>JAZHEH010001143.1:1200000-1562500 GCA_036589455.1 Ateles fusciceps | reverse complement strand
GTGGTAATCTAAGACTTTAGTCAGTTACTTCAGAATGCTCAGAATAGTTGATTAGAAAAGTAATAAATGACAAATGGTATTATAATACAGTTCTGTAGTAGAGTGAAGTGATGGAATACCTTTTTTCTTGCTTTTGTGGAGTTACATCTGATGCTAAGAATTTGACCTCCAACTAAGCAAACATTTTAATGAACAAAAGTTAGTGTTACTAAAGTAAAACTTTCTATGTTAAGAGATCCAAGCTGGGGACCTGTGTCCTGTTTTTATAAAATTGCAACACAGGCTTATTTGTTTTGTTTTGTATATGGCTGCTTTTGTGTTACAGTGTTAGGTAGAGTTTAGTAGTTAGGACAGACCTGCAAAGCAAAATAATGTACAGTCTAGGTCTTTACAGAAGAGTTTTCTGACCCATGGTCAAAATCTGAAAATTTTTTGTGTTAGGGTTGTTAAGCTTAGAATTATTTTTGGTATCAAAGAAGCACTATGCTTATTTTATGTAAATACGCCAAAAGTTTTTTAGAGACACGGTCTCCCTCTGTTGCTCATGCTGGAGTGCAGTGGCTCACTGCACCCTCTAACTCCTAGACTCAAGTGCTCCCCCACTTCCCAGCCTCCTGAGTGACTGGGACTACAGGCGCGTACCACTGTGCCCACTAATTGTTTTATTATTTGCAGAGACAGGGTCTTGCTATGTTCCCCAAGCTGGTCTTGAACTTTTGGCCTCAAGCAATCCTTCCTTGGCTTCCCAAAGTGCCAGGATTATAGATGTAAACCACTGTGTCCGTCCATCACATCAAAAACTTAAAAGTGTGGGGGAGGGGGTAAAACAGATTGGATTAAAATTGGTTTTAGTGTGACTGAAAACATGCTCCCAGATTAATTTTGATTCTTTGTTAAAATGTTCACAGGCTACACTTTTGGCAGATAATTAGTACGTACTGAGAGACCAACACTACTTAGATTTAATTTTATGGTTAATTTTGGAGATCAAACCTATTCTCGAAAAATAACTTGTAACCTGATTTTTGTACTATTTTATGTATGTATGATTCATTTAAATTGTAATTCTCAGCCATTTTTAGCATTACCTCTTGGCCTAGGTAATTTTCTGTCCACTAGACACGAATTTTTGAACTAACAAGAATTGAAGAAAAAATTTTTTTTGAGATGGAGTTGCTCTGTTGCCCAGGCTGGAGTGCAGTGGCACAATCTCGGCTGGGTGCAACCTCCACCTCCCAGGTTCAAGCGATTCTCCTGCCTCAGCCTCCCGAGCAGCTGGGGCTACAGTCGCATGCCACCATGCCCGGCTAATTTTACTTTATTTTAATTTTAGTAGAGACAGGGTTTCACTGATAGCCAGGATAGTCTTGGTCTCCTGACCTCGTGATCTGCCCACGCAGGATGGTCTTGATCTCCTGACCTCGTGATCCACCAGCCTTGGCCTCCCAAAGAGCTCGGATTACAGGCGTGAGCCACTGAGCTTGGCCTGAAAAATTTTTTTTATATATGTTAATTTGGTAGTGAGTTTCATGTTTTTCTTGATGGTTTCCTGTATTCTAATATGAACTGTTTGCTCTTTTTGAATTGTTCAGTACTGTTAAGTTGAGGCTTTGCCATTGTTCTGGGGTTCTCTGCCTCTCAATTTACGATCTGTTTCCCAGATCCCATGGCTTTGTTGTTTTGGTGCAGGACATCTTCCAATAGCTTTGAGACCCTCCTGTCTGTAAAGTTCTGTTTTGCACTGGATTACTGAGAAATTTATCTTTGAGACAAAGATTTATTTTATCTTTGTCACCAGGCTGGAGTGCAGTACTGCTGTCTTGGCTCACTGCAGCCTCCACCTCCCAGGTTCAAGTGATTCTCTTGCTTCAGCCTCCCGAGTAGCTGGGACTACAGGTGCATGCCACCGCACCCAGCTAATTTTTGTGTTTTTAGTAGAGACGGAGTTTCACCATGTTGGGCAGGATGGTCTCAATCTCCTGACCTCAGGTGATCCACCTGCCTTGGCCTCCCGAAGTGCTGGGATTATAGGCGTGAGTCACTGTGCCTGGCCAGAAATTTATTAATATTTTTTGAGATGGAGTTTTGCTCTTGTTGCCTAGGCTGGAGTGCAATGGCATGATTTCAGCTCGCTGTAACCTTCACCTCCCAGATTCAAGCAATTCTGCCTCAGCCTCCTGAGTGGCTGTGGTTACAGCACGCAACACCACGCTAGGCTTATTTATTTTTGTATTTAGTAGAGATGGGGTTTCACCATGTTAGGCTGGTCTCAAACTACTGACCTCAGGTGATCCACCCGCTTCGACCTCCCAAAGCGCTGGGATTACAGGCGTGCGCCACTGTACCTGGCCCCAGAAATTCATTTTAGATCTTGGGTCTTATATATGGCATCTTAACTCTGAAATCACTTGAGATTTTACCAGTGTTCTTATATTTCACAACTATATTGGGTTTGTTTCATACATTGTACTGGGCACTCTGAGTCTTGTCATTGTGTAAACTTGCTCTTCAGATATGGGAAATATTAATGAACTGATTCTTTCCCTATCTCCCACCTCAATCTTTGTTCTCTGGAGTTCTTACTTGGGTATTTCCGTAATTTAAATTTTTGTGGAGACTGGTCTTGAACTCTTGGCTTCCCAATGTGCTGGGATTATGGGTATGTGCCACGGCACCCTGCCTTATCTTTCAACTTTTAGAAACATCCCAAAATTTCAGTTGTGTCAATTTCTTTTTTCTGGGTTGGGAGTGGCAAGGGGAACCGGGTTTCTCTCTTGCCGCCCAGGCTGGAGTGCAGTGGCATGTTGGCTCACTGCAACCTCTGCTTCCCGGGTTCTAGCAATTCTGCCTCACCCTCCTGAGTAGCTGGGACTACAGGTGCGCATCACCATGCCCAGCTAATTTTTGTATTTTTAGTGGAGACAGGTTTCGCCATGTTGGCCAGACTGGTCTCTAACTTCTGACCTCAGGTGATCCACCCGCCTCAGCTTCTTAAAGTGCTGGGATTACAGGCGTGTGCCACTGCACCTGGCGCCAGAAATTCGTTTTAGATCTTGGGTCTTATATATGGAATCTTTCTGGGATTACAGGCGTGAGCTACGGTGCATGGCTCACTGTGTCAATTTCTTTTTCTTTTCTTTTTTGTTTTTGAAACGGAGTCTCACTCTGTTGCCCGGCTGGAGTGTAGTGGCACGATCTCGGCTTGCAACCTCCGCCTCCTGGGTTCAAGCAATTCTCCTGCCTCAGCCTCCCGAGTAGCTGGGACTACAGGTGTGCGCCACCACGCCCAGCTAATTTTTGTATTTTTAGTAGAGACGGGGTTTCACCTTGTTGGCCAGGATGGTCTTGATCTCTCACCTTGTAATCCACCCGCCTTGGCCTCTCAAAGTGCTGGGATTACAGGTGTGAGCCACCATGCCCGGCCAATTGTATCAATTTCTAAGACCGCCCCCATCTGTTATAAATGACATACCAACATACCTTTTTCTCTAAGATTATTAATGATAACCTGTGTAAACGTTTGTTTCCAAGATACTTTGTTTTCCTGTTGCTTTGGCTTCTGGTTTTTATGTTAGAAAATTTCCTTAGATCTTTGCTGATCCTTGGCTCATATTTAGGAGTGGAGCACTTTAAAAGCTAATTGGATGTTACGCATGTGGGGCTAGCAGGGGAGCTTTTCAATCATTGGCTTCACCGTTGAGTGATCTGGCTGTGTCATTTTATTGAGAAATTACTTGATATACCCCTTGTTTTGTTTTCTCAAGCTAGTCAGGCTCACCAGAGAAGTCTTACACTCTCCTCCGTAAAGGATTTAAAAGGTGGTCAGTTTCTGATCCCAGTGGAGGAAAAAGAGGTTGAGGGATCTCAAAAAGTAAACTTTTTTTTTTTTTTGTCACTGTGCCTATTCGGTCCAACAGCCCTTACTTGCTTAAGAGTACATCTCCAGTTTTCTACCAGGGTTGGGGAGTCAGTTGCCAGCAGAACAGAGGATCTGGAGGTTTAACGGATTTTTTTTTTTTTTTTTTTTTAAAGATGGGGTTTCACCATATTGGTTAGGCTGGTCTTGAACTCCCGACCTCAGGTGATCCGCCCGCCTTGGCCTCCTAAGTGCTTGGATTACAGGCGTGAGCCACCACGCCTGGCCGGTTTAACTGATTGTTAAGTGAATTTCAGTCAATCCTCTTTTGACTTGTTTTATCTCTGTTTCTACAGGTACTTGGGCTGCCAATTCCTAAATCTTTCGAGGGAGTCAGAGGGTTCTGTGATGTAATCTGTGATATCCACACTGGACAGCTGGCAGAATATTGTTTTTTCTTTTCCTTTTTGAGACAGCCTCATCTGTTGCCCAGGCTGGAGAGCAGTGGTGCGATCTCGGCTCCCTGCACCCTCTGCCTCCCAGGTTCAAGTGATTCTTCTGCCTCAGCCTCCCAAGTAGCTGGGACTACAGGCATGTGCCACCAGGCCCTACTAATTTTTGTATTTTTAGTAGAGACAGGGTTTTGCCATGTTGGCCAGGATGGTTTCGATCTCCTGAAATATTGTCTTATCCACCCCCCGTGCCCCAGTTTTTTAGATTACTTGTTTTTAGTGTGACTTCAGAAGAGACTGGCATGACAGACTGTTTTTTTGCAGGCTTTTTGTATAGGTGGGTGGTTGGTGTAAGGTTTAGGAGAACAAAAAAGGACAGGTAAATTGAAATACTAACAGGGAGCTCAGTATTGTTCTAGAATTTGACCAACAAAGTAAAATTCACAAGTAGTTTGCTGGTTTATTATCAAATCAACCTGTATTTACTAATGGGTAGTGTTATGTAGCTTTGATCTGAATCCTCAAAACAGTCTTGTAGACTCTGGTTAGATCCCACTTTTTCTCAAGTAATGAGCTTTCTAGGTCTGTTGTGAATCAGATTTTGATACCTTTTGGTTTAGTAGGCATTTGCTATCAGATGTGCGTGGGTCCTGGGTTTCCTTTTTCTGTTTCTTTCCTAACCTTCAATGTGTAGGGTTGCAAGTCATGTAAGCATATTACTCTTTACAACTTGGGATGTCATTTGCTTTATTGTTGAACACAGTTTAGAATAAGTGTTGGTGTGGAACACTGGTCCAGGTGTCAGTTCATGCTGACAGTTTTGAAAGGTAGTCTCATTAATATTAGGATCCAATTATTAAGCCCTATGTTGTATACTTGAGAAACTAATTCAGTCTGTGCTTTTACTATTTTAGTGCTTGGGAAAGTTTCTTTTTGTAGTTAACACTAGTACTTCAAACATATGTGTAGGGCCTTTGAGGTATTAGGAATTTTGGAAACTGGAAGGATATAATCTTTTTACTATGGTATTTGTGTTGATCCTGAAACGTCTGAGTTTATTTTGTTTGGAGTCTAACCTGAAATGTCAAAACCTAGGATTATAATACAGCATCACATCTCAATAAAGTAAGTTTATTTGGAAGCAGTTTCTTAATATATCAATGAACTAACATTTAAGGATAATCCTAAACTATTCATAAAAATTGATTTTTTCTTTTTTTTTTAGAGCTACCTTTCCTTTTTTTTTTGGAGAAGAGTCTTCTTGCTCTGTCTCCCAAGCTGGAGTGCAGTGATGTGATCACAACTCACCTCAGCCTCGACCTCCTGGGCTCAAGTGATCTTCCACCTTAGCCTTCTGAGTTGCTGGGACTGCAGGCAGGCACCACCACACCCAGCTGATTGATTGATTGATTGATTGATTGGAGACGGAGTCTTGCTCTGTCGCCCAGGCTGGAGTGCAGTGGCGCAATCTTGGCTCACTGCAACCTTCCTCCCAGGTTTAAGTGATTCTGCCTCAAGTCTCCTTAGCAGCTGGAATTACAGGTGCATGCCACCACACCTCGATAGTTTTTGAATTTTTAATATATACGGGGTTTCACATATTGGCCAGATGGGTCTCAAACTCCTGACCTCAGGTGATCCGCCTGCCTCCGCCTCCTCAACTGCTGGGATTATAGGCGTGAGCTATTGCACCTGGCCTAATTTAAACATTTTTTTTTTGTAGAGAGGGGGTGTCACTATGTTGCTCAGGCTGGTCTCCAACTCCTAGACTCAAGTGATCTGCCTGCCTTGGCCTACCGAGGTGTTGGGCTTATAGGCATGAGCCACTGTGCCCAGCCTAAGATACTTTTGACAGGGTTAAGAAGGGTATATATCTTTTCTTTAATACTGGCCATATTCAAATTACTATTAAGCATAATTTAGGAGTCTTGCCTGAAGAATTTCCATGGGTAAAATGATTCTAGCAAGATGAACATTCAGTTGTGCAAATGAAGTCTGCTTGTCCTGTTAGTTGCTAACAGTTGCTTGTAATCTGGTAAATTGAGGAAGGGTTGATTATAATCTGGTTGGCATTTTGAAGAAGCTTGTAGGTATCTACATCAGAATCACTTAGAATTGTTTGGGAGTGTTGCCTGGGATTCTGTATTTCACACACCGCAAGTGATCTTAGTTACACTAATGTGTTAAGGACTTTAATGTGTTAACTCTTTAAGATAGAGTTAAACACACTGTTTCCTAAGGGTTTGTTTTTACATCTTCTGTAAAAACAAAGGTATATGTTTAGTAAAACCACTCAACATTTTAATTATGGACCTTAAGTCTAGCTTGAAAAAAAGGAACAATTTTTGATATTCTAGTGAGTACAAGATGACAGTGCGCAACAGTAATGTACTAAGTCAGGGAAGGTAGGTGGTAGGGGTGGCTGCAGGCTGGGAACATGGTGAGTTGGTCGGTATTGTTTTAAAATTCTCTACAGCCAATATACTCCCCTTATTGTCTATATATTGCCTCTTCCCTGATCTTAGCCATCCATTGCATTATGAATTAATTATACTCGAAGAAATGCAGCGGCTTGGTTGGCGGGACAATTAGTTGCCGCCCTTTGACTTTAATGGAAGAAGTTGAGCTTTGAAATGGAAGAAGGTGGCTGGCTTGGTGAAGAAGGGTCGGGGCTGGGGCCGGGTGGCTGTGTGTAGAAGCATGGCCAAAAATGGGTGTGTGTGTAGCATTGTCGTGAAGGGGATTGGCCTTTAAGATTTCCTTGGGAGGGCAATTGCCGCCAGGCAGGATCGCCGGTGGTGAACACGACGGCGCGCCAATAACATAACATAGCACGGTTAGTAATTCCACTCACCAGACCTTCCTTACAAGAACTCCTGAAGGAAGCACTAAACACAGAAAGGAACAACCAGTACCAGCCACTCCAGAAACATACCAAATGGGAAAGACTATGACCACAATGAAGAATCTGTGTAAACTAATGGACAAAACAACCAGCTAGCATCAAAATAGCAGGATCAAACTCACACATAACAATATTAACCTTAAATGTTAATGGGCTAAAAGCCTCAATCAAAAAGCACAGATTGGCAAACTGGATAAAGCAAGAACCATCTGTGTGCTATATTCAGGAGATCCATCTCATGTGCAAAGACACACATAGACTCAAAATGAAGGGATGGAAGAAGATTTACCAAGCAAATGGAGAGCAAAAATAAGCAAAGATTGCAATCCTAGTCTCTGATACAACAGACTTTAAACTAACACATATTAAAAAGAGACAAAATAAGGGAGTTACATAATGGTAAAAGAATTAATACAACAGGAAGAGCTAACTATCCTAAATATATGTGCACCCAATACAGAAGCATCCAGATACATAAAGCAAGTTCTTAATGACCTAAAAAGAGACAACTTCCGCACAGTAATAGTGGGAGACTTTAACACTCCACTGTCAATATTAGACAGAAAACGAGACAGAAAATCAACAAGGATATCCAGGACTTGAACATACATCTGGACCAAATGAACCAAATAGATAGAACTCTCCACCCCAGATCACAGAATATACATTGTTCTCAGCACCACATCATGCTTCCTCTAAAATTGACCACATAATTAGAAGTAAATCACTCCTCAGCAAATGCAAAAGAATGAAAATTATAACAAACAGTCTCTCAGAACACAGCACCATTGAATTAGAACTCAGGATTAAGAAACTCACTCAAAACTGCACAACTTCATGCAAACTAAACAACTGGTTCCTGAATGACTACTGGATAAACAAAGAAATGAAGGCAGGAAATAAAGTTGTTCTTCAAAGCCAATGAGAAAAAATACACAATGTACAAGAATCTGTGGAACACAATTAAAGCAGTGTCTAGGGGGAAATATAGCAATAAATGGCCACATAGAAGTGAAGAAAGATCTAAAATAGACACCCTATCATCAAAATTGAAAGAGCTAGAAGAGCAAGTTAAAAAAAAAAAAAAAAAAAAAAAAACAAGCTCGAAAGCTAGCAGAAGACAAGAAATAACTAAGATCAGAGCAGAACTGAAGGAGATGGAGACACAAGAAAACCTTTCAAAATATCAACAAATCTAGGAGCTGGTTTTTTGAAAAGATCAACAAAATAGAAAAACGCTAGCCAGACTAATAAAGAAGAAGAGAGAAGAATCAAATAGATGCAATAAGAAATGGTAAATGGGATATCACCACCAATTCCACAGATATACAAACTGCCTTCAGAGATTACTACAAACAACTCTATGCACACGAACCAGTAAATCTGGATGAAACAGATAAATTCCTGAACACTTGCACTTTCCCAAGACTAAACCAGGAGTAAGTTGAAACCCTGAATAGACCAATAACAAGGGCTGACATTGAGGCAGGAATTTATAGCCTCCCAACCAAAAAAAGTCCAGGTCCAAATGGGTTTACAGCCAAATTCTACCAGACGTACAAAGAAGAGCTGGTCCCATTCCATCTGAAACTATCCAAACAATACAAAAAGACAGAATCCTCCCCTAACTCATTTTACCAAACCAACATCATCCTGATACCAAAATCTGGCAGAGACTCAACTAAAAAACAAAACTTCAGGCTAATATCCATGATGAACATTAACACAGGAATCTGCAATAAAATACTGGCAAACCAAATGTGATAGCACATCAAAAAGCTTATTCATCACCATCAAATAGGCTTTATCCAGGGGATGCAAGGCTAGTTCAACATAAACAAGTCTATAAACATAACACATCACAACAAAAATCTTATGATTATCTCAATAGGTGCAGAGAAGGCCTTCAACAAAATTCAACAGTCTTTATGCTAAAAACCTCAATAAAGTAGGTATCGATGGATCATATCACAATGTAATAAAAGCTATTTACAGCAAACACATAGCCAATATCATGCAGAAATGGAAAAAACTGGAAGCATTCCCTTTGAAATCTGGCACTACACAAGGATGCCCTGTCTCACCACTTCTATTAAATATAGTATTGGAAGTTTTAGCCAGAGAAAATCAGGCAATAAAAAGAAATAAAGGATATTCAATTAGTAAAGGAGGAAGTCAAGTCTCTATTTGCAGATGACATGATTATACATTTAGAAGACCCCATTATCTCAGCCCAAAATCTCCTGAAACTGATAAGCAACTTCAGCAGTGTCAGGATACAAAATCAATGTGCAGCAATCACAAGTATTCCTATACACCAATAACATACAAACAGAGAGCCAGATCAAGAGTGAACTCCCATTCACAATTGCTACAAGGAGAATAAAATACCTAGGAACACAACTAATAAAGGATGTAAAGGACCTCTTCAAGGAGAACTACAAACCATTGCTCAGGGAAATAAGAGAGGACACAAACCGATGGAGAAACATTCCATGTTCATGGTTAGGAAGAATCAGTGAAAATGGCCATAATGCCCAAAGTAATTTATAGACTCAAAGCTATCCCCCATCAAGCTACAAATGACCTTCTTCACAGAACTGGAGAAAAACCACTTTAAAAGTCATATGAAACCAAAAGAAAGCCCACATAACCAAGACAATCCTAAGCAAAAAGAACAAAGCTGGAGGCATCACGCTGCCCGACTTCAAACTATACTACAAGGCTACAGTAATCAAAACAGTATGATACTGGTACCAAAACAGAGACATATACCAATGGAACAGAACAGAGGCCTTGGAAGCAACATCACACATCTACAACCGTCTGATCTTTGAAAAACCTGACAAAAACAAGCAATGGGAAGAGGATTCCCCTGTTTAATAAATGGTGTTGGGATTACTGGCTAGTCATGTGCAGAAAAAAGAAACTGGACCCCTTCCTGACACCTTACATGAAAATTACCTCCAGATGGATTAAAGATTTAAACATAAGACCTAACACTATAAAAACCCTAGAAGAAAACCTAGGCAAAATCATTCAGGACATAGGCATAGGCAACGACTTCATGATGAAAACACCAAAAGCAATGGCAACAAAAGCCAAAATTGACAAATGGGATCTAATTAAACTTCAGAGCCTCTGTACAGCAAAAGAAACAATCATTAGTGCAATCAGCAACCAACACAATTGGAAAAAAATTTTGCAATCTACCCATCTGTCAAAGGGCTAATATCCAAAATCTACAAAGAATTAAAACAGATTTACAAGGAAAAACAAACCCATTCAAAAGTGGGTGAAGGATATGAACAGACACTTTTCAAAAGAAGGCAAATATGAGGCCAACAAACATATAGAAAAATGCTCATCATCACTGGTCATTAGAGAAATGCAAATCAAAACCACATTGAGATACCATCTCATGCCAGTTAGAATGGCGATCATTAAAAAATCTGGAGACAACAGATGCTGGAGAGGATGTGGAGAAATAGGAACACTTTTACAGTGCTTATGGGAGTGTAAATTAGTTCAACCATTGTGGAAGACAATCTTGTGATTCCTCAAGGACCTAGAAATAGAAATTTCATTTGACCCAGCAATTCCATTACTGGGTATATATACAAAGGATTATAAATGGTTCTACTATAAGGATACATGCACACATATATTCATTGCTGCACTGTTTATAATAGCAAAGACCTGGAATCAACCCAAATGGCCATCAATGATAGACTGGACAAAGAACATGTGGCACATATACATCATGGAATACTATGCAGCCATAAAAAATGATGAGTTCGTGTCCCTTGTAGGGACATGGATGAATCTGGAAACCATCATTCTCAGCAAGCTGACACAAGAACAGAGAATCAAACACCACATATTCTCACTCATAGGTGGGTGTAGAACAATGAGAACACATGGACACAGGGAGGGGAAGCATCACACACTGGGGTCTGTTGGTGGGGGCTAAGGGAGGGACAGCAGGGGGTGTGGTGGGGGGAGGGATAACATGGTGAGAAATGCCAGATATAGGTGATGAGGGGATGGAGGCAGCAAACCACCTTGCCATGTGGGTACCCATACCCATGCCACAATCCTGCATGATCTGCACATGTACCCCCAGTACTAAAGTACATTTAGAAAAAAAAGTCAGGCACAGAAAGACAAATACCACATCTTCTCACTCATATGTGGGGCCTAAAAATTGATCTCATAGAAGTAGAAAATAGAATTGTAGCTATAGAAGCTGGGAAGGGTAGAAGGGAGGGGAGGTCAGGGAGAGGTTGGTTAACAGGTATAACATTATAGCTAGAAAGGAGGAATAAGTTTTTGTGCTCTATTGTACTGTAAGTTGAATATAGTTAATAATTTATTGTATGTTTTAAAAGAGCTAGAAGAGAGGATTTTGAATGTACCCAACACAAATAAATGATAAATGTTTGAGGGAATATATATGCTAATTACCTCAATTTGGTTATTACATATTGTATACCTGCATCAAAAATATCACTCTATGTCCCATGTGCAATTATTATGTGTGAAGTAAAGAAAAAAATAACAAATTCAGCAACATTTCTGACCCTCCCTATATCCTTTATTATGCTTTATTTTTCTATATATCATTCAATAACATCTGATACAGTATATATAATTGAAGTGCTAAGAACCTAATGATATAGCTTGAATTATTTTCTCATATATTCTTACAGGTAGCATATCATAGGTTCTCATGTATAGGTGCTTCATATGGTTTGGCTATATGCATACCCAAATCTCACCTTGAATTGTAATAATCCCAGCATGACAAGGTTGGGCCAGATGGAGATAACTGAATGATGGGGGTGGTTCCCCCATACTGTTCTTGTGGTAGTGAATAAATCTCACAAGATCTAATGGTTCTACAAATGGGAGTTCCCTTTCACAAGCTCTCTTGCCTGCCACCATGTAAGACATGTCTTTGCTTCTCCTTTTCCTTTCCACCATGATTATTCGGCCTCTCAGCCATGTGGAACTGTGAGTCCATTAAACTTCTTTCCTTTATATATTACCCAGTCTTGGGTATGACTTTATTAGCAGCATGAGAACAGACTAAATACAGTGCTCAATAAATTTGTGTTAAATAAATGAATTAATGAAGTAGTTACTACAACATTTCAGTTTTCAAAATGAAGAAAGTGAAACATGAATATATTAAAAGTACTTAGGTCTACAAAGTCATTCAGTGATTAATTCATATTCATTAATACATAACTCAGTCATTCAAAGTTATGTATTAATCTACACAAACCTTGCTGACTTTAAATCTAAGTATTTAGCTAGTAATTAAAAGAGTTGTAGTTTTTGAACAAATTCATTGAAATAATTTAAAGTGTGCAACTTAATATGGGAAAGCAGAGTGGCCATTCAGCCCAAATGTGATTTTCTCATCTTTGCAACAAATTTTCCATAACACCCACCACAGTGCCTGGCCCAGGATTAAAACTATGTAAATAGTCAATGAATGAATAAATCAGTGACTGGAGTTAGCAGTCTAGATTTTTGTCAATGGTTATGTAAATTGAGATATTTGGCTACTTTCTGTAAGCCTGAAAATTTTTATTGGAAAAATGAGAATAGGCTAGGTAGTCTCTATAGTAGTGGTGTCTTACTAGCCACCAACATCATATTCCCTTTTTCACATAGAGAGAGTAGTTGCTGAGAAGTAGGTACCCAGTCAGAGACTGTATTTCCCATACTTGCATCTAGGGCACATTCCATTGCAATTTAGTTGAAAGTCATTTATATCATTTCTGAGATGAAGTTCAAGAAGCAAGTGTGTCCCTTCTACACTTTCTTTACTTATTTGCTGGATGGGTTAGAGAACAGCAAGGCTGTAGCAGGGAATACAGCTAAAAGATGAAAACAGCTCACTTCTCTGAATTACTCTGTGGAAGAAAGCCATTCACCCACCAGCAACACCTAAGCAGTTATTTACCTGAGTGTAAAATAGTAATCTGTGTTATATAGTGTGTAAAAACAGTTGAGTTTAATTATTATAGCAGCTAACAATGGCTTTAATGTTATAATCATCAATTTTTATTTTAAATACAAAATACCATGTTCTACAGTCATATCAAATTAGTAATTTTTTTCAGACATTAAACATAATTTTCCAGATATGAGGCAGGGAACAATAGTAATCTTCAGAAGTCAGAAAAAAATGGTTATTAGTTTATGGCTTCTTCTCACATTTCTTCAAATTTGTTTGATAGAACAATTGCTGCATAATTTCACAGAGGAGTCTAAAATTATGGATAAGCATGTATATAACAAAAGCTAAGTAATAAAAAATTATTCATTATTATACAGGTAAAATTTGTCTGTTAAAATTTTCAAATATATATATATATATATATATATTTTTAAAAACCCTGTTACTAAAATTGTGCATTCAATTATTAAGCAAATAAAATCACTTGGCTTAGTATAAAGGTTTTAATTTTTTAGTAAAAGCTTTCAAACTAATATTCGAAATTAAACAAAAAATCTAGCCTTTATCATTTACATAAAAACTATTCAATCACTGAAATTTTTTCTTCTAAACATTTACAAAAACGGCAACACAGATAAAGGTGTAATACAGTTTATTTAGTGTTTATCTTTTCAGTCAAATTCAAGTATTCTGTCAATTAAATACTAATTCCAGAGATCTGCATAACATGTTTTTATCGGTGTTGTAAGAGAAATTGGGGTTAACAGATCCAGGAACACAGTGGCAGGCTAAAAATGAGTTATGCGACAAGGTGGTATGCAGAATGCCAGCCTTAAATTGGGAAATTTTAGAGGTGTTTTAGTTATATACATGGCTGTGATTAAAGATTTCCATTAGAACAGTAATGTGTAACAATATGGCCTGGAACAGTCCTGCAACTTGAAATAAAGACAATACCTATCAGTGGAAACACTCATTTATTTCTCACTGGTCTCCTTCAGACTTACATGTTTACAAAGCTAGTGGTTTGGGAGGGGTAGAGTAGGCCGTTTAAAACGTAAATAGCTCCCCCAACAAGCTGGGGAGATTCCCATTACTTGCAAGTTGTTCTAGTGCCCTGGAGTTGGCAGGAAGCCAGAGCAGCAGGTTGAAGAGACTGTTATATAGCCACTTCCCTAGTTGCTGCAGCTGCTGAGAGCAGATCTGGTCTATTTACCCGGTCCTCATGGGATTCTCCCTTTTGCTCACCCACCTGGCCAACCACAAACCAATCAATCCTAGCTTCCATTTCAAGGCTTTTCTAGGGCTCTGAAGAATTAATATCTCTCTGAAAGTACTTTATATTCAGGGAACACCTCATTAAATCATGAGGGTCAAGCATAATATATGAGATGGTCCATTTAGAAGGACCAGACCATCACATACATATCTAGGGATGGGATTTCTAAAAGGTTATACCTATCAGAGTGTGCCTTGAGTGTGATTAAAGGTGTCTAACTAAAGGGAGAGGGGTGAGCACACCCTATTGGCCTTTCCATCTCTGAATTCCATTAGTCTTGAGGTCAGCAACTGAACTACCTGTACATCCCTATTATGCATATGTGCTGTGGTTATATCCCAGGCAGCCAAGAAAAGCTAATCTGAGACCAGTGTAGATATATTACACTCAATTCCACCACTCCTTTTGTATAGACCCTAGAAAGCTTTTTTCCTAAATAATAAAGTATAAAATTTCAAGGTTGTCCTTGAAAGCAGGAATGGAGTAAGTAATTCACACTCTTAGTTTTTATTATCCTTAATGCCTTCCCCCATCACAGAAGTTACATAAAATTTATCTTGTTTTGGGTACTATACGGTGACTTTCTTTTTTTTTTTGTTGTTCAACATTCCACATTTAAGCATATTCATGTTGGCTTATACAGAGTCTACATGACTTACTTTAAATGCTCTGTAGTATTCCATTGTATAAATAGACCACAATTTATGTATCTATTTCTCTACTGATGGAGATGTTTGGATTAGTTTCAATTTTTTGCTCCAAAAATTATGGCGGGACTTATAGCTCTACACGTCTTCTTCTTTACAGGTGAGAGGATTTTAGTAGGGTATATAATAAAAGTGTAATGGTTCCATCACAGACTATGCATGTGTTCAATTATTCTAGAAAGATTGAAACTTTTATCAATGTAACATTGAACATTCAACAAAAGGTGTATGGGAGTTTTTTTCCAAACATCCAACAAATACTTAATATTGCCATATTCATTTTTATTTTGCTAATCACCTGAATATGAAAAGAATATCAAAATTTGCATTTCCCTACAGAAATGCAAAATGGTTGCAAGTCTTTTCATATGTTTATTGGCCATTGTGCTTCCTTGTTTACTAATTCCTGTTTGTATCCTTTGTACATATTTCGTTTTGAGTTATTTCTTTCATTATTGATTTGTAGCAGTTGCTTACATTTTCTCAGTACTTTTTACTTATTATAAATGTTCAAGTTATCTCCTCCAAGTCTATGGCTAATGATCTAGTTTTGTTTACAGTATATTGTCAAATGGAAAATTTTGAATGCCATCATATTTAACCAATCTTCTGGTTTTGCTTTGTATATTTTGTATCTTGTAGAGTGCTAACAGACTGAATTGTTTTCACTTCAAATTCATATTTAGAAGCCCTAACCGTTAATGTGATTATATTAAGACATAGGACCTCTGGGAGGTAATTAAGATTAAATGAGGTCAAAACAGTGATGGTTTAATCTTCTCAGGCTGCTATACCCAAATACCACAGACCTTGTAGCTTAAACAACAAAAAGTTTATCAGAATTCTGGAAGCTGGAAAGCCCAAGATCAAGGGGATGGCAAGAGAGGGTACATGCTAATCCCTTTTCTCTTGGCTTGCAGTGATAATCACTTTTTGCTTGACCGAATTTTAATCAGTCTTCTAAACTTCTCCTAGGTCAACCTAGGCACTTCCTTGTACAATTCAGTTTAGTTTAGCTAGAGTCCCCCACCCTCAATATCTAATTAGGTTCCTTATCCTCCACCATCATCCTGACGGAGTGTGTTAAAGAAAAACTTCTCTTCCTGGGTCCATGGCGGGCATTGTTTCAAAGGCAGGAATTTCCCTAGGGGGTTTCAAATGTGAAGTACTTTGTCTGGGTTTCCAGCTGGCGAGCTGGGTGGAAATATGCAAGTGGGCTTCTTTGTCCAAAAGGCCCAGGGAAAGTTCTGGGAGGAGGAGGCTTTGTTGTGGACCAAGCAGCCAATCTGGTATCAGAGTAAAAGATCAATCACTCCAGAGGACGTTTGAAAGAACTCCTCTCATTGGACAAGAACATGAATGGGGCAGGAATAACTCCAGCGTTAAAAATCCAGCTGCTCCCCTCCCTATGCAGATTTCTTCTCTGGTTCCCCTCCCACAGCAGCGTGGGAGCAGTCTCTCCTCTCTGTCTTTCTCTCTTTCTGCCTAATAAATTGCTCTCTGCAAAACTCTTTGGGTCCACATATTTATTCAGATGGCAAACTCACCACGCCTCTGGGGTCCCTTTCCCCATTCTTTGGCGTAAGAGAGACCAAGAACCTCAGATTGGGAAACTGGAAGCATCTTCAAGTAGAGTCCGTTGCAATCCCAGATGATGTCTGATTACTCTGGACTGTCTTCAGCAGAATCCTTTTAGGTTGGTTTAGCCAGAATCCATCTCACTTTTATGTCATTAATCTAGGCTCTTGAATACTTGCCAAATAAACAATATTTTTTTAAAGAAAGACTGCAAATATATTTTTAAGTATCACTTAAACTTTATGACACAAGTTCTCTGATGAAGAATTTGCTTATTACTTAATTCTAAATATTTAAAAATATTCATTTTTTAAATTCTATTTTATAAGCTTTTAATTGTTGGAAAATTAATTCCATGGACATTTAGTGCAGGATGAATTGTTTTAATTCATTCAGATTTGTCTTAAATTTTCTTTGACACTTAGTATGTGGCAAATATTTGTAAATATCCACATGCACTTCAACATTGTTGAATACATGAGTACATAAACATGAACGTATATAGTAGCTTCAAGCTTTCTTTAAATGTTGTTGATTAATCATAAGCAAGTATTAATCAGCTTGATCTATCAGTTTCTGTGATATGTGCATTTTAATCTTATGATTGATAATTGATCGGTTTCTGATATTCGTCAGTAATTTCAATATATTATTTTGAGGCTATATTATTGAGTGCATGTATGTTTATTATTGCTATATATTATTGACTGGTTGTGTCAAGAGCTGTAAAGAAACTGAAATTTACTATACAAATGTTAACCTTGTTGAAATCCAGAAGACACAAGATTCCTGGTTTAGAAGACAGTTTATTATTCACAACAATAGTAGTAGTCACAACATTTTCATATTCTTACACCTATTCCCAGATCTCAAACTCCCATACACTGATGCTACAAGCACCCAATAATGCCTACACGAGCAGTAACCTTTGTTATAGGAGAAAGTTAAACTTAAGGAACCCTAGTATTTTATTATGTGCTGCAATCAAATAAGTTCAAACTTTTCTGTAGAGGGAGATATTATCTTTTATTATACTCAGCAGTAAAGAAATGTACGTCCGCTCTGGAAAAATATCCTATCTCTCTTTTCCAAACCTATTTTCTATACAAACATCTTTAAAAAGATATAGGGGATGGATGCAACAAACCACCATGGCATGTTCATACCTATGTAACAAACCTGCAAGTTCTCCACATGTACCCCAGAACTTAAAGTATAATAATTTAAAAAAAGAAAATGAAAAAAAAAGATGGATAGTTGAGAAAAGGCTCTCAGTACCTCTGCTTGTCAGCTATGCAAAAATGCAAGGGAATCTTGGTGAATTGTCTTCTAGTAAGTTGTTTCTATTTGTCATTAGAAACAATCTAATTTGTTAGTAGGAAAAGCTTTATTTATTACCTAAATGGAATGAATATTACACAATTGTTACCAATTATTGGTTATCAATTACACAATTGATAACATTTATGTAATATTCATTCTCTTTATGTAATAAATATTATAATGTCCCTTGAATATTGACATACTAGCATTAATTGTTAAGTGGTTGGCAGATAAATTTTCTCAACGCTTTTATATATTATTTTTAACTTGACTTCTTATTTTGATTTGAAGGTAGAAGCATATGAATTTTAAAAATGTAATTAGAAATATTTGACTTTTCACATTAAAAAAATTATGAACAATATAAAAATACAGTTTTGGCTATACTTTGAATGCATCCACTGCAGTTTATATATTGGCAACTTAATTCCAAACTCAACAGTATTCATAAGTGGGACCTCTAAGAGGTGATTAGGTCATGAGGTCTCTGCCCTTATAAATGAATTAATGCCATATTTTTATGGGAATTGGTTAGTTTTCATGGGAATGGGTTCCAGATAAAAGTATGAATTTGGTCCTCTTCCCTCTTGCTCTCATAACTTCCACCATGGGATGACACAGCAACAAGGCTGTTGCCAGATGCTAATATTTGATATTAGAACTCCTGATGTAAAAACTTGATAAATAAATTTCTTTTTGACAATAAGTTACCCAGTCTGTGGTAATCTGTTATAGCAACACAAAATTGACTAAGTCAGTTCCTTTATACTGTATACAGCTGACCCTCTGTATCTATGGATTCTCATTCATGGATTCAACTGAACATGAATTGAAAATGCTGAAAAAAATTGTGTCTGTATGGAACGCATACAAAGTTTTTCTTCTTGTAATTATTCCCTAAGCAATACAGTATAACAACTATTTACATAGCATTTATGTTGTACTAGATATTATTATGAATATAGAGGTATTTTAAAGTATATGGGAGGATGTGCATAGGCTACCTGCAAATGCTAAGCCATTTTATTTCAGGGACTTGAGCATCAACAAATTTTGGTATCCAAGTGAGATCCTGAAACCAGTCACTTACGGATATCAAGGGATGATGACTGTGCAATACTTATTGTTATCATTCAAATTTAATTTTATGTTTTCCTTCCTATGTCTTTGTTTTTGACATTCAGTTATGACATTTTAAACTGTCCTTCTATCTGTAGTTGGTTTCAAAAAATATACTCTGATATCTAAAAAAAATTTTAGATTTCTCTGAGTCTACTTAGTTGTGCTTCCTTAGACAATCTATAACTCAGGAAATCAAAACTCTGTATTTCCTTACCTCCTCATAGGTGGCAATGTTATATTATTCACGTTGGTTTTATACAGTGGTTCTCTTTGGTGGTTATCCAGTGGAACTATTTGGGTGCCATTATCGTAATGGAGGAAAATTCTTAGCTACTTCTTCATTTCCAATTTCAGGCCTCAAAAGTCTCATGAGAAGTTAAAAATCTTATAAAAATCAGTGAAGTCTGGAGGGATTGTAACTGGCTGTCTAATGATTGTTGTCATAGACCAGGGAATGCCAAGAAGATAAGGTTTCTGAAGGGCAAACTGCAGTCAGCCTCTTCATTTTAATTTATAACTCAAGTTGTCATAATTTTTGAATAATTAAAGTGAGCAGAGGAAACAGAATGGGGTGGGTAATAAAATTAAAAATAGAGACTGCACTTATTTATAAAATATTTTCTAATTTCTTTTTCAGGTTTTGTTCAGGTTTGACATGAAGTTAAGTTTGCTTGTTAAGATTAGGCAACATGAGATTAATAAAATTCTATGCGATTTGGAAAGCCAAATCGGTTTTTGTTTGCTTTATTATTTTTACAAAATTGTAAACTGCTGTAACTATTGAGAGGACAGTTTTGCTGCTTCAGTAAGTTTCATAGTATCCTTTGCCATTGCTGATTTTATTTTATTAATGGATATTTAATCACAACTGGTGATAATAGAGAGATTAGAAATAAATTTTAAAGCACACTTTAGAAAAATGCGATTAGTCAAGTTATGTCTTAGCAGAAAAAGATATTTTGTTTTTTATGGCATTATTCTTTTTCTAATGAAATTAGCATCATCATTAGATTTTCTATTCAGCAAATTGGTAGGGTGCTGTTTATCTTCAGAGAAGTAGAAAAATCACTTGTAGTTTGATACCATCTGTGATAAATAGACTTGTAAAAAGGCCTACACTGATCCTCAACCTCTTAGTTTTCAAACAATTTTGTAATTCCTTCTCTTTCAATGTGGCCTGAATCTAGTTACTTTCTTTCAACCAACATAATATAGCAAAGTTGATGAGATGCTACTTCCATGATTGCTACAAAGATGGTGACTTCTATCTTGCTAACAAGACTGTCCCTTGCTGGCTTTGATAAAACAAGTTACTGTATTTGAGAAGCACAAGTGATCATTGTCTGAGGGCCACTTTTTGCCAAGAGCTAGTAGCAAAAATGTTCTCCATTCAACATCCATAGAAAACTGAATACTACCAACAACCAACTAACTGACCATGGGAGGGGACCTGTACCTGGTGAAGCATTCTGATGACCCTCCAGCCCTGGCAACATAGACATGCACATTAATTGAAGTCTTTTAAGAAAGCTTGAAGTGAAAGACTCAACAGGGCAGTGCCCCAACTTTTTATCTATAGGAATGGTGAGAGAATAAATGTGTGTTGTTTTCAGGTATTAAAGGTTTAGGGTAATGTTTTGTACATTAGTAAATAACTAATATAACTTCCATGAACTTCAACATAAGCATATCGTTTTCTTATGAATGCTATAGGACTATTTATTCATAATGCTAATATAACTCTTGTCATATAATATTATCTCCGCAGAGTACTCAAGTTGAAGTCCTGGAGGTCAAAGATCAACATACCAACAACACAGCCCTAAATCTAGCAAAAGTTTTACTCAAATTTTGGTTCTGTTCTCTTCTTTGTTTGGGAGAGGACATACATACGAATCTGTCTGGGTTCTTTGTGTGAATATGATGGCTCTAACTTAGACTAGTACCCAGGATGAATATCTATTATGCCATATTTTCTTTCATGAATTAATAATATGAATTATGTAATAAACACAAGTTTCACATGATTGTCACTGTGCTTGGTTGGTTAGTTTCTGTTTTTGTGGTACTTTTGAGATTTTGGCCTTAACTTTTCCTAATAAGGTTTACACAGATTCTTATTTTTTGTGTGTCATTACTTCTTGGGAATGCTTAAAACCACAGAAAGAAAAAAAACTCTTTAAAAATGATTAAAATATAGTTTCCACCAAGATATCTACTTTATACATTATTTAGGCATTGCTGTTCTGGCTTCAATTAGTTGATTGTGCCCTTTTAAATCACAGTTTTATAAATGATGTTCCTTTATCTAACAATTTGTGATTAATTTTTCTCTGTGACAGAACTGATGCCTGAAACTACTCCCTGTGGTTCCCTTTATTCATTACTCAATGATTCTGTCAGTGATGGGTACACAGAATTGAAAATGTTCTAAGCTAACTAAACCTGACTCAGCAGGGCCTGGGGAATCTAGCCATGAGGGATAAAAGGGATAAAGCAGGAGAATCTGTATGCCTGTAGGAAAACACCCATCTGAATGTCTCTTCGTAACTGACTTTGTCTGGTTTTGTAAAACCGTGAAATCCATTTGAATGCAAAAATCATAGCCTAAAATGCAAAGACAAGAAACTCTGGAGACTGTCTTACTCGATTTTAAATAAATAATACAAGCAAACCCCCTGAACTAGAAAAAAGTGAGATCCATGAAAATGAGGCCAGTCTTGAGTTACAATTTGTTTTCTTTTTGATGTGAGGGACACACAGTGTTTGAAACTTAGAGAAACAGGATCTTGGAGACAATGTTTGCTTTACCTGTTTCCCTAATACTGTATGAATCCACAAATAAATCTTTATGTTTATTTTACATTCAACACGAAAAGTTGTCACATGATTCCAGGTGATTTGCTCTAATGACAGCTACGTATTTTCAGCTAAAGAATCTTTTCTCTGTCACTTTTTTACCTTTTACTGCCTTCATCTTCAGTTTATGCTTTCTGCCACAGGTGGCGGCAGAGTCTCATGGGTACAGAATAGTGAGCATGCTGATGTGAGATCCAAATTTATCAACTCAGCTCAAACTTATTTTTAAACACATTTTCATTTCATTTCATTTTACCTTTAAACTGGGTTTTAAATCGTGAAAATAATACATAATATATTTATTTATAACAGCATATGGTGATAAGTAGAAGTTACTTCATAATGGCACTAGCAGCATCATAAGACCATTCCCTGAATGTAAATACTTTAAAACTATTTCTTAAGCATATTTTCAGATAATTTATTTGCACATATCAATATGTTTTACAAATAAATAAGATTATGCTGTCACACAGGTGTGCAACTTGATTTTAAAAATTAACAGCATATTATAGGCTACCTCTTTTTCCATAGTATAGTTAATGCCTAATGTATTTAACTCTTCTATTCTTTTAATTTTCTTTCTTTCTTTTCTTCCTTTTTCATTCTTATTCTATTTTTATTTATTAAAAGGACTGTGTAATGAGTATCACTTCACATATATCTTTGTGTATATGTTTGAATTTATGGGTGGATGAATTCCCAAATATGGAATTGCTAGCTCTTATGGTATACGATTTTAAACTTTTCATAGAAAGTAAAGATTGAACAAATTTAAACTTCCACCAAAAATATTTGTGAATGTTTAATTCTTCTACATTATTGTCTACAGTGGTTATAAATCCTAGCTTATTTGGATAGTGTTTTAAAAAATATATATCTCTTTGCTATTTTTATTTGAATTATGTAAAGTGAGTGAAGTTGAGTGTATTTTCCTCTAAGTAGCTATTTGTATTCATTTTTCTTTGAACTTGGAGTTTGAAATTACATAAATCAGCTTTTACTGTGATAACAAACAATCCCATATCTCAGTATTTTCTAATAAACCACATTTGTTTCTTGCTCATGTTACATAAATACATGTGTAACCAGGTTTTTCTTGGGTGCTGGTGAGACACAGCTCCCCCAAGAGAATGCTGTGGGTTCTTGGTCTCCAACCTCTCAAAGAATAAACTATAGGACCACTGCAGATGCACGGTTTGCTCGTAAAAGTAAATATTGGACCCAAGAAATGTGGTAGAAAAGTGATTTTATTTAGGTAGAGAAAGAGAAGGAAAGGAGAAGGAGAGAAAGACTTCCACGAAGAGTGTGGAAGGAGGATTCCAGAGGGGAATCCCAGAGGGAGCTCCCACCATGTGGGAGGGGATTCCAGAGAGCTGGAAATCAAGCGTGGGTGAAGGAGCAGGGAATTTATCCTGGGAGAAATTCCCACCTTCCCAAGTTCCTCTGGCCAATGAAAGGAATTCCTTTAAACTTCCACTGGAGTGATTGACTTTTAGATTTTTTCCTCCGTGCCTGCAAAATTCAAACATAAACCTTTAAATCTCCCAGATGGAGAGAGATGGGAGGTGGGCATGGTGCTGGGAAATTTTTGCCCTTCAAACCACACCCCCTCATGGACCTGGAAAGAGAACACATTCCCCTCACATGGTCTACTCTGGCTTTGCTGGGCTCAGTTCTGTAAGGCTTCTCATTTTGAAACACAGGTAGCAGTCAGAGTCAGTATCTGTAATTTCTAGTTCTCATGATTGCGGAGCACAGCAAGAAGATACCTGTCAAGATACACAGTAACTTCTAAAGCTTCTGTTCAGATGTGGGACATTGGAATTATGAAAATATATCCTTTTACATTAGATTGAAAAAATGGGTCACATAGCTAAGACCAAGTTCAATGGCATATTAAAACATGGAAAAAACATGGAGAGAAAAAAAAATATTGTGAAAACATAATGCAACTTACCATTATGGTCTTGACTTATTTCTCTATTGGTTATCATGCATATTTATTTATTAAAAACAATCTTTGTATATTTAGAAAACCATTCTAATGTCGTATTTGTAACAAATATTTTTTATGCAAATGTTCATATGCCTTTGGCTTCTATAGTTATTTTTTCTATATATTTATAGAAAATTACACATATATTTATTACACATAATAGATATATAATATAAATAAAATTTGATATATAATATGTATTTATATATGATACATGTATGAACTTTGATATATATTGTTATATGTAATATATTAATTATATATACATATATAATTTAAAAATATAAACTTTATTAAACACTTACTTTTATTGCTCTGGTCCTGTATCATGTTAAAGAAACTCCATGACTATGAGAAACAGCAAAATGATTAATTGCTAAGTAAAATAAATCTACATAAAATATACATCTTGACTACAATTTGTACAGATTTTTTTTTTTTAAACATGCATTTGAACTCAGGTAATTTCTATCTTTCTATTTTATCTAAACTAAATTAATTAAGAGAAAAAGATTCTAATCCTCATTTATTAAGATGACTTAATCACATTTAATAAATGTTCTTTTCTAGGCCTCTATGTCTGTTTCTCTGCATCAATATGTTTATTTATTTATTTATTTTTTACAGACATTTAATACAATTCCTAAACATGCCATAAAATTCAAATACCTAAATCACTTCATTTGGTTTACTTTTAACAAATTTCTTTTTGATCTTTTTTATTTTCCAGAAAACACCATATTTCCTTGTTTCTCTTGGATCTGTACATATATGTATAAATAGGTAAATACATATTCATATCCATGTTATTAATCACATGTTTAACATTCTAGAACTAAAGTACTGTGGTTGACTTGATTCACTTAGAGTAGTAGTTCAGTGATGTCTGATAAAGTCATTCGCTTCCACATACTTTCATATTGGATACTTCAAGAGAAGTTTAAATCATACTGTTACCTGGAAAGAGCTTACAGTTTAATTCAGGTAACTGGTACATATATAAAACAATTAGTGAATTACATAGAACTTTAAATGCCAAAATTATATTATTATATAAAGTAGAATATAATAAGGATATGATAATCAAAACCAGCACCGATTAGAGTTGTCAATAAAAGCTTTGCTGGCGAAAGAGGCCCAATTTTAAAGATGGATGAGATCTAGGTAGATTTTAAAATGATAAAATACTAAGTATAAACATTGGATAGAGGGACAGGATAAGCAAAGGTAAGGTAATTAGACAAGGATTAGACTTTTTAGATATAATAAATAATGTCTACACTAACCTGCTTCCTGAAGACTGGAAGTGTATCACATTAAGAAACAGTGGATACAGACCAACTTCTGGAATGATGATGTGAGAAGTTCTGTGGACCTACTCCCCCAGTGAAACTGATGAAAATTATTTTCAAAAAATATACAACAATTTAAAGCCATGGACATGATCTTAAGAGTATACAATAAATGCTGGAACATCTATTCAAGAAAATTTACAGAAAATTGGTAAGAAAAGTCAGAGTCAATGGTATTTAAAACAAAATTACTTCTTCCCAATCCCCACCCCCAGCTGATAACTTCCCCCCATCCTCGAACAATGCACTGGAGATCACAGTACTTTCTCTAATACCTGCTCCCCCGTCAGAAGGTTTTTTTCTTCCTGTGAAGAGCAGGATGTCAGCATTTCTCATCCTTCCCCAGCTACCTGCTCAGTCTGAGTTTTGGTCAAGTGCACTTGAAAAGTAGGGGCTCCCTTCCTATTACTGGCCCTCACTCTATTTGGGCACAGTATCACTGAGAATACTGGGGCTGAAACTGCTTTTGACAAAATCATAACAATGAGAGAAATCTAACATAACACTTTCCTGTTCTTCAAAACTCACAAGATGACCACCTTGTTCATTGCTGTACGTAGACCAAAATAACTACTGGAAGAATTTGGTTTATAGTTTAGTTTTAAAACAAAGATTATTCTTAAATTGTTTATTCTCAAAACTAGTCCTTTCCTTGCTTCAGGACTGACACTGTCTATATAGCATTAATGAAAGGCCACAAAGCTGAAATTGTGGTAAAGGCCTGAATCTTATTACAAGATAGACAGAAGTTCAATGATAACCAGCCATTGTTCATTTGGTTTTCCATAATTGCTTACAGCTCAGAAAGTCACCTAACTAGGGTTTAAAAAATGATAACTTCCCTCAAATACTCCAATGGATAGCTTAACTACTGCAAAACCTAAGACTGGTGTTCAAGGTATTTTTCAGATCTTGCATTCTGATGGACCACTGACACCAGCCAGACTTGTGACCCATACCAAATAACTCACTCAACTGGTCATTTTAACCTCATCCAGAAACTGATTCAGTGCACAAAGACAGGTTTGACTCCCCTATGATTTTGTCTCTGACCCAACCCATCAGCATTCTCCATTCCCTAGCCCATCAAAATATCCTTTAAAAACCTTAATCTCTGAATTCTTAGGAAGGCAAATTTCAGAACTATCTCTCATATTCTCATTTAGCTGAATCTGCAATAATTAAACTCTTTCTTTACTGCAAACACCTGCTGTCTCAGTGTATTGGGTAATTCTGCACGGTGGGCAAGAATAACTCATCAGGCTGTAACAGGGCTCTGAACATGCTTTACTTTGCTTGTAAATATTCTATGCCAGGAAAAGCAAAGAGAGAAGACCCCAGGTTTCTGCCTGCCCCTAGTGAGTGCTCAGCTCCTGAAGCATGAGTATCTCTTAGACTGAAGAGTGACATTGTCCCCACCCTCAGCTCTAGAGCATTGGCTCAAAGGCTTTGTCTGGGAAAAGAAGAAGCAGCTAAAACAGATAACTTGTGATTTCTTCCTAATGTCTTGACTTTATTTGCACCAAGATGTAAAGGTCAAGCCAGTGGGTACTCTCAAGAACAGTGGACATTGAGGTTGAGCAAAACTGGCAAGCAATTAGTAGATTTGATGAAGATATGGTCTAAATATGTACCAACCAGTTTGCAAGAGAGAATGGGGAACAATCTACTGGGAGAGTCCTTCTGGGGGAGAGAACAAATATCAAATGTGGACCTATAGAGTTGTTCCTTCAAAGGAGCCTAAATTTGATTGAATTAATCTCTAGAGCAATTTAGGCTTCAGAAAATTGTAGAAAAGAATAGAACTGTCACTCAGCAATTAGTGGAGCTTCACAGCTGGTTGTGGTCAGGGAAAGAAGCAAAGAGAGCCTTGCCCAAAAATGAGCATTTCAGGATAACTAAGCTGCAGTTTCCTGAGGTGCATCAACCCAGGTTAAACATAGCCATGGCAGACAGTGGGTGGGTGGGCGGGGAAGAGGGGGAAGAGATAATAGATCAGTTCAGCCAGTCACTAAACAAATAGAAAAACAAACAGCAATAACAAGCCATCCCTCTTTGTGGGGTGAGGGAATTCTCAAGTGTTGCTGCAATATAATATCTGAAAAGCTTACTTTCCAACACAAAATTATGCAACATGCAATAAAACAGAAAAATATAATCAAACATTTAGAAAAAGCAGGAAATAGAAGCTGTTGGTGGGAGCAACCAGATGGGGAATTTAACAGGAGGAAACCTCTAGCCATTATAAATATTTTCAAATAACTAAAACTAAAAGAAATAATGGTTAGAGAAGAAAAGGAAGATGTAAATGGCTATGTTGCCTCAGATAAAAACTATAAAGAGAGAAATTATTGGAAAAATAATCTGAAGTTGAAAGTATAACTAAAATGAAATATTTACTACTGTGGATTGATAAATGATTTGAACTAGTGGAAGTAAGAATTAGCAAACTTGAAGATAGATGAATAGAAATTATGCAATCCAGAGAACAGAGAGAAAAAGAATGGAGGAAAATGAACAGAGCCTCAGATAATCCTTTAAATGCTCCAACATACATGATACGCTTTGGCTGTGTTCTCAACCAAGTCTCATCTTGAATTGTAACTCTTGCACTTCCCATGTGTCATGGGAGGAACTTGGTGGGAGGTGATTGAATTATGGGGCGGATCCTTCCCATGCTATTCTCATGATAGGGAATGAGTCTCTTGAGATCTGGTGGGTTTTTGTTGTTGTTGTTGTTGTTGTTTGTTTAAAAAACAGCTCTATTGAGGTTTAATTTATATGCCATGCATTCAAAGTGTAAAGTTGAATGACTTTTTAATATCTTCATATAGTTGTGCATCCATCACCGTAATCCATTTTAGAACATTTTTAAAATTTTATTTTTATTTTTTATTATACTTTAAGTTCTGGGGTACATGTACAGAATGTGCAGGTTTGTTAATTATACAGGTGCCATGGTGGTTTGCTGCATCCATCACCCAGTCATCTACATTAGGTATTTCTCCTAATGCTATCCCTCCTCTATACCCCGACCCCTGCTATCCCCTCCACTATCCCCCTCAACCCCTGACAGGCCCTGGTTGTGATGTTCCCCTCCCTGTGTCCCTGTGTTCTTGTTGTTCAACATCCACTTATGAGTGAGAAAATGCAATGCTTTGTTTTCTGTTCTTGAGTGAGTTTTCTGAGAATGACGGTTTCCAGCTTTATCCATGTCCCCTCCAAAGGACAGGAACTCATCGTTTTTCATGGCTGCATACTAGTCCATGGTGTATATGTGCCACATTTTCTTTATCCAGTCTATCATTGATGGGTATTTGGGTTGGTTCCAGGTCTTTGATATTGTGAAAACTTCTGCAGTAAACATATTTGTACATGTTTCTTTATAATAGAATGATTTATAATCCTTTGGGTATATACCCAATAATGGGATTGCTGGGTCAAATAGAATTTCTATTTCTAGATCCTTGAGGAATCGCCACACTATCTTCCACAATGGATGAACTGATTTATACTCCCATCAACAGTGTAAAAGCATTCCTGTTTCTCCACATCCTCTCCAGCATCTGCTGTCTCCAGATTTTTTAATGATTGCCATTCTAACTGGCGTGAGGTAGTATCTCAATGTGGTTTTGATTTGCATTTCTCTGTTGAAGTTGAAACTATTCCTCCTGTATGAGGCATTTTTTTTTTTTTTTTTTTGGTTATGCAGTTGTCAGGAAGCCACTTGATGAGGCAGTCTGTAGCTTGTCTACCTGCAGAGATGCTGCTGGGCAGCCTCGGGCTCAGCTGGGCTTCTGGATAGTCTTCCTCTGGCTTTTGTTTACACAGGTAAGGTTAGTCCTGCCTTCCCAGTGGCAGGCATCCTGTCTCCCGCTGAGCTTGATTGCCCTGGATCAGTTCAAACTGATGTGCTGGCTGCAAAACTCTAGTGAGAGGGCTTCAGTTTGCTGGACTTTGTGGGGGTGGGACCTGCCAAGCCATATAATCTGTTTCCCTGCTTTCAACTCTCCCTTTTTCTGGGGGATGGATAGTTCCCTCCTACAAGTGTTCTCCGCGTTAAACTTTCTGTCCAAGTCTGTGCCAACAGGCAGCACCACGTGGGCCAGAGCTGTCGCTCAGATCTGTGGCACTTTTCAGCCCGGTGGCGTTCTCCTGTACTATGGGTTGCAGAAGCTATGGGGGAAGTGCAATATCTGGACGGGAGTGCAGAGGGGTAAGGTCCCCCGATCCTCCAGGTCAGTTGAAATTCCAAGGTAGGGCAGTGCCCCACCCTGCTTCAGTTAGACCTCTTTGGGCTACTCCCACCCTGCTTTGGTTTACCCTCTTGGGCTATTCCCATCGTCCAACCAGACCCATTGAAATGAACCTGGTACCTCCTTTGGGAATGTGGAGATCGCTCGCCTTCTGGGACGGTCTCACTGGGAACTGCTCTCCGGAGTTGTTCCTATTTGGCCATCTTGGCAGAAGTCCTGATTTGCATTTCTCTAATGACCAGTGATGATGAGCTTTTTTTTCATATTTTTGTTGGCTGCATAAATGTCTTCTTTTGAGAAGTGTGTATTTATATCCTTCACCCACATTTTGATAGGGTTGTTTTTTTCTTGTAAATTTGTTTAAGTTCTTTGTAGATTCCTGATATGAGTCTTTTGTCAGATGGGTAGATTGCAAAAAATACTTTCCCATTCTGTTGGTTGCGGGTTCACTCTAATGGTAGTTTATTTTGCTGTGCAGACGCTCTTATGTTTAATTAGATCCAATTTTTCTATTTGGCTTTTGCTGACATTGCTTTTGGTGTTTTAGTCATGAAGTCCTTGCCCATGCCTATGTCCTGAATGCTATTGGCTAGGTTTTCTTCTAGGGTTCTTATGGTGTTAGGACTTATGTGTAAATCTTTAATCCATCTGGAGTTCATTTTTGTATAAGATGTAAAGAGGGCCCACTCTCACCTTTCTGCACATGGCTAGCCAGTTTTCCCAACACCATTTGTTAAACAGGGAATCCTTTCCCCATTGCTTGTTGTTGTCAGGTTTGTCAAAGATCAGATGGTTGTAGATGTGTGGCATTGCCTCCGAGGCCTCTGTTCTGTTTGGTCTATATCTCTGTTTTGGTACCAGTACCATGCTGTTTTGATTATTGTAGCCTTGTAGTAAGGTAGTATGATGCCTCCAACTTTTTTTTTCTTCATGCTTATGATTGTCTTGCTATGCAGGCTCTTTTATGATGTGCAATTATTCCAATTATGTAAAGCAGACTGAATAACAATTCTTCGAAAAATCTTGCAAATAATAGAAGCAGAAGAAAAAGTTTTAATCCATTTGAGAAAAAGTTTTAATCCATTTTATACTAGAATCCCTGGAAATCCACTAAAATTATTAGAATTAATAAATGAGTTCAGAAAGAGAGTAGCATACAAAGTCAATATGCAAGATAAATTGCATTTCTAAATTGTGATGACTAATTTTATGTGTTAACTTGCCTGGTCCATGGCATTCCAAGATATCTGGCTAGACATTATTTCTTGGTTGTTTTGTGAAGCTATTTTCAAAGGAAACTAGCTTTAGAATTGATACTGAGTGAGGCTGGTGATCCTCCCCAGTATAGATGGGCACAATCCAATCTATTGAGGACTCAAATAAAACACACAAAGTTGAATTTTCTCTGCCTAACTGCTTGAGCTGGGATCAATCTCCTGTCCAAGTGCTCCTGGTTGCAGGTTTCAGACTCACACTGCAATCTATGCCATCAGCTCACTGGCTGTCAGGCCTTCTAACTATACCACAGGCTTTTCTTGGTCTTTACCTTGCAGATGGCAGATTGTGGGATTTCCCAGCCTTTGTAACTGTGTAGGTCAATGCCTTCTATTAAATCTCTCTCTCTCTCCCAATTTATTGTTGTATATAGAAACCATTGTACTCATCAACTGCTGCCTTTGACCAACTCAAATTCTACATTTTATGTAATGGACAAATTTCCATTTCTTTGGAGTTTTTGTTTACTCTTTTGTACTTATTATATCTGTATAACTTCTTGGTGGTATATTAAAAGTCTTTTCAGTTAATATAATGAAATAAGAAACTTTTAATAAACAGCATTATAGCATTCATTGCTTGATTTGAAAATTGCTCTTGTATATCACTGGTAACTTTTCAGTCACCTATGGCTAACTGAACAGTTATTAAAAATTCCCAAAAGAAATGAACTTTAGTAAGGAATGTTTTCCTTTATTTCCAGTTATTGTTTTCTATCTGTATTGGTAGAGGGATCCATTTATTTTTATCGAGGATATTCTAGTGATGTTTTTCCACCTCATTAGGATTAGGAGGTAAGACATCTACTCATTTATCACCTAATGCATTCCAACTATATGAAGCAGGAGCCCTTTCTCCCTCTCCCCAGCTTACTTAGGAATTCAAAATATGAATCAGGAAACATCATGTATTTTCAGAAAAAAAGCATGGTTTATCAAAAAGTATATTAAAGATGAAGATGTGTACTTTAGTATTTTGTTCCGTAAGTGTAGACTGAGAAGCTGTATGAAGAATATCATCAATTATTTTAATCATTTTTTTTTAATGGACAAAACAAAATAGTTCTAAAAACAGTTTTAAAACAATTGTAAACAGATAAAGAATTACTGGATGATTCGTCTAGGTAAACCTATGCATGACATTGTATTTCATTTAATCTTAAAATGTGTTTATCTGATTGGTAGACTTGGGTTGTGTCAGTACCTTATGTCAAGCTCAATTCTTCTCCAGACACAGACAATAAATAAAGTTGAAAATATTTGGTGGTAAAAGAAATTACTTTTATACTACTTGAATATTTGCTATCTTTTTTTTTTTTAAGATGGAGTCTTGCTGTGTTGCCCAGGCTGGAGTGCAGTGGCATGATCTCGGCTCACCACAACCTCTGCCTCCCAGGTTAAAGTGATCTTCCTGCCTCAGCCTCCCAAGTAGCTGGAATTACAAGCATGTGTCACCACACCTGGCTACTTTTTGGATGTTTAGTAGAGATGGGGTTTCACCATGTTGGCCAGGCTGGTCTCGAACTTCTGACCTCAAGTGATCGGCTGTCTCAGCCTCCCAAAGTGCTGGGATTACAGACATGAGCCACTGTGCCCAGTCCTGGTATTCTTCATTAAAAAAAAAAAAAAAAACAACTCATAGATCTTTGGGAAGTGGTTGTATAGGTAGGTATGTTTATGTGTGTTAACACACTCTAAGACAAATGCTCAAGTGGTAATTGAGAAGGAACCTAAAATGGCAACACATTTTATCTTCTGGTAAGTGAGTATTCATTATCCGTGATGTAAAAAGTTCGTAATAGTCTCTTTACTGGGTATATAAAAAGTGCTTGATACTATTTTTTTAAGTGAAATTACAGCCAGCAAGTATCCTTTGTATGTTAATTTATATTAATTTATACTTAGCTTATATTTTCACATTTTAAAAAGTAGACTTTTTCATTTTTTACTATGTCTACAAATTATAATGTGAAAATATGAAGTGTAGTAAATATAGTAAGCTCCAAAAATAACATTTTTTATATGACAGAGATAGCTACAAGGATTTTTTAATTCTCTGCTATTTCTTTAACTAGTTATAAAACAGCCTATCCCTAAGATTAATTTGAACCTATTGTAACTTACAAAAATAACTGAATGTGCAACCGACTTTTTAAAGGTCACAGGGAATTGAAAGGAGTAGATGAGTAAGATGGTTAAATGCCTTTTTTTTTTTTCTTAAGTTTGAGTTTTTCTGTAAAGCCTTAGAGAAATCTTTGGCCCAGAAAGTGGTTGAGTAGGGTTTAAGTTCTTCCAGCGAAAAAAAGAAAGTTTGTTCCCTGAAGGTGTTATAAGGATCCCATACTCCCTGGTTATGATTGGCACTGAAATGTCAAAGCTCAAAATCCCAAGTAAGTGAATTGTCTGCTTTAATTAGGCAAGGCCTGTCTACTGACCCTGCTCTGCATCAGCCAAAAGCTGCCTATCTTTAGTTTCTTATCATCTTTTGACTGGAAAGACACCTTCCCATGCTCCTTCAATTATGTTTCCCTTTTTTTTTTTTTCCCCAGAGATAATTTTTTCTATTATACTCCTTTATAATATCATTTTACTTATAAAACATTTATTTATAAAATTTGTAAAACTTTTTTACTTGTTAGCTACATAGAGAATAAGAAAATGACATATGACCATTGAATCATTCATTCAAAGAATATAATTTGAAGTTAGGTAACTAGATTTGTCAGAGGAGACATACCTAGATACATAATAATTTAATGGTTATTAGTAAGCATAACAGCATATATGATATAATGTTGTAAATGTATTAATTTTATATAGACATATATCCTTACACAAAATAAAAGTGTATGTGTGTATACATATAGAAGTATGTGTATGTGTGTATATATGTACACCCATATATGTATGTATGTGTGTCTATATGTATATATGTGTGAGTGTATATATGTATAGAGAAAAACAGAGCCAGAGAGAGAGTTCATAACATTTCAGGGAGCCCTTGAAAGCTATTTTCAAGGGATCTCTTTCTTGTTAGAGTTGATTCTTCACTAGGCAGATACATTTTATATTTTTTAAATTTTTGGTCTTTACAGGCAGTCTATCTTGCCATTAAAAAGAAAAACAAAGAAGCTACCTCACCAATTAATTCCAATGATGTCTTAAGACCTTTTATTCAGTTCTATAACAGTAAAATTTCTTCTAAATACTTTTTACCTATCATTAGGCTATTGAATGATCTGGAATCAAAAGTTTGCATGAAAATAATTAACCCTACTCTTTCTTACCACTGTTCTATAAAGCAGAGCACTTTAATGTGTGCTCCCTGGGAAAGCGGTTGAAATTTATATTCTGATCCAGGAGGGCCAGGAAGTTCCCACGAGATTCTCTAGTCCTAACAAGTTTCCTGGATGCTGCTGCCATTGCTGTGTGAACCATTCTTTGAAGAACAAAGTCTTAAAGAAGTGCTTCAAATTATTCTTCCTTGCTCCTATATACAACTGTTGCAGATCTCACTGTTTTTCTGGTAAATTTTAGGTTTTAAAAAACTTACTCAAGTTCAAAGCAATTTCTCACTTGATTACGCAGTTTTCTTCCCAACGCCCAGTTCTGATTCAGCCTCAAGAAACGTGAAGTGAGATGAGTCGAGGAGAATTTCCATGTCAGCTTCTTCAGTCAGGTTGAGCCGTCAGTAACAACAGTGTGGGGGATGCAACAGAAGAATGCCTTCAAGATAACAGGCAGAGAGAAAAGGGAATGGAAAAAAATGCTTACTTGACCTATGATGAATGATATTGATGCCCATTTGTGTGTCAGCTGTCTAAACATTAATTCTACTGATGGCTTTTCAAAAAACCTAGTTATTGAGGATTTTCATTTCTAGTTTCTTGATGAGGCTACTTGACTCCCTTGGTCATTTACTAACTGACTTACTTTTCAAGCCATGAGTTAAGCATTTTATTGTGTTCACTTTGGTCCTAGGGGAAGTGTCTTTCAAGATAACCTAGGACTGACACCCTTCTGCAATGTCCACACTGCCTATGGGGAAGCATCAACCTTTGCCCTGCTTATGCTCATGGTGAGTCATGTCCATGCAGCCTTCTTCCTTTTCTGTTCCCAGATAGATAGGCACCTCCAGCCTGCTTCTTATTGTTAGCCTTTTTAGGCACGACTGAGTCAAGTATCGGTCCTTGCATCTCCCATATTAAGTTATTTTAGTAGTTTTCTTGAAACATTATATCTGGAAGTTCCCTGAAGGTGGCAGGAAAAACATCTACATAACTTTCTGAAGAAATCCTTATGCTTTAATCTTATTCTGTTCAATCTTTAATCCTCTTCTGATATACTTTAAAATGTGTTGTGAGCTGTGGCAGAAAAATGATTTTCTTAGTGTATTTATATCATATTTTATATAGATGCTTTGACATTTTGCTTTAAAGTGTGGATGTGATTAGTATTCATTGTTTCTGGCTTTATGTTTTCAGCTAAACCTTGCCAGAGATAGTACAGTCCTATTACAGAACTTTATTCTATATGTATTATCTCATTTAATCTTAAACCTGTGAGGTAGGGTTATTATTATTCCTGTTTTAGAGATGAAAAAGTAAGGCACAGAAATAAAAAAACTATAAATCCATGTATAGCTATGTGTGTTGGTCCCTTTTTCATGGTACACATTCATTTACCTTGTAAGTGTTGTATTCCATCTGGTGCTTGGATGATGCCATTATTCAACAATGTCAGGGGATCTGATTGACGGACAGCATGATGCCACTAGTGAATCCAACTGACATAAACCCACAGCCTGCTTTCTTTTTCTGTGCAATAAAAGTTGTATTGGAAGTCATGGTGTGTGAGTTATTACGGCAGTGCAAATAGCATTCAGTTCATATATGGATAGTGTTAGCAGAGAGGGAGGGAAATAAAATCTGAATGCAAATAATTTATCTCTTTCAATGATCATACATTTCCACCCCCTTCATGAAGAAAGAGATCGGGCTTTTTCAGAAGCAGATCTCAAAACAAGGATTCAAAGCACAGCGTGTGTTTGAAAAGGCAAATATGGAACTAGGAAAATGATGCAGGCAAAACAGGGCAACCACAGGCAACTGACTTCATCCCACAGGGACACTTGGAGAAAATACAACAAGAACTTCTCAAAATTTTTCCACCAGAAAAGTGAAACAAATGGGGCATTCATATATGAAATCCTAAGAATGCTTAGTTAAGAATTTCAATGGGGTATTCATTTCTTCAGTACTCTGGCATGCAAATGCAGGCCAAACAACCCAGTTGGGAGTGGCAGCTGGGATGGTGGTGGAAACACTCAGTAACAAAGATGTACACACTACCAATTGGACTTCGGTCAGAGCATACCGGAAAGTTGGAGAAATATGAATGGAACACTGGAACGTCTTCTCCAGAAAAGTATGTAGGGATTGCCGGGAACTACTGTGCGAATGGTACACATGGTCAACTGATTTTGGAAGATTGAATGTTGATCATATTATTGTTTTTTTCTGTTTTCAGAAATAAATTATTGCTTTTTTTTTTTTAGCAGTTCTTGCATGCTAAATATATAGCTAGAGTCCTCAGACGGTTAGAAGACATGTACACATTTCAAAGATAATTTTTCCAAAGAGTAAAATCAGAAGCAGGAGGGTACATTTTTGGGGACTTCGGGTTCATGAAATCACCCTCTTGCAATGGTAAGTGATGCTCATATGCCCTGTCAGGAATCTTCATGCAGGTAAATTATTGTATGCTTTAACTACATTATACATACACGTAGTTTTTTTGCCAAACCAATTATTTTTCATCAGTCATTTTCACTTTGCAGATCCAAAATAATCAACCTGCTTCTGTCCTAATAATGTTTCCATGTAAATATGCCCAGAGATTGTGAGTACTCTTGGAAAAATTCAAAACATCATTAGAATAGCTAGAACTTACTTGGTTAGATTATATTGTTAAGCTATAGCATAGACTTTATTCCTGGAATCATGGCCATTATGTTTATGAGCCCATGGAGGAAGGAAATTCAGGGTACCTGAGGTAAAAGTCTGACTGATATCTGTAGCACAATTTATCTAAACTCCACTCTTCTGCCAAGAGCTCCTTTTGGGGTTCATGTGGAATGTGGAGTACAACTTTCTCATTCACTTTACCCATTCTGAAATAGCCAAACTCAACCTACATTACCCCAAGTCCCTACAGTACCATTTGCTAACTTCTTGCCAAATTTACTGCTTCTTCACAGACTCTGCACCATCTTGGCAGTCTACTGGCGACTATATAACCTCATGTAGTTCATGGACCCTAGTTTAGGCATTTTGCCTTCCCAATGTCATTTAATATGGGTCAGCAATGGGCCCATCAAACAGCTTGGATCTTATTTTAAATTAACCTATTGAATCACAAGCTTTATATATCAATGAATTCAGTATGCTTTAAAAATTATGCCTTACTCAAGTTTGTTAAGCACATTTCATATTTATTTTTACAAATTTGCTACATATGTTTTAATGGCAAATTCCCTTGATTGGTTTTGTGTATAACATTTTACTTCTTGCTCTAATTATAAATTTTACCATAATCTCTTACTCCACCCAAGCCATGTTGAATTTATACCTCTTTTTCTTGTCATTTAATATCCAATCGCTGGACAAGATGAATTTTAGTTTTCTTTCTTTTTTTTTAATCTAAGGACAACTTCTTCGGGCAAGGATGATATTGAATTTCTAAATGAGATGTACAGTAAGTCATGTTTCATTGGAATTTTGGAGGTTGACCTATTTCTTGTCTTTTAATTAATCTGTAGTATCTTCTTAGCAATTAGTAAGAGTCTGCTCTTTTCTGAACAATGCCCTAACATTCACATAAAAGATATGGTCAAGCTGTAAATCAACTGGTACTGTAATTCTGCCAGCTGCAGAGTCAATATCTGAATTTGGTCTTCAGTGATTTCTGTTGTCAGCAATATCCTATTTTTTTCAACTAGGTCATGAGAAATCTTTGAAAATTGTTTCATTCCTTAGAAGAACATTTAGAAATTTGATTTGCCCTTTATTTTGATTCATTTATCAAATACTGTTTGAAGTGTCCACCTGACCCATGACATAGTAATTTTAATTTCTTTATACTATGGGTAATCTGGTTTCCCAGAATTTCACCTTAACTAATAGACAGTTGCTGTTTCCTTTTCTGGTATTCATTGCCCTCTTTTTCCCTTTGCTAAATGTACCAACAATTTAATTTCCCGTTATGTCCCTGTATTACATAGAGGTTTCTTTCATTCCAGACCTCTAGAGAAAGGTCATGAGTTTCTTTAGGTCATCAGTACATTTTATTCCCCCTAGCAAAAATCATGAGTGGATATGTAACCTAGTTTGTCCATTTAGGCTGAATGTGAAGATTAACTTTAGAACACTGGGAAAAGGATATACTCATATGAAGGTTAGAACCATTCCACTCACTTTTGTTTTTTGTTTTTTTTTGTTTTTTTTTTTACAACGAGAGAAGCCACAGTAAGAAAAGAAGCTACATATAGGGTAAAACCTAGAAGAAAAAAAAAATTCAGAAAATTCAGATAAATGGCACTTGGAGCCCAAGCAAACCATGCACATGATTTTGCTGCAACTTTTGGTCTTTACAGTTAGAATTGCTCACCCCACCCCAAAATACAAATTTTTAATGCAGTTGGAGTTGGGAGGTTTTTTTTTAGTCATAGTAGAAAGATGTCTTATTGCCACATCCTCAGTGATTACATTGTTCTAGGTAATCACGGGGAATAAGTTCATCTGCAGTTTCATCACTGAGTCTCATGGACAGCCAGAAACTCATCCTGTAATATGAATGGCGATCTTATTTTCTTTCCTTCCAACTTAGCCTAATGAGAAATTTTAAATACTATATATTTTCCTGATTTGTTTTTTCTAGTACATTTGCTAGTACCAATTGCTGTATTTCTTCCAGTACTTTTTATGTTGCAAGTATAGAAAACCCAGTTAGAATGGTTTCAGGAAGTTATAATTATGTTTTATTAAAGTTAAAAATAGAGCTTTCATTACGCATAATTTTGTGCATATCCTAAGCATAAGTAAGTCCAGGAGTTCAACTGATGTTACTAGTTTTTTCTCTCTCTTCTTTCTTCTTCACCATCTTTCAGTTTTCCACTTTTTTTTGGTCTGAGATTTTCTCTTAATTAGGCTTTCTGCTTCAGTTGGCTAGATGGTGACTAGTGTCTTCATGTTTACAGTCAATCACTGGATCCAGGAAGTTCAATTCTCCTGACTAAATGGGCAAACGACACATGTACTACTGAAGTAATAGATTGAGGAAATGTGACACCAAAACCACCTGTACTAAAATTTGGAAAGCAATAGTTTACCAAAGGGAAATCAGAGTACTGATACCTTAAACAGTGTTATGCTCTTCAAATTCTGATTGTTTTGTTGTGTTCCAAATTTTGTGTATGTATTTCTTAAATTATATTTAAAATGAAAAAGAATAACTAGCTATATAGCTTTTTCCTACATTTTTTTTTATTTATTTATTTTGAGGCAGAGCCTCACTCTGTCACTCAGTCAGGAGTGAAGTGGCCTGATTATGGCTCACAGCAGCCTTTGCCTCCCAGGCTTGGCTTTCTCCTACTCTTTGCATCTGTTTCTTAAAAGACGTTTCCCTGGATAGTAACTATGCAAGAAACACTCTACACAGAGGTGATGCCTACAAATTGACAGACTGTGTTCTAAGATGCAGCCTACTGGCCGTCACCTATCAGTCTGGACCTTCCTCATCTTCATATCCTCTGTAAGGAATTTGAGAAACTGATTAATTTGGGAATTGAGTTGGGAGCTAAGGTCAAAGACATGACCACAAGGTGACAGTATCACACAAAAGCCTTATTGGGGTCATCTTTTGACAGTTTTGCATGCAGGGAAAGTTCCTCACAGCATGAGCCTGTTCAGAAGCTATGGTGAAGCGTTCCTCATTCAGAAGGAGAGGAAGCCAAGGAAGCTGGAGAGGGAAAGAGGAGTCAGAGAGAGAACTTACAAGTTTAGGTGATGTCACTCAGCAGCAAGGTAGGGAGTATTTGGGCCAGTAGCCTGGAGTGTTTATAGCCCTGAGATTAATCTTACCTGTGGCTAGCAGATCTTAGGCAGTTTTGAGGGTTATGCAAAGCAGTCAGGCTCTAAGTGGCTAAAAACCTGTTTATTTAAGACTACATGTAAAAGAAATGAGTGTGTAAAATCTTTCATTCATGACAAGATGGCTTTTGAGCTAACTGGCCTCAGCATGTTTTGCAGAAGTAAACAACCTGGGAGGCAAAGTACAGAGGTCATCTTTGGCTCATTTATATAGCACCCATTGAATGATAGTACAATGGGTGTTATACAATGGGTGTTTTGGGGAAAGTAAAAAGCAAATACAAAAACACAATCTACTAATCTACTAACTTGAACAGAAACTAAACACTTTCAACAAATATTTATTGAATGTCTACTGTGTGTACAGCAGTAATCAAAATACATAAAAACTCCTATTTCATCAGGATTTCATTTTAGTGAATTCCAGTGTGGTTAGCCTGGATTTCAATAACGGGAACACAGTATCTCTAAATCTCAGACAATTACATGTACTGAATGAATGGAGACATTTTTAAAATAAACCCTCTAGCATATCTGAACTCAATAAGGAACTCATCAATTAGATTACAATATGTTTTGTGAATCCTCTTCAATTTTTTATTAGAATCATTTGTGGATTTTGTAGTCAGAAATTAATTCTTCATGTTAGTAACTCATTCTTAAGATATATTCCCATTAAGATCCTTTTTTATTGAGGTTATTTTTTGAGTTATTATGCCTATAGCACATTTAAAAGTGCTCCTTTAGTTAAGTATTATAAATTCTAGGATCACATTCACTTTTGTCCAAGGTTTCTGCAATATCCAAATCACAGTTAACTATTTCATTGTTGGTTAATGTTAAATGAAGAATGGAATTAGATTTTATTGTGTTCTTAAGTAGTCAGCAAAGCTATCACTTATCAGAAATTATGGTTTTTGTATACATAAAGTTATATGACTTATGGATAACTTTAAACCTTATTACTACTCTGTGTTACCCATGTAAACATATTAAGAACTCAAATGAAGTATCTTGTCTCTGTAACAACTTTGTGATTGGTCATCTGTATGTTGTCACACATGTGATGCTTTTATTTCTATATAACAAAAAATCTGGCTCAATTTGCCTTGATCAGTAAAAACTAATTCATTGTTTCACACAATCAGAAAGTAGAGTGATAAGATGGACTGCATGCATGTAGAATCAGAAACCCGGCGTCATTTTTCTATTATTCTCTATTCTATACTTTCTCTTTACTTGTCAACTTACCTACAGGGTAGCTTCCTTCATGGTCTCAGAATAGCAATATCTAAGGCAACAGATTTCTTCATCTATGTATTATGTATATTTCTCCTTCAAACACAGAATAAAGGTTATTTGTTCAGTATTACCAAATTAACTTACATTATATACCCAGCCTTTAACCAATAATCATAGCCTGGGAAATTATTGGCCTGTAGCTGTGTTATAGAAGTATTTCCTTGTAAAGCAGAGTATTGCCATAATTAATTTAGAAAAGTCGATGAGGTTGGTGCAATAAATACTGTATTAGTTCTATCTTGCTGTGTAACAAAGATAGAACTAATACAGTATTAGTGGCTTAAAACAATTGCCATTTATTGTTTATCATTTCTGTAGGTCAGAGGTGTGGGAAGGGATAACTAGATTCTCTGTTCAGGTTCTTCAAGAGCTGATGTCAAGGTACTGACAGATTGTGTTCTTATCTGGAACATGAAATTCTCTTTGAATTCAATCAGGCTCCTTTGTGTTATTGCCAGAATTCACTTCCTTGTGGTTGCAGAGCAGAAGATCCTGTCCTGCTATCATCAGCTAGAAATTACTCTAAGCTGCTGGTGGCTACCCACATTCATTCCCATGTGGCCTCCTCCATTTTTCAAATACTGCAGTGGAGAATCTTCTTCACATTGAATTCCTCTCAGATTTGGACTCTCTTTCTTCTAGAATATCACAGTCCCTTTTAAGCGCTCATCAGATTAGGGCAGACCAAATAGAACAAGCTCCCTTTCTTAAGGGCACCTATGTCATTTAATGTAATCACAAAGGTTATTTCCCATTATATTCATAAGTCCTGCTCAGACCCAAGGGGAAGAAATTATGTAAGACGTATACATCAAGGATTGAAGGTTCTTCAGGCCATCTTAGTATTCTGCTTACCATAAGTATGTACTAGACAATAGATGTTGTAATACTTAGTGGTTTTATGGATGTACATGATTGATAGAGGTGAAATAAGCATTGATATGGTTTGGAGGTTTTGTCCCCTCCAACTCTGTTGGATGTTTTGTTGTCTCCTAATCTGGTGTTGAAATGTGACCTCCAATGTTGGAGGTGGGCATAGTGGGCCTGGTGGGAGGTAGTTGGGTCATGAGGGCAGATCCCTCATGAATGGCTTCATGCTATTCTTGTGAAAATAAGTGAGTTCTCCCTCTGTGAGTTTACTCTAGTTGTTTAAAGAAGGCCAGAACCTCCTTTTTTGCTTCCTCTTCACAATGTAACATGCTGGCTCCTCTTCACTTTGGACCATGATTGTAAGCTTCCTCAGGCCTTTACCAGAAGTAGATGCTGGCACTATGCTTCATGCACAGCCTGCAAAACTGTGGGCCAAATAAATATCTTTTCTTCATAAATTACCTAGTCTCAGGTATTCCTTTATAGCAACGCAAACAGACCTAATACAAGCATGTAGAATGATTTTTTGATTTCTAAAATGTAACAGACTTTACTATTATTTCCAAAAATGAAATTAGGTAAAAATATGAAGAAATAGAGGTTATAGGCAAAATTATGGGTTTAATTTCAACTTTTATGCTTGAGATATTTTCAAGGATTTTAAACACATCACTGCTAATACAGGAAAAAAATAAGGATAATCAGTTGTCAGCATGTACTTTGGAGGGCCTAGCTAACTTTTACACACTTTGTCTCATTACAAATGATGTTGAGAAGCCCCAATAAAAGCCTTGAAATATAGCAAATTTAAAACTCTATATTTTGTGAGAACTGACAAGTTCTTGAAGATACTTACTCTATGCGGAAATCCCAGTGAATGATTTATTTCCCATCTCTTATAGATGTAGTTATTGCCTTTGGCCTTGATAACATTGATTTAAGTTGAACTCTTGAGATCTTGGACTAGAAGCTTCTACTAATAGAAGTTTTATCTGTTTATTTTTTTTCACTCCACCTACATCAATCTTCCAGTTTCCAAACTACTTTTAGATACAAAGTCCTATGTTATTCTTTTTGGAATAATTGAACTTTAGTTTTAATATTTTCAAATCCCCAATCTTCTGAGTTTTTACCTGCTGAGTCACTTTTGAAATCTGGTCTTTGTCTTCAGTCCCAGAAAATTCGTAACACAAAGAAATGATAAATGTTTGTGATGACAGATATCCTAATTACTCAGATCAGGTAACTATACATGATATATATCAAAACATCACTATGCATCAGAAAAATATGTATAATTATTGTATGTTTTATTATTCCATTCTCACAATGCTAATAAGGAAACACCTGAGACTGGGTAATTTGTAATGATAAAGAGGTTTAATGGACTTAACAGTTCCACATGGCTGAGGAGGCCTCACAATCATGGCAGAAAATGAAGGAAGAGCAAAGGGAAGTCTTACACGGTGGCAAGAAAGAGGGCTTGTGTAGGGGAACACCTCTTTATAAAACTATCAGATCTTGTGAGACTTATTCACTATCATGAAAACAGCCAGGGGGGTGGGAGGGGAACCCGTGTCCATGATTCAATTACCTCCCACTGGATCCCTCCTATGACATGGGATTATTACAATTAAAGGTGAGATTTGGGTAGGTACACAGATCCAAACCATATGTCAATTAAAATTTTTAATTTTAAGTTTTAAAAAAATTTTGTGGGCATATTTGATGGGGTTCGTAAGATATTTTGATACAGGCAAACAATGGATAATTACATCAGAATAAATGAGGTATCCTATTTACACCTCAAGCATTTATCCTTTGTGTTGGAAAAATCCAATTATACTCTTTTGGTTACTTTTTAATGTATAATAAATTATTATTGACTGCAGTCACCCTGAGATGCTATGAAATACTAAATATTCATTCTATTTGACTACATTTTTATACCATCCCATTTCTATTCCTACCCCCACTACCCTCCGGAGCCTCTGGTAACCATCATTCTACTCTCCATCTGTGTTAGTTTTAATTTTTAGCTCCCATGAATAACTGAAAACATTTGAAGTGTGTTTTTCTGTGTCTGGCATATTTCACTTAACGTAATGACCCCCAGTTCCATCCATGTTGTTACAAATGACAGAATCTAATGTTTTAAATGGCTGAATAGGGCTCCATTGTGTATAAGTACCACATTTTCTTTATCCACACATCTGTTGGTAGACACTTAGGTTGCTTCCAAATCTTAGTTACTGTGAATTGTGCTGCAATAAATATGGAAGTGCAGATATCTCTTTGATATGCTTATTTTCTTTATTTTGGGTATACACCCAGCAGTGGGATTGCTGAATCATATGGTAGTTCTATTTTTAGTTTTTTGAGGAAGTTCCAAACTGTTTTTTATAGTAATTGTACTAATTTACATTCTCACCAACAGTGTATGAGGATTTCATTTCTCTACATCCTCTCTGGCATTTGTTATTGCCTGTCTTTTGGATAAAAGCTATTTTAACTGGGATGAGATGGTATCTTATTTTATATTGATTTGCATTTCTCTGGTGGTCAATGATGTTGAGAACCTTTTCATATACTTGCTTCCCATTTTTATATCTTCTTTTGAGAAATGTCTATTCAAATATTTTGCCCATTTTTATTTGGATTTTTTTAATATAGAGAGTTGTTTGAATTCCTTGTATATTCTGATTATTAATCCCTTGTCAGATGGATAGTTTCCAAAAATGTTCTGCCATTCTGTGGGTGGCCTGTTCACTTTGTTGATTGTTACTTTTGTAGTGAAGAATCTTTTTAACTTGATATGATCTTATTTGTTCATATTTGCTTTGATTACTTATGCTTTTGGGGTCTTATTCAAGAAATCTTTGTACATTCCAATGTCCTGCAGACTTTCCCCAATGTTTTCTTATAGTAGTTTCATAGCTTGAGGTCTTAGATTTAAGTATGTAATTCATTTTGATTTGATTATTGTATATGGTGAGACATAGAGGTCTATTTTCATTCTTCTGCATATCCATTTTTCTCAACACCATTTATTAAAGAGACTGTTCTTTTCTCAATGTATATTATTGGCATCTTTGTCAAAAATGAGTTCACTGTAGGTATGTGGATTTGTTTCTGGGTTCTGTATCCTGTTCCATTGGTCTATGTGTCTGTTTTTATGCCAATATCATACTGGTTTGGTAACTATAGCTCTGTAGCATAATTTGAAATCAGGAAATATGATTCCTCTAATTTTGCTCTTTTTTGCTCAAGGTAGTTTTGGCTATCCTGAGTCTTCTGTGCTTCTATATAAATTTTACGATTGTTTTCTGTATTACTTTGAGTAATGTCATTGATATTTTAATAGGGATTACATTGAATCTGTAGATTAATTTGAGTAGTATGGACATTTTAACAATATTGATTCTTCCAATCCATAAACACAGACAAACTCCATTTTTTTTTGGTGTCTTCTTCAATTATTTTTCTTTAGGGTTTTATAGTTTTCATTGTAGAGATCTTTCACTTCTTTGGTTAAGTTTATTCCTAGGTGTTATTTAATTTTTAACTATTGTAAATGGGATTCGTTTCTTGATTTCTTTTTTAGATTGTTTGCTGTTGGCATATAGACATGCTACTGATTTTTATATGTTGATTTAGTGCCCCACAACTTTACTGAATTTATTAGTTCTAACAGTTTTCTTGTGAAGTCTTTATTTTTTTTCAAATATAAGATCATGTCATTGCAAACAAGAATTATTTGACTTCTTCCTTTCCAATTTGAATACACTTTATTTCTTTATTTTGTATAATTGCTCTAGCTAGAATTCCCAGTACTATGTTGAATAACAGTGGTGAAAGTGTGCATTCTTATCCACATTCCAGATCTTAGAGAACAGGCTTTCAGTTTTTCCACATGCAGTATGATGCTAGCTATGGGTCTGTCGTACACGGATTTTATTGTGTCTAGGGATGTTCCATTTATACCCAGTTGTTTTGTTGTTTCCTTATTATGAAGAGATATTGAATTCAATTAAATGCTTTTTCAGCATCAATTGAATTATCATATGGTTTTTGTTCTTCAATTTGTTAATATGATGTATTACATTGATTTGCGTATGTTGAACCATCCTTACATCACTGGCATAAGTTCCACCTGGTCAGGAAAAGTAATCTTTTTAATGTGTTGTTGAATTTGGCTTGCTAGAATTTTGCTAAGGAATTTTGCATCAATACTCATCAAGGATATAGGCCTGTAGGTTTCTCTCTCTCTCTCTCTCCTCTTTTTTTTTTTTTTTTTTTTTGATGTGTCATTCTCTGGTTTTGGTATGAGTGTAAATACCAGCCTTGTAGAATGAGTTTGAAAATATTGCTTCTTCCTCTATTTTTCAGAATAGTTTGAGTAGAATTGGTATTAGTTCTTCTTTAAATGTATGGTAAAATTTAGCAGTGAAAAGCAGTGAGACTTTTCTTTGTGGGGGAGATTTTATATTACAGCTTTGAGTTTGTTAGCTTTCATTGGTCTATTCAGGTTGTGTATTTCTTCATGGTTCAATCTTGGTAGGTTGCATATGTCTAGGAATTTTTTCCATATCTCCTAGGTTTCCAATTTATTGGCATATAGTTGTTAATAGTAGCCACTAATGATATTTTGAATTTCTGCAGTGTTGGTTATAATGTCTCCTTTTTCACTTTAATTCTATTTATTTCATTCTTCTCTCTTGTTTTCTTAATCTGCCTAAAGTTTTGTCAATTTTGCTAATGTTGTCAAAAGAACCAACTTTTCATTTTTTTGAGACATTGTTTCTCTCTGTCACCCAGGCTGGTGTGCAGTGATGTGATTACAGCTGACTTCAGCCTCGACCTCCTGGGTTCAAGTCATTGTCTCACCTCAGTCTTCCAAACAGCTGGGACTATAGGTGCATCCCACTGTGTCTGGCTTTTTATTTTTTGTAATTTTTCGTAGAGACAGAGTCCTTCTTTGTTGCCCAGTCTGGCCTTGAACTCTGGAGCTGAAGCAACCTCCCACTTTAGCATGCAAATTGGTGGGATTGATTCCTGTGTGAACCACCCTGTTGGGCCCCAACTTTTTGTTTTTGTATTTTGCATTTTTTTATTTGTTTCAATTTCATTTATTTCTTCTCTGATCTTTATTATTTCTTTTTTCCTACTAATTTTGAGTATGGTTTGTTCTTGCTTTTCTAGATTCTTAAAATGAATTATCGGGCTATTTATTTGCAGTTTTTCTGCTTTTTTATATAGGTGCTTATAGCTATAAATTTTCCTCTTACTGCTGCTTTCACTCTATCCTATAGGATTTAATATATTGTATTTACATTATAATTTGCCTCAGGAAAATTTTAAACTTTTTTCTCAATTTCTTCATTGACACACTGTTTATTCAGGAGCATATATTTTAATTTCCATGTGTTTATATGATTTCAAAAATTCCTCTTTTTATTGATTTATAGCTTTATTCCATTAAGAGAAGATACTTGGTATAATTTCATTTGTTTTGAATTTTTTAAGACTCGTTTTGTGATTAACATATGGTTTGTCCTTAAGAATTATCCACGTACTGAGGAAAAAAATGTGTCTTTTGCAGTCATTGGATGAAATGTTCTGTAAATATCAATTAGATCCATTTAGTCTATAGTGCAGAGTAAGTCTGATGTTTGTTGATTTTCTCTCTGGATGATCTCTGCAATGCTTGAGTGGCTGTTGAATTCTCCAGTTATTATTTTATTGAGGTCTATCTCTTTCTTTAACTCTAATAATATTTGCTTTATGCATGTGGGTGCTCCAATGTTGGGTGCATATATATTCACAATTGTTATATCCTATTGCTGAATGAATGGATATATCATTATATAATGACTTTCTCTGTCTCTTTTTATAGTCTTTTTTTTTCCCCTGAAATCTATTTTATCTGATATAAGTGTAGCTATTCTTGCTCTTTTCTTTTGGTTTGTATTTGCATGGAATTTCTTTTTACGTCCCTTTATTTTCAGTCTCTGTATGTCCTTATAGGTGAAGTATATTTCTTGTAGTCAAAATATCGAAAGATCATTGAACCTTTTTTTTTTTAATATCTATTCAGTCACTCTCTGTCTTTTTTTTTTTTTTTTTTTTTTTTTTGAGATGGAGTCTTGCTCTGTTGTCCAGGCTGGGGACCAATGACATGATCTTGGCTCACAGTAACCTCCACCTCCTGGGTTTAAGTGATTTTCTTGCCTCAGTCTGCTGAGTAGCTGGGACTACAGGTGTACACCATCATGTCCAGCTAGTTTCTTAAATTTTTAGTAGAGATGGGGTTTTAAAATGTTGACCAGGCTGTTCATGAACTCCTGACCTCAGGTGATCCACCCACCTCAGCCTCCCATAGTGCTAGTATTACAGGTGTGGGCCACTGTACCCAGCCTACTCTATGTCTTTTAATTAGGCCGTTTTGTCTATTTTCATTCAATGTTATTAAGTAAAGACTTACTCCTGCCATTTTGTTACCTGCTTTCTAGTTGTTTTGTGGTCTTTTTTTTTCTTCTTTCCTTCCTTCCTGTCTTCCTCTCAGTAAGGTGATGTCTCTGGTTGTGTTTTAATTTCTTGCTTCTTACTTTTTGTGTAGTTGTTGTATGTTTTTTGATTGGAGGTTACCAGGAGGCTTCCCAATACTAACTTACAATTCTTTATTTTAAACTGATGACAAACAAACATTGACTGCATAAAGAAACAACAAGTAAGGGAAAACTAATGAAAAAATAATTTAAAATATCTGATCCTCAATGAAAATGGATGTTAACTTTTCCTGCAACCTTAAGAAAAATTGCATGTGTTTTTCTTTTGTATTTAGATATTAAAGATGATATACTTATTTATAGGTATATTTGGCCGTGTCATTCATTTTTGACATGGACAAAATATATTGGTAGTTGGGGAAGTTTATATGTACAGTCTTAGAATTTATTAGATATTATTATTAGTATAACACAAAGAAATACTTCAATTTAATGTGCACTGAAATTTTAGCTCTCTGGATTCTTAGGATTCATGGGATTTGGTGATTAGAAAGGTGTCAGTGATTTTGAGAGTAGAGTTTGAGTAATGTACTGAATGCAGAAGCCACAGAGCCAAAGGTTAAGGATAGGCATTATTTCTAGAGCGATCTTTGACAAAGTAACTGGTTAATCTCTGATAATTTTGAACATCCATATTTATTGGAATGGGAAAAGATAAGGTCTTTATTATGTGTCAAAAGCCACAAATAAATATAGGGTTCGTTGCTGCAATACATTTATTTGTAGGCCTTTGACATTCTTGTGGCATTGCTCATCCATCCAACTCAAAATCAGGCAGTGAAGCACCATTTCTTTCACTGGAAATATTTTTTAAAATGAAAACTTCCCTATTTTCTCTTTCTTAGGCTGAAGATTTACAAAACACTGATTAGAAAGTGAACTGATTTACAAACCACTTATGATTATTATTTATACGATTTAATTTACATTTGTATCTTTGTGTGGATAAAATACTTAATATATCAAGTATATATAAGAAAATGAATTAATTTGAGGGCCCACCTCGTCATATGGTTTTGTACATTGTGGAGTCAAAAAAAATGGCTAGATTATTTAAGGTTATTTTAGTAAAGTAGACATGATGTTGGCATAGTCATCAATTTTTTTTTTTTGGATGTGAATTTGTTTTATTTTATTTTATTTTATTTTTTCATTTTACTTTAGGTTCTGGGGTACATGTGCAGGTCATGCAGGGTTGTTGCATAGGTGTATACTATATCCTACATTTCTCCCCATGTTTTCCCTCTCCACCCTTCCCACCCCCTGCTATCCCTCCCCTACACACACCCCCGCCAACTGCCCCCAGTGTGTGATGCTCCTCTCCCCTGAGTCCAGGTGTTCTCATTGTTCAACACCCGCCTATGGGTGAGAACATTTGGCGTTTGGTTTTCTGTTCTTGTGTCAGTTTGCTGAGAATGATGGTTTCCAGATTCATCCAAGTCCCTACAAAGGACAGAAACTCATTGTTTTTTATGGCTGCATAGTATTCCATGGTGTATATGTGCCACATGTTCTTTGTCCAGTCTATCATTGATGGGCATTTGGGTTGGTTCCAGGACTTTGCAATTGCAAACAGTGCTGCAATAAGCATACGTGTGCATGTATCTTTACAGTAGAACGATTTATAGTTCTTTGGGCATATACCCAGTAATAGGATTGCTGGCTCAAATGGAATTTCTATTTCTAGATCCTTGAAAAATTGCCACACTCTCTTCCACAATAGTTGAACTAAATTACATTCCCACCAACTGTGTAAGAGTGTTCCTATTTCTCCACCTCCTCTCCAGCATCTGTTGTCTCAAGATTTTGTAATGATCACCATTCTAACTGGCGTGTATAAAGAAGTTTCCCACTTGATTTTCATTTTTTCTAATTTGTTTTGATTTGCCAACTAAGTAGTTCACACAGAAAAGAAGAGATACCACACAAACTAATTTGACTTTTTAAAGGTTGACGTTTTCCATTTAGAAAAATATGTTGATATCTTATTGAAATATCAGTTCTCTGCCTCTACCATTTTAATTTTTGAATCACGTTAGACTTGTAGAAAGCCCTAACAGAAATATGATGTTGAAGAATTTTCTCTAAACTGCAGAAGACAGAATGGACAACTTTTTAAAGATTATTTACATTAGATTATAATTTTAATTATATTACATTATTTATATTATAGCTAAGTCTAGTTAAAATATTGATTTTTATATCTTAGTGTTATTGTGCTTTTATTGTTATAGATAGTAGATCTTTTACAAGTAGTAAAGGGAAAATTTTACAATCACATAATAAATGACATCATCAATGTGTTTCAGAATTGTAATGTCTTGATTGGGTTCTCTGGAAGCAGAACCTGAGAAAAGAAATTTCTGTTTATGTGGTTTCAAAAGAAAAATGTGGAGAGCTAGATAAGATGGGAGGAAAAGCTAGAGTATGATCTCACAGATCAGTTTCTGGGTGACCTCACAGAACCATCTGGAGCTAAATTTCATCATAGAACTATCTTATTAACCCTACTGTCAGTCATCAAAAGGCTGAGATGTGGAGAAAGAAAAGTACATAGGTAGCCAGAAAAGTAAAGCCTCTTTTCATATTATGGGCTGCTTCTTCTTCATACAAAGAGGATGACAAGATGTTCTGCCAATGCTTAGTGGGAGAATATTATTAATTTCTTCTCACCACTATCTTTCTGGGTTATTTATGAATATTGTTGTTAGACAATCAGGTGGTCCATATTCATCTTGCATTTACATACAAAGCAGATATATGTATTAACTAAATGCAGAGTTTTTTTTTTCCCCTCTGTTAGCTAATCTTAGTGAATCCTCCATGAGGCTGTTGGCGTGAATGGATGAAGAAAGATTTATGTAATAGAAAAAGGTGACATGAAGCCCATGAGAGTCCCATGTTTATGTAGCATATCGTGCCTTCTGTATCTATTCAGGTGAATCTCAAATTTTCTACTTCTATTTTAGAACAGATTGCTATTGAACCTTGGTGCATATAATGATATTTAGCTTATTCAGAACAGCCATGAACATGTGGTATTACATTGTAAAATGCTCCATGTATATCTGAGCTCAGTAGCACGCTAGTTATTTGAATAGCCTATAGTCCTCTGATAAGAACAGTTTCACCATGCAGAGTTCTGGACTGTGACTTTTTTATTCGGGTTTGGCAAAAGCTCCCTATCTTTCTCTAACACAATTATCTCTAAAACCATGGGATTCTCCAAGTTATATAGCCCAATGAGGCTTGCTTCTACAGCAGTCCGAACCTAATTTTAAGTTCTCTCTTGTTCCTACTCAAAACTAGGAGCCATACACATCATCCAATAAATTTTTCAGAATGGTAGTTGCAAGTACAGGATACATTGCCTTCAATACCAAGGGGACTTTCTTAGTAATAGGTGTTGAGAAGTGCAATAAAATGACTTCTAATTGTTTTTAGAAGACATTTTATGTCTTCTGTGTGTATTCCATAGTATACACCATGGAATACTATGGAATACACCATAGTATTCCATGGTGTATATGTGCCACATTTTCTTTGTCCAGTCTATCATTGATGGGTATCTATAATTGTTTGGTATGTTCCAGACCACTAGACTGCCTAAAAGACTTTATTAAAATGTGGTAGGGTCAGAAACTATATGATTTTATTTCCCATTTAATGGGGTACATGTATTTTACCGAGGAGTCCAGAAAACTTTCTACTTCTTATTCATCTAAATTGATTTATAAGATATCATCAACAAAGGAAAAAATGGGAGTTATTTTTTAGATTATCCCAATGGTCCAAGTCCTTTCTGACTATACTACAGCAGAGAAAGGGAGAATTATGATATCCATGGGACCAGTCAGTGAATACGTATTGTAGTTCATCCCATATGAACACAAACTACTTCTGATTCTGATGGGTATGGGAAAGGATGCATTCAGTGATTACTAGCTGCATATTCCTTTAACACATCAGAGTTTGGGTTGTTCTGCTCTTTTGAAAATGCTTTATCTTGTGTAATAGCTCCCATTGGCACCTCTACTTGATTAAAGTTTGCAGTAGACCATTGCCATTTATTGGAATTAATACAATTTTTGTAGGAGTCATACAGGTTAATAAAATGGGGAATATGATGGAGACCACTATCTCTGCCTTTTATAACTCTTTCAGAATTGCGTCTCTACTATATCCTTTAAACTACAATCCTATTTTTGGTATACACAATTGCCTCTCCATATCTCTGGCTTCTGCATCCATAGATTCAACCAACCTCAACTTGAAAGTATTTTGAAAAAATAAAAACGATAAAAATATCAATACAATAATAAAAATAAAAATAATATGCAATAACTGTTTACATAGCATTTACATTATATTATGTATTATAACTAATCTAGGGATGATTTAAAGTATATACGAAGATGTACATAGGTTATGTGAAGATATTATGCCACTTTATATAAAGGATTTAATTATCCACAAATTCTGGTATGCATCAGGGCACTCTAGAAACTACCCCCAGTGGATACTGAAGGACTATTGTACTTTTACCATCAGTGGTAGTGGTAATTTTTATTTGATTCCACTTAGCCTTTTTTACCATTATATTTTATATTTAACAAACTAAGGACCTAATGTGAGGGTCTGTTCACTGCTAAGTATGTCCATCCCAAATATAAATTGAGAAGTTTAAATAAAATTTTAAAGGCAAATATAAATGACTACTAGTTGAGGCCATGGACCCAGTGTACCCAAAATAAGAAAATCCTAGGTGAGGATTCTATGTTACCTGTATTAGATTCCTGTTGCTGCTGTAGCAAGTGATAACACAGTTAGCTGTCTAAAGCCATGCAAATTTGTTCTTACAGTTTTGGAGGCCAGAAGTACATAATACGTTTCACTGGGATAAAATTGACGTGTCATGAGGTCTGCTTCCATCTGAAGGTTTTAGGAAAGAATGTGTTTCCTTGTCTTTTACAGATTCTAGTGCCCAGTGTGGCTTGTGGTCCCTCCCTCTGTCTTCAGAGTGAATCATTCCAGATGCTGCTTCCATCATCACATTGCTTTCTCCACTGACTGACTTTTCTGAAACTCACATTTCAACCCTTTTTACAGTAATTATGCCAAATTAGCACCTCATAATTAAGTGCCTGGGGTACTTCCTGTAATCCCCATCTCATGTCTCAGAATCCCACTCCATTCTTATCAGAGTTCCTATTTTGACATAGAAGATTTGATCATCATGTGAATTCTGCATTCTCTAAAGTTTTGGAACACTTAGAATTAAGTTTTGTGCTTAATATTTAATATTTCAAAGGCAGTAGATAATAATCTCTTTAAGTATTGTAAAGAAGACAGTAACTCACACATATTTCTCTAAATAGTTGAACACATTTAAACTACATTTTCTCTTTTAAAGGCATATCTGTTATTCAGCAATAGTCAATGCCATCGTCCTTACAGTTATTCTATTCCCTATATCTGTGAAATAGCCAAGATATTGCATCAACTAGTGCTTGTCTTTCCACCTGTATCTCTTCCCAGTTTATCATGGCTGAAAGTTTTAGCAATATCAGTGGTATAACATACCAGATTCTATCAATATATCTACCTACCACGGTAATGGAGTCCTCTTTACTATCCAGGTGGTAAATAATCTGACTAAAGACCTACATTCTTAAAAGCATATGCTTCCTATGATGACTTCTATTACCACCTATTTTACATCAGATTATCCAAAAGCAGAGTCCAGGATTTGAGGTCACCTTCAAATGATGTATTGGGGCTGTGTTCTCAGATCAACAGAAATATGGGAAGCATGATAGGGTATTGTAGAAGAGCTAACTTAAATTCCTGTCTCAACTGAAGAGCCAGTTGCAGTTTGATCTCAGAGAAAAGCTCTGGAGCACAAAATGTGCCACAGAGGTAGTCCATCCTGAGGTATGAAAATGTGTATTATAACCTCTTATCAGTCAGCCAGTCGTTAATGTGGTTAGGGGATGGCTTGGAAAGCCATAGCTCCCAGGGGGAAATGACTCCAGTTTGGCTAGAATAATTTTCTGGAGAAGGCAGCAGTTGTGAGCCATTGTTGACCAAGACTCCTAGCTTCTGGGAAAATGGATGCACTCACTGGAAAAGGGGGATCTGGCTGTAGCATGAACAGCATTCTTTAAGTAAAATTTTATGTTTATAAATTAATTTTAGTTCAAATCTCCCAGATGTGTATTACTACAGCAGTTGAGTCACTTCAGGTTAGCAAAAGACACCTTATGTAATTTTCCTTGATTTCTGTTGTTCAGATGGAATATCAACACTATGAATTACTCACATGATTGTCAATCGCCACTTTCACTTTGGGCTGTGAAATCCTATACACTAGCTTTGTTCTTATTACGTGTGTTAAATGGAGATGTGGCTATTAACCTCTTATTTGGATCATCCAGGGTAGATAACTTGTGCCCTAAATTAGCTTTCCTTTTCTTACTTGAATCAATCAATTTACCTGCTTAAATTTATAAAAGCTAGCTTATAGCTTCAGTAGATTGATCTGTACCTGAGTGGGATAGGTTTTCCTGCATGACACCAAACAGTTTAGATGAAAAGCTAAAAATCAGGTGGCTCAAATAAAGAGTGTGGTACCCCACTGTCCATATAAGACCAAACAAGTGATTTTAGCCATTTCCCCAAGTTGTGATGAATAATGAAATTGTGTTTTCATTTCATCTCTGTGGTTTCAACTCACTTAAAGGTAGTTGATCTGATTTGATAGTACTACCCTCATCCAGGGAAATGTGATTACCTTTTTGTTTCTAGGGAGTAGTGGGATGTCAGAGTTGGATAGTGAAAATATATTAAAGCCGATACTTTCTTTAATTTTAAAATTTAATTTGAGATTACATACTCTGATAAACATCTTTGCTTTAAAATATGGAGATTTGGATCACTGATCCAAACTACCATTTAAAAAAATAGTACATTATCTTTGGCTGTAAAGAAAATAAGGCAATTCATAGAACCAAGGCATTTCTACAGGGCATTGGATCATCATATCTCCATGTTCCTATTAAATAGATGAATGCATTACATTTCTGTTTAGTATTTCAGAAAAGTGATTATCTGTCCCTTAAATTTTTATTTAGGAGACAAGAATTTTATTACCAAGAAAAACGTTCCCTCAGTATTTTTGAAGGCTTATCATCCTCTAGATGGTAATAGGTTAATTTGTTCATTAATAATTTGAAGCATATATTTTGTGAGGCTTTTAATGAAAACACATATTTAAAATTTAACCTCATTGCTTCTGGATTTTATACTTAATGTCACATTATGAAGCATTCTGAAATTTTTCCAAGACCTCAGAAAATACCTTATTTTGTTTTTTCTAAATTGAACTTTTATTTGCAATTTCCAGAGAAAAAATAAAATGATTTTTGTAAGGAAATATCTATATGGCACTAAAGACTACCTTAAAAAATTGAACGTTTATACTGGGACAAAAACTCATTTTATATATTGTCTAACTGTGTTTCAAATATTCAAGATTGACTCTTGAGTATTTGTGCAATAACCCACATTATCGCTGATGTCTTTAGAGAATATCTCTTTCTATGGGAAATTTACTATGCAAGTATCATGGACTGAATCTTGGTCCCTAGAATTCTTATGTTGAAGCCCTAACCCCCAATGTGACTGTACTTGGACATAAGGCTTTTGGGGGAGAGAATTAACGTTAAATGAGGTCATAATGGTAGAGCTCTACTTGATAGGACAGGTGTTCTTATAAGAGGAAGTTACACCAGACATCTCCCTCTCCCCCAACTACAGAGGAAAGGCTTTGTGAAGACACACACAAAAAACAAGTAAGTATCTGCAAGCCAGAAAGATTTCACCAGAAACTGAATTTGTCAGTACCTTAATCTTGGACTTCTAGTCTCCAAAGCTGTGAGAAAATAAATTTCTGTTGTTGAAGGAACCCAGCCTGTGGTATTTATTGTGGCAGTCTGAGAAGCAAGTGGTGACAGAATCCAGACATTTCAAGACATAGACTTAGTACATATTAGATCATTTTCATCTTCTATAGATTGATAGAAAATATCCAATTTGGAGTAAAATTAATGATTGACTTATACTTGGAGACATCATGCAGACAATAACAGTGAAGGCTAATCTATTAAATTTGATATGGAAAATGTACTTCTAAAATTATTGATAAAATACTTTGTAGGTAGAACTAACTCTGCATGCACTGGTTTTCCTTGTCGGTTTCCACTCTCTAAATATGACATACTCGATGCTTAATATACACAAATAATATTTATTGAATATGTCCTATATATCGTGAATATTCTATTTATGGTAGGATTATTTACACCACAGGATTGGCCAATGTTACAATTGAGATCTTTTCCTCCACGGCACAGAAAACCAGTTATTAAACATTTACCAGTCCATTACTCCTTAATACATATTGTATTCAAATCCAAGCTGGAAGCAATGGGGCAGTGCAAAAAATCATATGACATAGCTGTTACTTTTGAAACTTTATTCTGAAAAAGAAAATAAGATGTGTATGCTTGACTAGCCCACTGTCCATTTATTATGTTATGTGTTTACTGAATCATGTAGCCACTCATTCATTTTTATGAAATTTTATTGTGAAATATATCAAAATACAGACGTTTGTGAAACTATGCACAATTTAATAAACAATTATAAGTAAAGAATTGTGTAACTACCTCGGAAGATAAAAGTTAACATTGTCATTACCTTAGAAACCTTCATCCGCCCTGTGTTTCTCTCATATGTATATCATCGAAAAGATTCTGAAGGACTTTAGGCTGTATTTTGGAATATTAAAGACCAATCTCTAGTTCCAGGGGTCCTCCTATTACACCCCACTATCTTCTACCAATCCCTGTTTTTATATAATAATTTTTAGTCTTCTTTTTGTAATTTGTTCCCTTTAATCAACATTACGTCTGCCATTCTTCCACACTGTTGTATGTGGCTATGTTCCATTCATTTACGCTATTATGGAGTAAAGATTTACCTCAATTCACTGCTTTATTTTTTTAAACAAGAGACATAAAATTCATCCTGTTAAAGTGTACAATTAATCATTCTTTAGTATATTCACGAAGAAGTCATACAACCATTACCACTGTCTAATTCCAAAACATTTTAATCACCCAAAAAGAAACTCAGTATTCATTCAGTCACAACTAATTCCCTCCACACTCTACCAAATTCCAGATTTGACACTTATCCAATCTGTCTCTATGGATTTGTTTATTGTGAACATTTTTTTGTAAATGGAATCAAGAAATAGGTGGCCTAGCGTGTTTGACTTCTTCAAGTTAGCATCATGGTCTCAAAATCAACCCATATTGTGACATGAATCAGTACTTTACTCCTCTTTATTGCCAAATATTCGATTGATTGGATATATCACATTTTGTTTATCTATTCATTTGATGGACATTTGAGTTGTTGCAATTTTTTTATTATTATAAATAATGCTGCTGTCAACATCTATGTGTGTTTTTATTGGAACATATGTTTTCATTTTCTTGGATATATATCTAAATGTGGAAATACTGAGTCATATGATAAAGCTGTGTTTACCTTCTGTAGGAACTGCCAGAGTTTTCAGAATTGGCTGTATCATTTTCCTACAAAGTGTGAAGGTTGCAATTTCTCCATATCCTCACCAACATTGCTTATTTTCTGTTTTCTTGATTATAATCATTTTAGGAGTGTGGAGTATTATTTCATTGTGATTTGGATTTGCATTTACATGAAAGTTCATGATGTTGAGCATTTTGAAAATGTGCTTAGTGGTCTTCTGTGAAGAAATGTCTTTTCAATTCTTTTGCCTATTTGTAACTTTCTTTTTATTGTTAAGTGTTAGAGTTATTTATATTTTTTCAGTGATAATTCAATATCAAATACAGAATTTGCAAATAAATTCTCCCATTCCATGGATTTTCTTTTCACTTTTTATGATAGCATCTTTTGAAGCACAAAAGCTTATATTTTGATAAATTACAATTTTTCTACTTTTTTCTTTTGTTGCTTTTTTCGGGGGTGTCATATTTAAGAAATCATTGCCTAAGCCATGGTCAGGAAGTGTTTTGCCTACATTGTCTTTTAAGATTTTTTTTTGAGACAGAGTCCTATTTTGTCACCCAGGCTGGGGTGCAGCCACAAGATCTTGGCTCACTGCAACCTCCATCTCCTGAGCTCAAGCCATTCACATGCCTCAGCCTTCCAAGGAGCTGGGATTATAGGCCTGTGCCACCACACCCAGCTAATATTTGTATTTTTAGTACAGACTGAATTTTGCCATGATGGCAAGGGTGATCTCCAGCTTCTGGCCTCAAGGGATTTGCTGGCCTCAAGGGATTTGCCTGCCTCAGGCTCCCAAATTGTTGGAATTACAAGCGTGAGGCACTTTGCCTGGCCCTTTTTAAGATTTTTTAAAAGTTTTAGGAATGTTTTACATTTAGGAATGTTCTCTGTATTTCCTGAATTTGAATGTTGACTTGCCTTGCTAGGTTGGGGAAGTTCTCCTGGATAATATCCTCAAGAGTGTTTTCCAACTTGGTTCTATTCTCCCCCGTCACTTTCAGGTACACCCATCAAACTTAAGTTTGGTCTTTTCACATAGTCCCATATTCCTTGGAGGCTTTGCTCATTCCTTTGCATTTTTTTTTCACTAACCTTGTCTTCATGCTTTATTTCATTAAATTGATCTTCAGTCTCTAATATGCTTTATTTCACCTGATCGATTTGGCTATTGATACTTGTGTATGTTTCATGAAGTTCTTGTGTTGTGTTTTTAGCTCCATCAGGTCATTTATATTCTTCTCTAAACTGGTTATTCTAGTTAGCAATTCATCTAACCTTTCTTCAAGGTTCTTAGCTTCTTTTCATTGGGTTAAAACATTCTCCTTTAGCTCCAAGGAGTTTGTTATTACCCACCTTCTTAAGCCTAATTCTTTTGGTTTGTCAAACTCATTCTCCATCCCATTTTTTTCCTTTGCTGCTTCCCTTGGCTAGGGGAGAGTTCTCCGACCCCTTGAGCTTCCAGGGTGAGGCAACACTCTACCTTTGTTCAGCTTGCCCTTTGTGGGCTGCACCAAGGATCTAACCAGTCCCAATGAGATGATCCAGCTACCTCAGTTGGAAATACAGAAGTCATCCACCTTCTGCATTGATCTCGCTGGGAACTGCAGACCAGAACTGTTCCTATTTGGCCATCTTGCCAGCTACCCTGGAATGTTGATGTTTTAAGTAGGGAGGAATTGTGACTCTGCCTTTCATGCAGGCCTGAATCAGGGGTGCTCTCCTGTGGGGCTGAACTCACGCAGGATTGTCCCTGAAATGCTGCCTATAGGTGCATGCATGCTGTGTCCCAGTAGGGGAAGCCCCAGGTGTGTCTCAGTGGAGTACCAATGGAGAACAACGACCCCTTCTCCAATGCCCTTCATGATCACAGAGGCTGCCTGCCTGTTGAGATGGAGGTACTGGCTTTCCCTCCTGCACTCAGCACTCAATTGTTTCTTTGTTGGAAATATCCCACCCTTAGAAAGATCTGGGATTCAAGGCTTGCAGTTCAGATACTTTTGTCTCACTGGATGATCCCTTGATGTGGTTTTATCCCCTTGCGCTAGAAATGGGGTTTCCTGAGAGTCAGATTACAGTGACTATTATTGCTTTTCTCAATGTAGCCACCAATGGGTGCTACCAGGCTCCAGGGTGATGCTTGGGGATGTCTGCAAGGATTCTAGTTATGTGAGCTGTCTTCAAGTCTCCCAGCAGTGGGATCCAGCACTTGTTCTGATGAACATGGCAGGAGAATGATGTAGACTCTGAGATTCTGTGCTTGCAGATAGGCTTAGTTTGCTAGCTATCTTGAATGCCGGTTTTGCTATCAGTGAAGCTGTCATGTGGACAGAATCAGGACCTCTGGCTAGACAGGGTATTGCAAGTAGTAGTGTTAGCAGCCATTTTCTTCACCCTTGGTGCAGTGTTATTCTACAGAGCAGTGCTGTGATGGCTTGTGTTGGTTGGCCTCCAGCAAGGAATGGTACTTGCAAGAGAACACCAGCGACCGCAGTAGTACTGGGTTTTGAGCTGGCCCTAAGTTTGCCAGAGGAAGTATTCTGGTTTCTCAAGTGATAGGTGGGGCCATAAAATTCCCAAGAGTTTATATCCTTTGTGTTAAGCTCGCAAAGTGGGTAGAGAAATACCATCAGGTGGGAGCAGGGTGAGGCTGGTCCAAGGGCAACTTCTGACCAGCCTCACCACTGGGTGGGGCTTGCCATGGCCACTGTGAGGGGATGGGAAAGTATTTCTCAGGCCACGTGGGGTAATGTTCCAGAGGGGGAGAAAGTATGACTACCTCTGCTGTGCAGTAGAGTCACAAGGTAGCGGGGAATAGATGGCAGGAATAGACCTCATCCAGCCCTCATGCAGCTGGTGAGGCCAGTCTCATTCCCACAGTTCCCTGCCAATAGCAACCAGTCTAGATCCAGGCAGACTGCACAGAGAAGTCAGACTGCCCCAGGCCATGAGCTACCCTCTGAGAAAGCAAGCATGGCTTTCAGGCCGCTGCCCTCCCTGTCTTCCTGCAATGTTGGACGCCCAGCTCCTATGCTCACATCTGCAGAACTCCCATTCATCCACCAGCCAGTGCCCACTCAAAATTATATCCCAAATTTTTGTTGGGAACATCTTTCACCCTGCCACCCTTACTTGACTTTGCTGGCCGCCTTTTCTGCAGGTTCCTGTGAAACATAGTCAGGAACGGCTTTCCTGGGTTCACACTGCAGACGGGGAATGCTTACCAGGCTCTTCCTGCTGCTGCTGCCACCTTTATATTTGATGCACTTCCTAAATCTCTTCCAGCTCTAGATAGGGTTAAGAATACTTCCATGATCTGGATTTTCAAATTCCCCCATGTAGACATGTGTTTGGAGGCAGGCTCTCCCCATTTTACTCCAGAAACTCACAGTTATTCACCTCTCTCACAGAGTATGCTGTGGACTGACACTCCTTTCAAAGGATCTGTGAATTCTATGGGTTTTTCTGGTAAGTTCCTGCAGTGGTTCTTGGAACAAAAGTTCACATTGTGAATCTCCACACACTATTGTGTCCCTCTGAGTGGGAGAGGCACACTAACACTGCCTCCTATTCTCCATCTTGGGGGTAAAAAAAAAAAATCTCATAATATTTGTAATATAACTCGTTAGATCTGGAATGACTGTGTCAAAAACTAAATATTTTTTATGGCCTTGAAATTTGTGCTAATATTCATTATTCCCAACCTGTGAGAATGCGAGTATCATAACACTCTTCAGTGATTTACTGCAATGTGAATGAACTGTGTATTTTCAATTTATTTTTAACACCAATAAAAAAATCTTCTTTATTTTTTCTTTTTTATTTATTATTTCCATGGAAATCTAGGATGGAGCACATCATTCTGTGCTCATGTTATTATTTAATGAATTTGTGTATTTAGTAGAGACAACATGTTGCTTTGTCACTCAGGCTAAAGAGTAGTGGTGCCATCATAGCCCATTATAATCTTGGACTCTTGTGCTCAAGCAAACACTCCACCTCAGCCTCCTGAGTAGCTAGAATTGCAGGCACATGGTACCATGCCTGGCCCCATATTATTTCTTTATTTGCAATTCCAAAAGCTCATGATAAACACTAATGTTAATTTAGATTGCTTCTACGTGTATTTCAATTGAAATTGAAAATTTTAGTTTAAATCACACCCACATTTTTCTGTTTGTGTCTGGAATAATAACTAAATTGTGTTTAAGTTCGTTTTGTTTTGTACTATTTTGTCTTTATGGATATCTTTTCTGTCCCATACATGTTTTCTTGATTACCCTCTATTTGCTATGACAGGCTCCAAGAAATGGTAAATGAGACAGACATTGGTCCTACAAACATTCTAATAATGGATGTAAACTGTTAGGTAAATAAATATGGTGTTGATGGCAGCAGCAGCCCATCTGGAGTGACCACTGCCATGACACTGGCTGCTGTGGGGGAAGCACGGCTGGGCTGTGTGCTCCATGGAGCTGGTGAGAGCAGGGAACAGGTGGGAGCCCTGCCCTCCTGGGTGAGGCAGGAGCCACCCAGCCATGGCTACAGACCTGGGAATCCCTGTACTATTGGGGCTCAGGTTGGCCACCATTCCTCTGCAGGCTCAGAAGCGCCTGCTCCCACGGCGTGGCCTCTCCCTGCTCCTGCCTCCTGCTCAGATTTGGGAGCAAGGTTGTGGCTAAACCAGAGAACTGTCATGACCTGTCCAGGTGTGTGCACACTCAGGGTGGCACTGATACACCAGAACCCTACTGCCTCAGCTCCCTCCAAACTTTGGGCACCAATGAGCATGGGAGGGAGGTCAGGGGGCTCTGAGAACAGCTCAGTGTGGGGCCTGCAGCTGCCCCCTTGGCTGGAACAGCCTGGGTGCTATGGATGACATATAGGTGGTGGTAGGAGGCAGATAAGCTCCTGAGCGGAAAGGGGTGGGTCTCCAGTGAAGCCCTACTTTCAAGCTAGGGATAGCCTTAGGCCTGGGGGCTGGGCTGCCAGTTCTGTAGACTGGAGTGAGAACTTAAGGTGCTTTGTCCAGGCCTGCCCATGGCCACCCATGAGCCAATCAGTATGCACTTCATCTTCTCTGAAGTCCATAAAAACCCGTCTCAGCCAGACTCAGGCATATGACATTATGACCTGCCTGTAGCTAGGAACTACCCATTCCGGTCTCCTTTCTGCTGAGGGTTGTAGAGATGTTGGGATGACCTACAAGCATATAGAAGCTTCCCACTCTGGGTCTTCCATCTGCTGATGGCTGCAGACTTCATGGATGAACTGCCTGCAGAAAGGAGCTACCCACTGCGGTTCTCCTGTCTACTGAGACCTGGGCACTCATCTGGATGACCTACCTGTGGAAAGGAGCCTCCCACTTCAGGTCTCCCAAAAACTGTTCTACCACTCAGTGAAGCTCACCTCTACCTTGCTCACTCTCCTGTTGTCTGTGTACCTCATTCTTCCTTGATGCAGGACACAAACTCGAGACACACTGGATGGTGAGACTAAAAGAGTTTTAACAGGCCGGGCACGGTGGCTCACGCCTATAATCCCAGCACTTTGGGAGGCCAAGGCAGGTGGATCATGAGGTCAAGAGATTGAGACCATCCTGGTCAACATGGTGAAACCCCGTCTTTACTAAACATACAAAAACTAGCTGGGCATGGTGGCGCAGCCTATAGTCCCAGCTGCTCGGGAGGCTGAGGCAGAACTGCTTGAACCCAGGAGGCGGAGGCTGTGGTGAGCCGAGATCGCGCCATTGCACTCCAGCCGGGATAACAAGAGCAAAACTCTGTCTCAAAAAAAAAAAAGAGTTGTAACACAAACACAGCTGAAACACACCTCCCATTTGCCATATTGTGGGTGACAAGAGGATAGAAATGCTGCAGAGTTTCAGGGAGCCCAGACCTAGGGGCTCCCGGAGCCAGAGCCATGACACTCTTTTTGTGGCTCTGCAGTTCACGATGTCTTCAAGCTTCGAGACATCACTGTGTTCCCCCTCATCCAGACGTGGATGCCTATAGTGGAAGCCACATATGGTATGTCTTGTCCAGCCACAGTCTCATATGGAACCAACATCTGTGCTGGTCCCTGGAGTTGTCCACCCCGCTGCAGCAGCTGGCATGTCTGGCTGTGTGGAGTGGCCAGATCCTGTGGTCGCTTGGCCCCACTGCTGCTTTGTGGGCACCAGGATCACCCTTGGCAGGTATGGGCCACCAGCACAAGCCAGTACCATGAGCCGAGCACAGCCTGCCAGGCCAAGTGGGTGGAATGAACCCAGCAGATACAAGCAATACTCAAGCAGAAGGCGCCGCCGACCACAGAGGTTTCTGGCTGGTGAAGCAACACCCTAAAGATCCTGTGACCTTGTGAAAGTGTTTGATGAAGAAAGTACAGTTTTCTCTAGTGAGCACATTGGAAAAGATTTCAAAAATCAAGAAGGGCATTCTTTTCGGTGGGTTCTAAATTAATGAGTAAAGAGTCGGGACTATTCAGGTGGAAATACATGTAATCTAAGAGGATTTATGAAGGGTGTTTAAAAAAAATTGGAAGTTTAGAGTCAAGGAAAATATTAACTTTGCTGAAAGTAGAGAAAGTTCACTATTACTAGAGATGTTGACAGAAGGCAGTTAATGAAGAACCTTGCAGACCAAATTAAGAGGTTTAGGTACACATGAAAGCATTGTAAGTCATTGATAAATTTTATTTTGTATAAAAATTTTATTAGGTTTTTTCTTAGCAATAAAATTCAGTCTGGTACATGGAGAATGGATTACAGTAGGAATAAATTTAGAGAAGAAAGCAAGGAGTTAGAAATAGTTGCGGTTATCCAAGTGAGAGATAATGATATGTGAATCATTAGAATTTGAAGTCTGTATAGAGACAAATAATTAGAAATAAGGTGCATTAAGAGGTGGAATCCAGGGAATTGGTGATCACGTGAGTATGTGGAACATGGGGAAGGAAGGAGTCAGGGATAATGTGGAGGTTTCTTTCTTTGATTATTGGGTGGAAATATGTGTCAATCTTCAAGACGGGAAGAGTACAAAAGAACATATTTGAAACTAAAAATGAAGCATTTGTTTTTGGACATGTGGAGACTGAAGTGCTATTATCAGAGTCAAATAAATATATTCAACATACATATGATATGTGGGTCATATTTCAATATCCAGTCAGTTCTATGGTGGAGATTCTGGTTTTGGCAGAATCAAAGACACACATGTAGATGCCACGTGAAACAGTGAATAGTATGAGATAGCGTAGGAAGCATGATTAGTGTGTAATAAAGTGAGCTTAAGACAGAAACTTAGATAATATAATATGTAAAAGATAAATAATATACTGTGGCAGAGTGGCTGGAAAGGATGAAAATATTCTAAGAAAATGAAATAATTAATGGTGATGTCAGATAAAATAAGGACTGATGGTCCATGGGTTATCAGCAAGGATTGGTACCATGGAAAGAATTATTCCGTGAAGTTATGGGGACTGTATCTGGACTGAAGTGAGTTGAGAACTGAATGGGCCATGAACAAATGGAGTCAGTGAGTAAATATAACCTTTTTTAGCAGGCTGATGTTGTAGAAGAAGAGAGAGACACAATCTGAAACACAGGTAGAGGAATTAATCTTAAAAAGGGAAATAACACTGTTTTCATTACAACTGAGGAGAAAGAGGTATAATAGGTAGAAATGCAAAGAAACACATGAGTTTGTCACATAAATTGGAAGGTCTGTTTTATGAATTACCTTTCCTCTGCAAATTACACATTGAGGTCACTTGCTGAGAGTGAATGAAAGGAGGAGAGGGGGATAACATTTGAATAAGAATGAGAGTTAGAGTGATAACATTTGAATAACAGAGTTAGAGTGAGCACTGTAGTCGCTGCCTTTGCAGACTCATTTAAAATTGAATTTGGATTCTGTGAAACCTGTTCCATAGGTACAGTTTCCTTCTCACCACCATCACTGTTCTCAGTTCCATTGCTACCTATTTTACTGACGGTGAAGAGAAAATCTTAAGTGTGTCCTAGATTCCTGATGAGAGTGCAATGTTGGGGTGGGACATAGGCACATTCTGGAAGAAGAGAGGCATATTACTCCAGCTCAGCCGTGGAGTTATCATAAAATTAATAGAGCTTACTTACCTTGTTGGGGATGCTCCTTAGCATGAGCCCCTTAGAATTGTTCATAGAGATCCTAGCAATATGTTTACATGCTCCTTTTCTTTCTTTTTTAAAAAAGCTGGCAATATTGTATATATGCAAGAACTCACAAAAACAGATTCATCCCTGCTCCTACCAGTTGTTGAACTGGACATGTGCTGACTGCATTCAACTGGTGGTCCAGGATAATAACCAAGCACTAACTGGTCTCCTTGTGGTTCCCTGGTGGTGACAATCAATGCTGGTTTTCCCAGTAAAGGCTTATCACTTTTAAACTTTCATGCTTTTCCTATTTCCTTGATCAGCAATCCCTGTTTAACCAGTCCACGATGGCTTTCTTTTGGCTTTTCTCTAGGGACAATAAAATTTAAAATGGTTGTTTGTCTCTAAAACTTCATTCTCAACCTAAGTCATTATACTTATTATATATCCTCCAACTTTTTATTTTTCATTTCATATTGATCCTCTCCTCCAGAAAGCAGTGGATAACAATTCTAGTAGCCCAAAGTGGAGAAAGAAAGATTTTCATAGAACTAGCGATGAAATTTGAAATGCTGTCTCCCCAGATCCTTATTGATTCTTGGGGTATTGGGAGGGCATTGTCTAGTAGGATTGAATCACATGTGTTACATTCCTTTGAATAAATTACCTACTTGCCTCAGAAATATTAATCATTAAAATTATGTGGCTGATCTGAACTGCTTCTGTATGTAAAAGTTTTCAGTAGTTTGGGTATATTTTCTTTCAAGTTAGTAGTAGATAGAATTTTTTTTGACCCATGTTATTCAAGTTTATTTTTAGTTTTTTTTCTTTCAGCAGCAACAGAGGTTGTGGCAAAAAAATCTCATTTATGTTTTGTCTGTTTATTTGGGCCAACAATACTGTTTTACATTACTGGAGATATTTTATCCTCCTGAGGATTTTATTGTATTTAGTATTCACAGATACGGTTTTGACAAATGCTCATAAAAATATCCCAGATAATTGTGGCACAAAAGACGTTTATTCCACAGTTTATTTCCTAGTGGCTATCTTCATAGCCATGATACGGCATTAAATACACAATTAGACAAAGAAAGAGCAGAGAGGGAGAATTAACGATGAAAAATAGACGAAGAGATCAATATGTTTCAGGCAGCTTTGTATTATTAACATAAAAAGGAAAGTTATTTGAATAAAAATGGATGCCCAATTGATTACACAGTTTAATTGTAATATTTAACCACAATGTCTGATATTACACAATTTAAATAACATTAAGTAACACTGGATTCCTTTTTCATTATGGTCAACTATGTCAAGATTATAAGTGACATAAATAAAATGCAATACAAAGAAATATTTTGACGAAAACATTTGTCCCAGCAAATGAGCCAAAATAAAAGCCAAACAAAAGTAAATTCATTATCTAATATTTTCTTTCCATCTTTATTATTACAATTTGTCATTTAAAATGAGTTTTCCTTCATGGAGATTGTATCTCAGCTGAAATTTAACATGTAAATCTTAGCAGTTCATTTGGTTCCTAAAAACTTGGAATGTGCTGTACAACATATACACATTGTACTTCTGCAAGGAAGATAATTCAATCATACAATAGCCTCCTTCCCCGAGGAATAGCAATTTATGAACGGCAAGTTATGAAGAACACTTGTTTTACTTATTCTCTTGCCTGTGTGTGCCTCCTGGTTAAAAAGGGTTAGCAGACAGCATGTATGGTTTATTTTAAAGTCAGATAAAGCAATTATATTAGACGATATTTGTAAGAATAACTTATAGATAAGGAGTAGGGAGCAGGGGTCAGAATGGTAGCCAGTAGGAAACTTACCACTGATGTGCAGGGAAAGTAGAAGAAGAATAAGGAATTGTCCCAAGGCTAAGATAGAAAACAGAAGTTTAAATAGACCCCAAGATAAATATTAGATGAGACAGAACCCTAACTTAGGGCCAGAGTCTCTTTACTTGAATAAGGGAAGCAGCTGGAGGGTAAGCAGCTGTATAATTCAACTTATATATCTTAGGTTAATACCAGTGGGTGAAGAAAAGTTTGGGGCAATTGAAAGAGTAGGATAAGCAGAATTGTGACTTAGATGAAAAACAATCTACAGAGAAAAGGCATCATGGAAAAGTAGGCATGGTCAGTGTATTTTAACTGATCAGGAGGGTCTTTCAAAATGTAAATGAAAGTATAGATGTAGTTATAATTTACTATATAAAGAAATTATAATGGGTGCTTCTGATGTCCTGTCCATATCCAATTTACTGGGTGCTACACACCTACCTTCTGGCTGGGAGGGGCTATGTTAACAGCTTATACATGGGATGGGTGTTGCATTTTCCTTCCATTCCACTTAGTGACTTAATATGGAGGCTCTGTGTTCTGTTTGCCTTGCTTAAGATGAATGACTCTGCAATGTGATTTATGCTCCAGAGCGTGCTCATGAATCAGAGCAAGGATAGAATCTATGTGAGGCTACACTCTTGTCCATCTCCTTCCTCTTTCCTATTCGACTTCCCACATTTACAGGTTTTCCTGATGAGAGCTCCCTCAATCTTATGCACCTGAACCCCCGACACTGCCTTTGCTTCTGCAATGCCTGACCTTGAATAGTTGGTACTAGAAGTGGTCCTGGGAAGAATGCTAAGGATGGTTTCTGGCTAACTGACAATGAACACTCCATTCCTGAGGATAGGTGGAATATTAATAGTCCTCAGCATTCTGCAGAAGTTTGTCATTAAGACTTTCCCTGTGAGAAAGAAAGAGGTGAAAAGAGATGCACTGGTTTATGCAATGCGCAATAACTCTGGCGTCTGAAACAAACCAGGAACATGTGAATTATAAGGACAGGGAAACTGGGTGGCTGTTGCTGAGCGCCAATTATGTTTACAAGAGAAAAGATGATTCAGGATAATCATTCATCAGTTTAACATGAAATGTAAAATCAGAGGGCCTTAATGTCAGTTTTTAAAAAATTATTCATCTCCCATAGCTGGAGGCTGATCACTGAAGAGTAGGCTAAGAAATTACACATAAAATCCTCAAAACTCCAAAAACATTTACATTCTTAGTCCCAGTAAATCTCCTATGCCTGATAGGGAGGAAGTAGAACTCTGAGACTAGCACATTGGAATATTTGGATATATCCGCTTGAGAACATAGAACACCCAGATTCCTTTGACCCTCTAAGCCTCCGGATGTTAGAGGGGGAGCAACTCCATCCCACTTTGTATTGCCTTTGCTTATACTTTTTGCAGAGGTCTCAAATTGGGAGGTTACCTTACAGGATAATCCTTTAAAAAAATTCGGATCTGTTCCTATTCCCTATACAGGAAAACAAAAATATAACTAGGAGAAAATTTCAGCCTATCTAACTGGTGAAACTTGTTAGATGGGACTATTAAGGAAAGAGAGGAAGAGAGGTATTATAGGCTGAAGGATTATAAACTGAGAACTTCGACTCTGTTTTATTCAGAAGGCTGGGAGAACATACTGATGGTGTTAGATTGAGGGGGAGTGGAATATCAGTCTGCATATGGTACTGTAAGAGGCATTTGAACCAGAGCAACCCTATCCTGAGTAGGAGGTGGGTAAAATGAGGCTGAGACCCATCGGGGTGCATTCCCAGATGGTTAAGGCATTCTGAGTCACAGAATGAGACAGGAAGTCGGCACAAGATATAGGTCATAAAGACCTTGCTGATAAAACAGTTTGCAGGAAAGAAGCCAGTGAAATCCCATCAAAACCAAGATGGCCACGAGAGTGACCTCTCATTGTCCTCACCGCTAGGCTCCCACCAGCGCCAAGACAGTTTTCAAATGCCATGACAACATCAGGAAATTACCCTATATGAAGAGGAAGCATGAATAATCTACCCCTTGTTTAGCATATCATCAAGAAATAACCATAAAAAGGGGCAACTAACAGCCCTCAGGGCTGCTTTGTCTATGGAATAGCCATTCTTTTATTCCTTTACTTTCCTAATAAACTTTCCTTCACTTTATAGACTCACCCTGAATTATTTCTTGTGTGAGATACAGGAGCCCTCTCTTGGGGTCTGCTTTGGGACATTTTTCCAGTAACGGTACTTTTTGTCATATGGGAACACTTTCGTAGGAAATAGAAATGAAGAGAGACCAGGACAGCAAAGAGAGGAGGACTAGTTTTAATTCATGCTGTAATGAGACTTCGTGGTGGTGGTGACAAAGCCAGCATTAAATGAGTAGACATGTCATAACTTGCCCTGGAAAACGAAGAAGGACTGGTGAAACAACTCAAAGAAGTAGACATGTTAAGTGAATTATGTTAAGTGAATTAATTATTGAAGAACAGAAGACCCCTCCCCCAGCTGGCTATGTGTCTTGGGAGGACATTTCATTTGACAAGGCAGTAAAAAGGTACAGGCCAAGTGGGACAGCAGTGACACTGAGTAGTTCTATAGGCTGGAACTTAGAGGTTCTGGCCCAGAACTGTGATCAGCAACTCCCAAAAAGGAAATCCATGTGGCAACACTTGATAGGAGCAAGATAGGCATAATTATCCTAATGACCGTCAACATCTGAGTGTCAGCTAGGGTGACACTGGCAGAAATCTAGAACAATAACAAATTATTTTTGTACTGGGAAAACATAGCCAGAAAAAACATAGAGCAACCAGTTAAATTAAAATTTTGGCTACATTTTGCTTAATTATTTGGTATAAATACATTCTACATATTGCATGGAGCATATTTATACTAAAGATGTTTTCATTGTGTATCTGAAAATCACACAGGTGGTGTTCTGGGTTTTTATTTGCTATATCTGTCAAACTTATCTTAAACTTATCTTAAAGACAAGACAGCCAGTCCACCAGGTTACTGCTTAATATATATAATCAAATATATATATTATATATATAATATATATAATCAAAGATGTTCAATAATGGAAGAGAAGGCCTACATCGACCAACCCCTGTAGAAACATCACTATCTCTTCCCAGGGCCCAGATTTAAGCCAGTTTCACACCTGAAATTTATTAGCTAATGGATAAGTTGGTGTTCCTATGAGGAATGAACCTGGAATACCACTGCCAATACGATCAATAATTTCCCAAATTGTTAAATTGTTCTCCAAATGGACTTATGTCCATTGAATTGTGTGATATTTCATGGAGGAAAGGGAATACTTAGACATTTCAAGGGCTTTTGAACACAAATTCTGAAATATACACTAATGCCAGGTATATAATATCATCATAGCACAACTTGTAGAGTAGGGGTGCATGGGAATTAGGTAATTAAAGAAGTTTTTGCCTAGGTTTGTCATACAGTGAATTTACTGAGCCCACAGACCCATCACCCATCATTTCACCGTTTCCTCCAAGTGCACTTTCCATGAATTATGCAAAGTGTGTATATAGTTTAGATTTTTTGTTTGGGTGTCTCAAATTGGAAACATAGGGTAGCTATATGGACAAGAAAACATGCCAGCTGAAAGGAAGGGCCCTCAATGATGAGATGTTGGGAGGGAAACCATGAGTATCAGTTAAAGCCTACAAACCAACTGTAGCATCAGGGCTGTAGGTTGTCCCACCAATCATCCTCTTGTAAATTTTCCTTGAAATTGTGATCAACCATAATCAGTGCTTTCCTAGAGTGAACCTAAGAAGCAAGTAGTTACATTTGTGTGGGGCAAGAATCAGACCGGAGTAGATGCTGTTGTCATTATTCATTGCTATACCTTTTCCCCCAGCTGTTGTGAGAGATGAGGTATGCCGCAGCTCATGACTTATACTTGGAGCCCTCTACGTAAAAGTGGCTTTGACCAGTACCAGCTACATAATTTTCAGGGCCCCCCCCCCTAAAAAATACAAATGTGGGCCCACTGGTTCTAAGGGTGTCACTGTAGCTACTAATCTAGAAAGCATTTTTCATAGTTATTCACTTGGCTTGTTCTGAGGTTTTTTATTTGTTATTTGAAATTAAAATGTTAGATTATTAAAATAAATTTTACCATACAACTTTATATCGTGCTATGCCAATTTTAATGCAAACATTAGAACATCTAATTTACATGCAGAATTATCAAAATTATTTAACTCAAATTTAATAACATATATCATGTGTATTTCATTCATATCAGAAAAGTAGAAACACTGTACAAAATTATTTTATTTCGTGATTTACACACATTCTACCAACACTACCTTACTTATGTGTAAGAAAGAGCTAAAAAGTAAAGGAATGACTGCTGACTCCTTTTTCTATATTCCTTTCAGAGTAATATTTGGCTAATATAGGGAAGTTATAAAGTTATGAAACATGAAGTTAAAAGGCATGGAGTGAGGATACAATAGAGTTTTCTTGGTAACTTATATATCTAAGCACACAGTTACCTTCTTTCTTTGTTCAAAGCAAATTCTGCTTGGAATACAAAGTATAATATCCTGGGGCTGTGGACACCCCCACTTAGTGGTACATGTCACACACTTATCTTATACTCTCTGACTCTCACTAAACCCTCATCTAATGGATCCACTGGAATTCTGTATTCATGGGATATTGTTTATGCTATCTGAAATTGGGGCAGCAAGAAATGATGCACATACATATTATATGCACTTCTCATGCTCACACACATACTCACTTGTCCCACTGGAGATAGTTAAAAAGCTCAAATACAATATTGTTAAGAATTTCAAGGCAGGAACAGGAGAGCACTGAAGCAAGCATGGGTCTCTTCTGAGTGTGAGTCCTGTGCAGCTGCCCAGGTGACACACTCATAAAACCAGCACTGACTTTGAGTTGGCAGACATAGGCATATGCTTCAGAATTTAAAAAAAAAAAAAGGGAGGGACTAGGAAAGCAGTTTGTCAATGGGAATTAGAGGAATAACCACAAGGAACCTTCATTAAAGGTTTAAGTAATTGTCAGTCTAACAATTACATGTATTGGAGATTAAGCTATCTTTCATGCTTCTTCAAATCAAAAACCCAATAACAATCAGGATATAACTTGTCAAGTTTGTCAGTCATGAAAAATGAAAAAATAATCTGAAGGTAGAGAGTGAGAGACGAAAGAGAGAAATAATAACTAACCTACTTGTTTACTTGTAAGTTGTGTAAAGACTTAGATGGTTCTTTCTCAAATAAAGGGATTTACTGGATAAGAGGAAGGCAGCAAATCACACTGCCATGTGTGTACCTATGCAACAATCTTCCATGTTCTTCACATGTACCCCCAAACCTAAAATGCAATAAAAAAAAAAGAGATAATACCCTTCTTCTCTCAACTGTCCAATTTCCCAAAGTCTCATTCTCAGAGCCTAAAATATGCAACTGGCTTTTTAAAAATCACAGTAGTTTTATGTTCAATTGGGTGAATGTGATGCTTTGAGAAAGAATTTCTTATTATCTTTTATATATGTACTTCAGAAGAATAAAATGGTGGCTTTAATACTGTCTTAAGTATTATTTCACATTATTAATGTAAAAGAACTGAAAACTTTTCTATCATTTTTATCTGGCCTATTAAGTTTGGTATGAAAATTATAATGTGTTTGCTTCTCTGATCCACCAATGGTTGCTTTGTAGACACAGACTTATTTAGACATGGAAGATGGAAATATCCTTAGCTAACTATCTACTTGACCTCTCTCCCCAAGTCATATATAAGTGGCTCAAATCCCTCATATTCTAACCCCACCTGTATCACCTAATATGACCTCTTATCAGAACAATTAGAATACTGATGGTTGCAATTCCTTTTGATCAAAGGTCATCTTTCCAACCATGCAGGGTGGTAACGTGATTGCAAAGCATCATTCTCTGTTGTGCTTGGCTACCTTCAGTTTCTTGAATGCTAGATTATAAAAACATCTATGCTTAGCTTCACTTTTCTTTTTCTCAACTGAATTTTTGAATTTTAATTATTCTTACAAAATGCATCAAATGGTTTCATTTTCCAACCAATACCTGAGGGCATGCTGATATTTTTCCCTCATTAATAAGCCTTCTTTGACTATCCCATTTTCAGAACTCCCATTGCATATACATTCTGTTTCCACATTGTGACTCTTAATACAATTTACCATTTTATTTCTTCTTCCCAGAGTTTTCTTTCAGCAAACATTTTATGATGTCAGTAGTATTTAAGTGTTTTTCTTGCTTTATACCTTTGCCAAACCTTACTATCAGATTTTATAAGTTTGAACCATATAGTATGTGTAAAATGTATCTCACAGTGATTTTAATTAGCATTTTATTAATTGCTAAATGAGTTAATGTATAAAGTATAATTTCATATGTATATTAGCCATTTGTGTTTTCTCTTTTGTGAAATGCCTTTTGTTCTTAACAGCCTCTCTTTTTAAAATGTAATGTAATCTAGACATAATGATTTATTCTTATTTATGTCTTCCAAACATTTTCTCCTAATTTTTGTCTTGTATTTTCCTCTATGATTTTTAAAAAAATAAACTAAAGCTCTTAATTTTAAGTGCTCAAATTTATCAATCATTTCTCTTATGGGTAGTATTCGAAAAAAAAAAAAAACTTTGCATCCTGAGGACATAAAAGTTCTATACTGCATTTTTTCTGATACAAAGTGTTGCCTTTTACCTTAATGAAATTTGTTTAGTACGACATAATGTAGGAATCCAGTTGCATATGGTTACACTTACAAAAACAGAATTTCCTTGGGTATAACATTCTATATTAAGAATAAAGAGATATAGTAACTTACGTACATTGAAAAATCTAGGGATGATTGGAGGAATGGGCTCTAGGCTGAGCTTATAAGAATGATTTTCTAAAACCAATGAATAAGTGGCTAAGAAAATTGCTACCTCTCCTACAATCAGGAAGTGGCAGAATAGAAAGCTTCTAAGTCAACTGTTGGCTCCAGGATATTACACATTAGCTGCACTCTAGGAGAAGATCACTGCCTCATGAGCTGTTTGGTCCACCATCAAATTGAACGCCATAAATGCAATCACTTTCTCTATACTTCATTTGATTTTGAATTTAAATCTCATGTTAATCCAAACATTGGCAGAGACTGAACTACATTAGTAGCTGCAACAGAGTTTCAGAAGTTTAGTCAATCAACTATATTCATGTCAGTAACAAAATGTCTCAATTTCATTTATTATCATGCTAGATGCTGTAGTACAGGAAGGTACTAGAAGGCAATTAGAACAGCTGTTGAGCTGTATCTCTTGACTTTTGAAGAACAGTTTTGTCAAGTACAGTGTTCTTGGTTGTCAACACTTTCCCCTGTCCCAGCACTTTGAAAATATTATCTCACCTTTCTATGCTGCAATGTTTCTATTGAAAAGTCTGCTTATAGTTTTATGAAGGTTCTTGGATAAGTGACAAGTTGCTTTTCTATTGCTGTTTCAAATTCTTTGACTTGTGATAATTTTATTATAATATCTATTGGTATGGATTTATTTGTGCTCATCCTATTTTGAACTCATTAGGTTTCCCGGTCCGATGTCCATTTCCTTTCCTATAATACATATATTGGTTTGCTTGATAGTATCCAATGAATCTCTTAAGCTTGTTTCACCCTTTTCATTCTTTTTTACTTTTTTCTCTTCTGCCTGGATAATTTCCAATGACCTGTCCTGGGGTTCACTAATTCTCCTGCTTGATCTAGTCTGCTGTTAAATCTTCCTAAGGAATTTTGTAGTACCAGTATTTTATTCTCCAGCTTTAAGATTTTTATTTGGTTCTTTTTTATACTTTCTGTCTCTTTGATTAAATTCTCACTGTGTTCACATGTTTCTCTCCTGAGTTCATTGGGCATCCTTACGATGGTTATTTTGAATAGTTTGAGAAGTAATTTAAAAGTCTCCTTTTTATTAGAGTTAGTTTCTAGAGTTTTATAATGTTCCTTTTGGGGGCCATACTTCTGTTTCTCTTTCTTTCTTTTTTTTTTTTTTTTTCTTTTTAAAAATCTCTTTGTGTTGGCTTCTGCATATCAGAAAAACAAAACAAAACAAAAAAGCTGCCTTTTCCAAACTTCACTGACTGGCCTCTTACAGAAGACCCTCACCAATAAACTGAGCCAGAGATTCTGGGACCTTTCAAACCCTCTCTGTGTGTGCATTTTCTCTGGACTTGTATATGTACATTAACCAATTAGAGAGATTAGCTGGTTTATTTATTTTGATTTTTTAGAAATAAAAAGTAATTCTTAATCTCTTGCTCCCTCTGGTGTTCATAATATCTTGCTCCTTCTGCCGTCTGTCTGCTATACCATGGGTCTTCTGGGACAGCAGGATTCCACAAGCTCTGTTTTTGTCCTTTGACGCCCCAGGCACCTAGATTATGCTGGATCACATCTGTGCTGTAAGAATGACAAGACAGAAGTCAGTCTCGGGCAAACATCTGAAGAGTCCGTATGTTGGGCATATGTTTTAACCTTTTCCTCCTCTAGGGACAAGCCAGTGACTGGAGGTTTTGCCAATTATGCACCAAGCCCGTGGGAAATGGCTATGGTGAGTAATTGCATGCTAATCCAACCACTGATTTTTTTCATAGTGGCCTCAGGTGTTTAGAATATGCTGGCAAGATTCTAAGCATTTGAAGATTTTTTTAGTAGTGGATATAACGGGTGGGTAACTTTATTTTGTAAAATAAAAACATAAAATTTGAAAAATGCTGTCAATTTATCATCACTAGTTACATCAAACTTAGTTTTGTGTGTGCATGTGTATAAGGGCCGCTTGTTGAAACTTAACTAAAACTGATCTATTTGTTGGGTACATTAAGAAAAATTAAATGAATGGCAAGCTGAGACAGAACATTTAATACCTGAGACTTGAAGGATATGAAACAGAAAAGGGAGGGTCCAAGGAAGGAGCTGTACTTGGAAACGGAATTGTCATGGAGGAAACTAAATTTTTGTGTATTAGTTCTAAGCCATTTTTCGTTGGAACTTGCCAGATAATGATGTTTGAAAGAAAATTTTTTAGTTAAAAGTGGTTCCTAGTAGAGTTCATGGAAAAGATGGTTGCATCTATATGGGCTGTGTATCTGCTTGCTTTTCCTTTGGAGACTGGTAAAAAAAATAGGTTCAAGAATATTTTTCAAGTTTTAACTTCAAGAATCAGATCAATGCCAGGCATTGGGACATTTGGAATTATAAATGAGACTTGATTATCGAGGAAGGAGCAGATAGATAATAAAGCAACTCCAAGTGGAAAAGGAATTATAATTTTGGGTAAGGAATTATAACATAGCAAGAAATAATTATGTGCTTTGAACACAAACTAATCTTAACACCAAAGCTAGAATTATTCTTTATTAGCTTGGGAAACAAGCCATTTTTTCCTTTTTTGCATCTTATTTCTTATATAAAACAAAACACACAAATCAACAATGATAAGATCTGCTTATCGGAGTAATTGTGTAACTACAAAGCAGAGGAAAAAAATAAGCATGTCCTATAAACAAGATCTCAGTAAGTTTCAGGTTTTCTGTATTACTTATAGTTCATGTGGATATTAGAAAGCCATGATCCATGTGATGAATAGTAAAGCAGATATAGCCTGAGAGACCTGTCCGTATCGCTGTCTTTTTCCATCTCTTTATCACATGCTATTTGCATCTGTACATTCTTATAGACATATATAGATACAAGAAAATTTATTCACATTTTTCTTGTGTCAGTTTCTTAAGTCTTCTATAATGAATAGATTTGTTTTTCAGAATGAATGTGAATCTCTTTCAAATAATGCCTAATATGATTTTTATACATGTGGTATATACTCTATAATATATTGTATTTTACTGCTGGGAATTGCCTATAAACTTGTGATTCTATTGTATTTAAAACTTTATTTATATAAAGCAAAGCATGAAGTATCTAGTAAATTTAGATTTGTGGAACAAATGTATTATTGAACATAACCCTAGATAAAACCAAATAATCAAATACTTAATTATTAGTTGTTTTCCAGTTGTGCAAACTTCACTGACTTAATACTCAAACTTGTTAGTTACCTTTTGATTCATCTAATGAAGTAAAATGCAGTAATAAGTTTTTTCTACTTCAATTTTATAGAAAATTTTTCAAATTCATATTCCCTTTTCAAAAAAGAATGACATAGTAATTGAATACTAGCTTTACTCATATAAAAGCATGCTGTTGTGTCATTTCAACACTTGCTTTTGATTTCTACACATTTGGGTCTTTATAGAAATGTTGAGAAAAAACAGAGAAAAGTATGGAGAGCTAATTTTTTTGTGAGTAATAATTAGATATTCAGTTAGTACACGTAAGTCAAAAATACTTGCAGAAAAATTATGAAGATTATTTTCCTCTTCTATATTTAATTAATGACATCTATAAAATAAAGTTTATGTTATCAAGACAAGTAAAAAATAATAAATGCAAGTTTCCCAGTAAAATTATTCTTAGAATCAATATCATATGAAGTACGTGTACAATAAGATTCTCTGCAAATTATGAAATAGCCTTTCATTTGAGATTTTCTTTATTAATAACTTACATTGTTTTTAAAATAATGATAGTAATTATAGTTATTCTATTTACTCAATGCAGTAAAATGTCATATTTGTAATTTAAAAATATAAATTTAAAAATAATAGTGATAATTATTTTACATATCTATTCTTTAAATACTTATGAATTATGTATTGGGCTAGGCACCAAAAAAATTTAGTGTGGGATATAGTTATGCAAATAATTATGTACAATGATGCAACAGTATAAAAGTAAGTAAACCAATTGAATCTAAATCTAGAAACTATGTTCTATATATCATTTGACTATGTGGTAGATATGACAGATTAAATAGTTGGTTTCAATTCCTTATTTCACCTCCCTGCCTTAGACACATGGTAGACAGAATAAATTTCTTTCCCCCACCTTGGTCTTTGCTACACTATTTGATTTTGGTCAACTAGATATTAACATCATTCAATACAAGCGGAGGCTTGAAATGTACATACATGTGTGGGCTTCCTCATTGGGCTTTTGACATCACCATCAGAAGAGCACACCTCAGCAGTCACTGTTCCTTTGACCTAAGCCCCACATGAAACACATGAAATATACTTGAACTTGAGCTATAGCACAGAACTATGCTGACTAGATCCAGCCAAGTCCAGCCAAGATCAGCCATATACCATCTGACACTCCGGTTCTGAGAGAGGAAAGTAAATATTTGTTGTAAGTCACTAAACATTTGAGAGTGTTTATTATGTAATTAATTATCGTAGACAAGGATAATGTATAGCTTAAGTATTGAAATATTTCTTTAAAAAAGAAAAATGTTTAATGTATAGAAAAGACTCAAAACTGGGGCAAACTTTGGACTCAAAAGGACATTGTACAATGCTTGCAATTTTTGGTAGTCACAAATCAAGAGGAACTATTGGCATGTAGCTCAATATGTCAATAGTGCCTAGGATGACCATCCTTGAATTAAAGGCTTACATTAGATATTGAAATGAGTCAAATGATTTATCTAAACACAAGAAAAAGGCCAGGCATAGTGGCTCATGCCATAATTCCAACACTTTGGGAGGTCAGACTATTAAAGTGATGGATTATAGGTATGAGCCACTGTGCCTGGCCATTTTGCAGGCCCTCTCAACAAGAGACATCACCTCTACTCACACACGAGTGCACACACACACATATACACACACACACAATATCTGGGTGTAGTGGCATCCAGCTATTGTGTGTGTGTGCCTGACTACAGTGAGCTGTAATCTCATGACTGCATTCTAGCCTGGGTACCAGAGTGAGACCTCATCTTCAAAAAATAAAATAAAACAAAAACCAAAATCCCAAAGAAAATGTTTAGGTTTTAAGTGCATGGACTTGAATATATGGCCAAATGTTCTTCAAAAACTTCAGCAATGTACCCACAAAACTATCATATATTAATCTTCTCCATTCTCATGGCTTCTTTTTGACTTCATATTTTGTTCTTCCAATGAGAATATTACATCTTGGAATGCTTTCCTGATTTCAATACTGCTCACGATTCTAATCTAACCTTTATGGTGCTAGCAACATAATCTTTTATAAGGTTTAGTCTTAGTCACGTTGCACAGAAAATTCACGTGGGTAATTTTTGAAGTATTTCAAACTCTTTGTATTTTGACTGATTCTAAAAAATTTCAGCAAACTCAGACCCACGGACTGAAATGCATACTATATTTTGTGTCATATAAAATTTTCATTTTGTTGAATATTTACTCATTTACCCTCACTTTGAATCCATTTTAAAATACTTGATCAAGTTTAGACATCTATGCAAAGCAATTTCTTTTCTTCAAAAACAAGACTTTAAAAAGTATATGTCTATGTATATATGCATATGAAAGAGATACAGAGAGAGGGTGTGTGTGTGTGTGCGTGTGTGTGTGTGTGGTATACGGAGGTATGTAAGTATTTGGATATTTGAGTTAGTCCTAGTACTACACCTAAGTTCCTTCTTGTATTATCCTGATATTATTATCTGTTTCTCTCTGAATTTGGTACACATAGGAAAGAAATACCTGATAAACATATTAAGAATCACATTATTTTGGATAATAGAAGAAATCTATTGACTCAGTGTATATATAAAGTTTAAAGTATTTTAAACAGTAAAATTTTGAAATAATTATAATTAAGCTTATTATTGATTTGTTTTAATATAAATACATAAACTAAGTAAAATTGCATGTTGTTGATGCTAAAGGAAAATTTAAGATTGAATTTTGAGTCAAATTTGTTCTTTTGTAGCACTTACTATATTTGTCAATTTACTTGTCTTTTATTTTCTCTGTTGTGTGATAACCTGTTGAGCACCCACTGTGTGTGTGTGTGTGTGTGTGTGTGTGTGTGTGTCTGTGTGTTTGTGTAAGCATTTATTCTAAATATTCACCTCTATATATATGAGCAAACCTGGACAACTGCTGTTGCACAAGCATGTTATTGTTGATAAACGAATGAATGTGTCTTATAGCTTTAACTGTAGATGCCTTGTTTTTCTAAAATATCTCTTTCCATAAAAGAAGATAAGAAATTGATCAGTATGTCTAAATCATGAATATATTCAACATAATTTTTTAAATAATTGACTTGAGAATATGAAGGGCAAATTCACATTTATTTATTTGTTATAATGTCTGATACAATGTTTGAAATTATTCCCTGTGTCCTTCTTAAGCATTTGCTCTTGGGGGTCATGGAGTTTCTTTGTTGGTTACAATCCCACCACCAATTCTTTTTAAGCATGAGGTCTTTAACTCTTAATTGTTTTCAGTTAAGCATCATAATAAATAAATATTATTTACCATGGGTTTACCTTTGTTGTAAAGTGCAAATCAAACCATGCTTTTAACTTGAGAATTGTGCAAATACCTATCAACAGAGGTCTTTTGAATTAAAACCTCTCTTAATACCTAAATTAACACTGTTATTATTGGGATTGTGTAATTTCTCAGCTCTATCGGAGTCAGTGAAAATATCAATAAATTCAAGTTAATTGTGAAATATTTTTAAATCAATGTCTGTCAGTAATATTTGCTTCTATTCGTATAAAAGCAACTTTTATTAATGCATTGAACTGTCTCATCATATCACATATCTGATGGGACAGTTCAATGCATTAATATATACAATAGGACAGTTCAATGCTTTAATAAAAGTTGCTTTTATGCTAATAGAAGCAAAATGTTCTTTAATTTGAATAGTTTGACTGAAATTAATTGAAAGCAATGGAAAATATTTTCATACATAAATAGGAGAATGCAATTATTATGACCACAAGATCGAAGACAGCATTTTAGATGCTAAAGCCTAAATATTTTATTCTGTATTTGATTCCCATAATTATTGCTCTCTTTGAAACTTTTTGTTTTGTGAATTAGAACTAAATCCTTAGTCTCTAATGTACATATCATCCTACATTAATTTTTATTAAATACCAAAATACTATAGAAATGTTCTGCTGTTTTAGGACAAATGGTTTCTCTTGAGAAGCACATACTTTTATTTCTACAGTATCCAGACCTTATAGCAAGCATAGAGATTTTTACATGTTACTAAAGTATTCAGTTAAAGAGTTTTTTTTAAAAGCTCTTTTCACATAAAATAAACTTCTGACCTTATGTATATCTAATGTAATTATTTTGAATATATGATTTTGGGGATATGATTTTCCTTTGTCTTAAAACTGTAACTATCTTCTGGGTTAATATGATGACGTTTATCTATTGGCTTATCTTCTCCAGGTACAGCTAATACCCAAACAGGAAGAGAACGAGGCGTTCAAGTTTGTGATAATTCACAGAAAAATCAAGAGTTTCACAAGCCTGAGAAAATTTTATAGTTTAAAAGAAAATTTTTGATGACCAATAAGATACAGGGATAAACCACAGTATATCAACTATTAGAACGTTGTGAAGTAAAAATTAAACTGCTAAGTTGGTGTTCAAATTCCCTGTTAGTGTAACATTGCAATATAACTTAATGCCTGTTTTATCATTGAAAATATAACAATTTCTTTTGAATTCAGATCAACTGAATGAAACATTTTCAATTTTAACTATAGAATTTGGTGGCAAACAAAATTTGAAATAAACTAAACTTGCTTAGGGTGTATGTATTCTATGTATGTTCACCTCTATGTTTTTCTACATACATATGTACAAGAAAATTGTATTTAAAAGGATGTTTGGGGCAATATATAACTACCCTAGTGCTCTCTACCCACGCTAGTCTGAGCTTTCAGAAGACTCTAAGAATTACAGGACTAAATTGTCTCCTTTCAGGAGGGGATTCTTAATATAAGAGATACATTTACAAAATTGCTTCTATTACCTACAAATACTGTAAAGAAAAGTGACAGTGCTGATATGGACAGAACTGTATCACCAGAATTTAGAGGAGGAATGCATTATCTTTCCAACTTTAAATGCTGAGCATGAATAACTAGGAAAAATGTTACAGAGGATAAAATACTAACAAAAGTCTCCAAAAGTGATGTGAAGAAAATAAGGGGAAGAAATCAGAGGAATTCCACATTATGTGGTAACTTTTACAATTTTATGCTTCTTTACACATTTAATTAATTAAATGACAATTTTTATTTACTGTGAAACACCAGAAAATTCTGACACAGTTAAGTATTCTGCTTCTCAATAGAGTGAAGGGTACTTCCCTTAAAAATAAATATAAATAAAAATAAATATTATTGCTAGACTGATACATCTACAAACCGAAGTTTAAGACAAATTATTATTATTCTGAATCAGTGATTATTTTACTTAAAGTCATAAATTAGTAAGTAAATTACAGTTTCTGATCTTAGAAAGTGGCTGCTAGAGATATGCCTCTTGGTAATGTGACCTAAACAGCATGGTGATGACATGAACTAGTGCATAGAGCCAGAAAAGGTTTAAATAGCTAACACATGTTTGGTGAACAAATATACCTGTGGTGACATTTGTAAGTATAATATCCTTAACCTAAGAGGCTTCCAGCTATGATAATGAACATGTCTAGATACAACTGAGCAATAGTACACAACTTGTACTGTATGTTTAATTCCTAAATATTTCAGTCTGCATATTTTTTCACTTCACAACCTCATATTTTGATAAAATGAGGTTTTGAGTTTTGGGTTATAAATGTATGTTCTAATTAAGAAAAATTTAAGTAAAAAGTAACAATGGATTTAAGAATATTTTAGCTAGAATACTGTTACCTACAACGTTATTTTTAGAGGAAAGACAGCATATGATGTGGAGGAAAAAATCTGCCTCATATAAATTCGATTCCAAAATTATAGTTAAGGTATTACTTTTCTTTCACCTTTTTCTAAACCATTGATGGATGAATTATGGCCTATGGGTCAAAAACAGCTCACTGCTGGTTTTTTATACATAAACTCTTTATTGGAAAACAGCCATGTTCATTCATTTACCAATGGTCTGTCGCTGCTTTCACACTTCAGTGGCAGAGCCAAGTAGTTGTGGCAGAGACCATATGTCCCACTAAACTGAGGAAAAGTTTGCTGATCCCTGCCCCAAACCATCAAAAACCAAGCATCAGTTCTTTGCTACATCTTTTTTTTTAATTGTAGCAATTTATAATTACCTTCAAAAATTACACTTCACATTAATTGTGTTGTTTTTAACGTTAAGAAGTTATTTGAGATGTTGATTTTTCTACTTATTCTACCAGGTTGTCCTTTACAATATGAACATTGGGAAAATAAAAAATGTTCAGAGACAAAGTCAATAAAATAATGATTAGAACAGGATTGAGGAGCTACAAAGGTTTATGGGGACAATCTGTAGTCCTGCAATAACATAATTACTTCGTAGTTACTAAAATCTAAGATTTTAACATCATGAATATTACTGAATACTGAAGGATACTGATTAGTCTAATTTTGCTGGTAAAGCAAAAATGCAATGAAAAGTCACCTACTTACAATCAATTGTGTCATAATATCATCTAGATGAAAGTGAATTCTTGTAGTTTATTTGAGTTCTCAGGTCTTACAAGGAGATACTTTAATGAGGGCTTTTTTTTTTTTTCCAAGCAATGTTTTTTACTGATGACTAATAACTCTTTTTTTCCCCCTTGATCTTTCCTGGATGTATTATATTGTGTTAGGAGCCATGCCTTTTTGCATGTACTACTTATAGCTAACCAGCCCTAGTACATCTTCTGACACTGCTGCTAGCTGTGTTTTCATGGTTTCTTTTTATGTTTGCTTCAGTCTTCTAGGTCAGAGTGATTTACACATAGTGTTGTTTCTCCTCTTGCTCCTGCTGTCATCTTCTGCCTTAATAGCATGCTTATGAGGATGGATGCTGTTATTAGTCTCACTTGCTTATACAGTATGAGCCATTATTATCTCAATGGAAGAAGGCAGGGCAGAATGATTCAGTTATTATGGCTTTAGTGGATGAGGCTTATGCATCCTACGGTTTTTGTCACTTTTTATTTTTAACATTTGACTTTGTTTTTACCAGACTCTGAAAAAAATTAATGAAACTTCCTTTTTGTAACTCCCAATGATTTTTGAGGTATGTAGCTCTTACACAAATATACTTACCATAAGATTATTAGAGTTCCTATCTTTAGGTCAGAATCCTAACTAGATTTTCTAACCTTATTTCCATGACTACTTAAATAAGCCCAATCTGAAAACCTATTTCTGTTTTTAAAGAAGACACTGGAAAACATGTAGCTCTTCATTGTGATAAAACAATTTTATAATGGAGCGTTTTGGACCTCTTTTGAAAAAATATTTTAAATATAAAATTTGTCTATTGTCTATTTTTAAAAAAAATGTAGATATATATCACTTTGGTCTTTTTATTACCTTGATAAAACTGTGTTGAAACAGTCTGAGTAAGCAGACATTTCTGAATATTTATAAATTTGAGTTCCTTCTCCAGTTTTGAAACAATTCCAGATTCAACTGCAAGTAAAAGGGTTTCTATCTTACATTTTCAGCTTGTCAAGAAATTAACATGTTTTACTGCTATCACACAGGACTCTGGGCCAGAGATTTTTTTTTCAATTTTAATCTCGCTATCATTTTTCCATTTGCAAAGAATGTGAGAGCAATGAATATACTCTTTCAACAATCAAACTGTCAGTGCATTTGTCTGCTGATGAGTTTAGACACCTTCTTACCACCATTTCTGTATCTGAGTCAGCTTAGTGACATAAAATTATTGCAATTATTTGATTGCCACAAGAAGGTGTGCATTTCTTCTTCTTGCCACAGTGACCCTACATTAATACATGGAAGCTCGCTTAGTGTATTTAATTTCAAGTAACTGAAGACAGTCTCTGTACAATCTTCAGATAATGCATGGTCCTTCGTTTTGCTGTGTAAAAACTCTGGGCTGCAAAGGCTAAGTTGTTTCGCATGAATACTGAATTTCTGCTTATAAACAGTCTTTACTTGCTATTCCTTGTAGTAATTCAATACAAGTTGGCTTTGTAGTGATAGAATTCTTAGTGGCTCTACATGGGGACTTTCTAAAAAAAAACAATAAGTCTAATAATGAAGTGAGTGGTCAAAAATAAAACTATAATCATTTCAACAGATACTATAATAATTTCCTTGACAATTAACTCAAGAATCCAAACTTTTTGAATGTGAATTTACAGGTTAATATTGTGTCATTAGGTATCGAGGGTTTCACAGACAATCATTAACCTGTGTGTTTCAGAAGTCAATCAATCTCCTTGTTGACTATAAACAAAGTTAAACTGATCAATAGTCCTTAATGGTCCCAGTTCTTCTGTAGATTACCCAGGTGATATTTTCCAAGAGAATGGCTGAACAAAAGGAAGTCTCTTAACATGGTTTATTTTGATTTATAACCTTATATAGCTCTGGTTAATGAAAGACATTTGGTTGAACACAGATGTTGCAGTATTGCTTCATATGTGCTTGTAAGAGTAAGCACTCAATTAAGTATTATTATTGTTCCTACTACTACTAGTAGTATATTATTGCCAGAAAAAGAACATTTGGAAGAGGATTTATACTAAAGAATTACCAAAGACATACTCTCAGTAAATTTTAAAGGTAAGAGAACAATTTTACTTTATGTCTTGGCAGACAGGATTCCTTGTAGATGTTTCAGGACAGGGAAAGGCCATATATCTAAAAAAGATCCATGTTTTTAAATGTACATATTACCTATAGCATAACCGTCTTAACATGTTCTTATTGTTTCAGTTACACTATAAGGCATAATGATAACCATAATATCGGTCTGCATCAAATTTAGGGCATAGTGATAATGCAAATAGGGAAATGGTTTCCGGTGTTCTCCTGCCCATTTTTGTTATTCTCTCCTGAATCTTATCACATCTACATCCAGCAACTACCCCTGATTCCTATTTCTGTGAGAAAATACCAAGTCCTAAGTGCCAGCATGAGTTTGGAGCTAATAAATTTCATTTTCTAATTAAAAAAAAGTACCTAATGAAGCAACTCATAAGACTCAGAATAATAAATATGTAGGAGTACCTGTTCTGGGAGGGACAAGGAAATTTTGATCAGACTATGTTCTTTAGAGCCTTCAATCATATCATGTAAGTTATTGCCTAATGTATACCTTTAAAGGCCAACTCAAGTTAGACTATTTTCACTTTTTTTGTGTTGTTGAGTTTTGGAGCCTGGTCATATGTAATTTAAAGAATAAAACATACAACTAAATATTTGATCTTTGTTTGTACTTCTTGTATGTAAATTATATCTTACAATTTAATTTTCAAACGATGTATTTTTGAATCCTACTTCTATTTGTGAAAATCTGTAGCAATACAGATTTAGGGGATTTTTGTACTGAGTGTTTTAAAACTATAAAAATTTTGTTTTAAAAGGAGTTTATTTTTCTTTGAGATTGCGTATACTTCAGTAGTCTAAAGGGATATCTATATCATAAGCACAATGCTCAATAACTAATATCTTGGTTATGGTTTCACAGTTATCCCCAGGAGATGACTTGGGAGAAAAATAGAAGAAAGTCAAAGAAACATAGCAATCCCCAAATGATATCTAGTTGTTTTCTAGTACATCCTTCAACTGACATGTTAAATAATTCAGATCACTATTAAGAAAACATAGAAATTTAAGTTTACCACAGTCAGATACTGAGTGTGGTGAACTCAATTTGTTGACAGGAAGGGGGTATGATATTCTACTCTGGTGCTATAGATATTCAGGCGTCTAAGATTCTCTTCATTTCTTGTTAAATCAATGGAATGATGTGTCTGACTCATTAAATGATATATTCCACACAAGACTATAATTGTTTCCCTCTCCCTACATGTTTCTTCTTTGTACTTGAATCTAAATGGTAGAAGCAGCAGGAGTCCAAGGAAACTGTAGTCAAGGATGTGCTTTGAAAAAAATCAATGGACTGCTTTGACTGGTCAGGTCAATCAAAACAGCTTGTGCATACTGAAACATCCAAAAATAATTGTTTTTGGTCTGGTGGTGTGGGGAACATGATTGCCAAAACATGCTGTAACTGGTGTTAATTTTGGATTTCTTGAAAGAAAAAAAAATAAAGAGGACTTGGTTGTGGTTTTCATTCTTCATCAAGAATTAAGATATGGCGTTTTAGCCAGTAATTGAATTCATGAGTCATTTGACCTTTCATAATTCCCTATATTGCTATTCAGTTTGCAATCAGACTATGAAGCTCTTTACAGTTAATTTTGTTTTTCTTCATTTTAATAGCAGTATTTCTTTATAGCCCATGGAATTCAATGGAAGCCTTATCAGTGGGAGATAGGAATTAATTCATTGCTAGCTAATCTTCATTCAACTCAGACATATTGATAGTTCAGCTGAGGTCTCATGAACTTCCATTGTGAAAATCAGATATCCATCCAATCATGTGCATTGCATCAAATTCAAGTTTATGGTACTTAAATGCTTAGCTGCTTGCAATGCTCTTGATTTCCCTTTCCGCAACTAATAACTGTTTGGTTTCTGAATTACTAAACATGTTCTGAAAATTAATTTCTTTTCAGAATAATTAGTCAGCTTACTTTTTGAGCTCCAATGTTGCTTCTAGAGGCAAGCACAAAATTAAACTTGATTTATACATTATGCTTATCATTGAAGAAAACATATTTCTAAGTATTTCTCTGTAAATCTTCAATGCTTCATTCATGATGATTCCATTTATTATTACTAATCAGGAGGTGATAACGTGGCATGTGGTATTCTTGCAGAACAGGGGTGACATTATGCAACTCCTTCAAAGACCTCTGCTTGCTGCAGGACTAGCAGACAATGTGATAAACGAGTTGTACGCCAACCACTGATTTTTCTCATGCCATCCCCTTCAAAACCCAGAATCTATTTCAAGATAGAGCAAGGTATTTTCTACTGTTAAATAAGGCACAGGCAAATCAGTAGCGTATTGAACAAATAGAAACTACACTCCTGAAGAGCTTGGAAGATTGTTTTTAGATTCTCTTTGTTGAGATACTGGAAATACTAAGTAGGCTTCATCTAAAATGGAACTAAAATCATGTGGATCAGAAGCTAATTGCTATCAAGCTGTTTAACCAAAACTGAATTTAGCAAACTGTCTTTATTATTTGGATATTAACTGAAAAAAACCTGAATTATTGATAAATATAGGGATTCTCAGAATGTGAGAGACCATGCTATGCCTTCACCAGTGCATTACATTTTATGTTTGGGAAAACAGGGAGACCGTGTTTCCAAGCCTTGCATTTAGGAAGAGCCATAGGACAAATTTTATCCGACAAAATGTGGGCAGAAATGATCTTCATTCTATCTTTCATTACTCATCACATGGCTGAAGACAAAGAATCCAGTGAAGGACTTTGAAGTCCTTGGCTGAACCCCTTGGAGCCTGATTCCTGGATATAATAGGTTGCCTGATGAAACCTAATTGGATGAATGTAGGTAAAAAATAAACTTTTACTGTGCTATGTAAATGAGATTTTAGGGACACTTGTTATAGCAGGTAGCTTACTCTGAGTAATATATGTATGATAAAAAAACATGAAATGTAATGGCTATAGTATAGGTATACATGCTTTAATAATATTCGATTCCCTAATCAAATCGTATGTTTTTCCCTTAAGTATTTAGATAATAAACATTAAGACAAAGAGTATGCAAACATAAGCCAGTCTCATCCATTATGCTATCTTCAGTATTTCAAACCCTAGTTATTAGAAATAAAAGAGAGCACAAAACAAATATTTTTATTATTCCACTTCCATTTAACCTATCCTGTTATATAAAAAAAGCAAAAACAGCAAAAGACCCTGAATTTCAACTTTTACAAAATTCTGAACTATAGGTAACTTTTTATTGTAATGAATATTATTCTTCAGTGACTGAAGAATGTATTAAGATATAACACTGAACATAGAACGAATTAAGTAATAAAATTAGTGAGTTGATTTTAAAAGTCAGGATGTTATATAGCTTGTAAAATGTGGCCTCATTGTTCATATATGTAGTTGTTATTTCTTGCAAGGCAAAAAAAATAAAAAGAGCCCTAATTGTGGATCATCCAAACAGTATGAGCAGCAAGGTAGTTCAGTATATTTCAGTGTAACACAGAACCACAGAATATATGTCTTCCAATATGTCATGACTTATCATTTGTCTAAAGTTAATAAAGAGGTTTACTTTGTCAAAAAACTTTCCTAAATGCACTTTCATATGACAACGTCCTAATGTTATATACTTAAGTAGGCTGAAAATTCCTGACCTGCTGAAATTTTAGATTTCTATTTACTGTAACCACAGTAATTCATGAGCTATAAACATAATTCTGTTTGTTTTTTACATCAAACTTAATGTTGTTTTGGAGGTTGAACATTTAGAGTTCAACTTGCTCAATACTTCACTCAGTGTCTGATTTTGGTTCCTTGAGCTTCACATTCAGGCCACGGAACTATAATTAGAAAGGGACAATTGGTACTCTGCCCCAGCTCACCCAAATTTAGAAGGTACAACACGAATATAATAATTGTAAAGACTTAGAACCTACTTAACAAGAATGATTATCTAAAATAGAAAGTTACCAGATGGCACACATGGTTAATAACATCCATCTGTGAGCCTCATCACAAAGCATAGAGTTTATTTGAGGGCACATTTAGTGCCGTTTACACCAAATAAAAGATTATTACACCTTTGTTAGGCCAGGTTCCCTTTGAATGCTTTCTCAAGCCTGACCCTAGCATAATAGATGCTTTTGTTCTTGGAGGACAGAAGAACAAAATACTCTAAGATTTGTGGCAGCACAGAAACCATCGTTTCACAGCTCCTGTTTGCCTTGCCTTGTCTCTGTCCTCATGAGACTAGCAAATTAAGATAAAAATTTTCACTAAGCTACATTTTACCAGGAGCGGTACAGCTAGAGACACTGAAAGATGAAAAATAGAGATATACTGAAAATAACACAGCAAGTAATATTCTAACATTCAGATGAGATAGTCTGGATTCTAAAATACATAAATTTCAAGTATACCAGTGGGGTTAAATGCTTGAAATTTACAGCTAGACTACCTAGGTTCGAATCTCATTTTCATTTCTTACCATTTTTGTGACTTAGATAAGCAACTTAAATTTCTTACACCTAAGTTACTCCATTGTGTTCCATCTGAAAGGTAAGGATGATTAAAATTATATAACCTACCTATGAGGGTAAATGTGTTATTTTTAAGCATTTAGAACAGATTCTTGAACATAATAAGCATCATATGAGTTTGACTGATTTAATAATGACAAGTTTTAAAAAATCCTATTTAAATAGAATGATTAGCATGTGTGAACATTGTAATGTTTGTTACACAGTTTGAAAGGAATTAATGCTAGCTTTCCATTGCATTTTATAATCCAATCTAATGCATAACTATGTAACCAATCTTGTACAAACTGTCAGGAAAATATAATTTGGGCAATTATCCAAGTGGAGCAAGCTTAGAGGCTATGGGATATATAAGCACATGTATAATCCTTAATATAGATGTATGTCTATTTTTGTCCTGCTGAGGATATAAGCTATATTCCATGTCACTTGACCTGTTTGAGTTTTTCTTGCAATGAAATCTACCGGAAGTGAAGAAGGGTGACAGGTACTTAGGTGAATTGCCAGAGGTCTCATTCAGGTTTCCAGAACATCATGAACTTTGGTAAATCTAGAAATATCAGCCTTGCCTTGTTTGTAGATAAAGAGTATCACCAATACCATTAGAAACCTGGAGGTTGAATGTCCATGAACATTGGTAACTTTTTAAATGTTTAAAAGGCTTGTATGTATACCTTTAGTCAAGTCCAAAAAAATGTAAAAGAAGCAATATTAAATAAGCCCTGTGTTATTCATCAGATTTAAATAAAACAAAAATATGTACTAAGACACATATATGAGATAGTATTTTAGGGTAATATTTATCTTTTAGTTGGAAATCATTTCTTTGGAAATATTTTTGAGACATCACTATTTGCCTATAAATACGTTAAAGACATTACTTTGCAATATTATCTGTAAAATCACACATTTTGAACTGTGGAGTTTTACTTTTAATGAAAACCCAATTTTATAGCACCAAGAGAAAAATAGTCACCCCTTCTATTTTAGAAGAGGTATGGGGATCACTGTTAATTTTGTGATTCCTATTTTCTTCCTGTAAATATGAGATTCACTATTGAATCACAGCCTGAAAGATTGTACTGGTTGATCTAAGTTACTTATTATATAGAAAAAAAATATTGGATCTTAGGTATAATAAATGTAAATATATCTATGAGAGAAATAGTGTGTGTATTTAAATTCATTCTACTCCTGGCTTGGTAAAAATTATGTCCAAAGTTCCCCTAATCCCCGTTCAGCCCTCTGCTTCGTTTCCTAATGTTGCCCCATCTTTATTGTTTCACCTTAGAAAGATAAATAACTAGGACATATTTATTAGGAATATTTGTTAGTATATGTGCTGTTGTAATTTCAGCATTGGTTGATGGAAATGCACCAAAATATCTCCCCATATGTCTGCAGGAGATATCCTTAATTGCCACAAGTCTAGAAAGGCACAGTGGAGAGAATGCACTCTTAGAGGAAGTGAGAACTAACTGGCTTTCTTTGTAAGAAGATAGGGGCAATTTTATTTCCTAAAACATTGAGAAAGTATAAAAGGGAAGTAAGAAGGCAGGCCAAAGTATCAGTTTAATATAAAAGCAGCTCTTTAATATCTGATGTACATTATCATATGGTCTAATTCAAGGTAGAAGTGAGGATAAAATATTTGTTTCTTTTATTCTGTGACCTTATAAAACTTAAGATGAAATAGATTATAAACAATTCCAACTTTTGGTTCATTTACTACAACAGAAGTATTTATCTCTCATTCCTGCTTGGCCTGCTACAGGACTTGGTGATTCTCCCATGCACAGTGTTCAAAACACACTTTCATAATGATTATGACAGAAGAAAATTCTGTGGAGTTAAGTATCAGCTTTGCAACATCAACTAAGAAGTAATACGTATCACTTTTTCCTTATAAAAATTGCAACAAAATTTTTTTCTTATTAAAGTAAGAGTTAAAAACATTTTTGCAGAAGTGTAACCTAACCTCCATATTATATACATATATATACACACACACATATATATATAACACATATAAATGTATATGTTGTATAATATATTCCATGTGGATTTATTCATTTCATTTATCTGAATTAAGACTATGTGTTCTTGTATTTCTGGACTTACAGAAGCAATAATCAATAGAACATATTGTGAAACATGTAGCATTTCTTGATTTGATCATACCTACTGATATGGTTTGGCTGTGTCTCCACCCAAACCTCATCTTGAATTGTAGTTACTATACTCCCCATGTGTCTTGGAAGGGACCCAGTGGGAGGTAATTGAATCACAGGTAAGTTGAATCATGATTTATTTCAAACTGAATTGAAAAAAATCAGTTTTTCCCATGCTGTTCTCATGATAGTGAATAAGTCTTATGAGATCTGATGGTTTTTTAAAGGGCAGTTCTCCTGCACACTTTCTTGCCTGCCACCACGTAAGATGTATCTTTGCTCCTTCTCCACATCTTCCCAAGATTGTGAGGGCTCCCCAGCTGTGAGGAATTGTGAGTCCATTAAATCTCTTTTTCTTTATAAATTACCCAGTCTTGGGTATGACTTTATTAGCAGTGTAAGAACAGACCAATTCACCTATTGTCAGATATTATGGAAATGTTAACTCCAGTAATTTTCATCACTTTCTTCCATATGTCAATATGCTACAGTTTTATTCTTGCCTCCCAGTGATATAACATTTAATCCAGTGGTTTCTTATTCCTCAACTGATTGTAATTCTCTGATATGTGTTACCTTTGACCCCTCCTTCTTTTCAAATATTTCTCTTCTCTTGACTTCTTTTATCCTGATATTTCTGTTTTTTTTCTTCCTTAGTTTCCTCCTCTGACTGCTGTGCTCTTTAGATTTGATCTTTCCTAGCATTTTAATTCTAAACCCTATTCTCTTGTCATTCACCATATTTTTCTTGAATATTATCTGTCCAATACTGTCCTCTTAGTTTTGAGGGATTTGGGAAAATCAGGCACCAAGTATGGCCACTGTGGGGCATTCAGACTGAGAAGCAAATGGGATGAGGTTTATCTGAAGAAAAGAAGAATAATAATATTAATCTCAGGAAATGACATCTATAAGAAACCAAAGTCAAAACAAGGTCAATTTGTCGTGCAGAAAAATGTTAAATAGATAATGACCAACATGCTGGGTAAAGTAAGATTGAATAGTAGTTATCAACAGCAGGTTCCTAGGTGATATTCAAAACTTATTTTATATTGATATCATATAGGAAATTTACACATTTAGGGTTATAACCTCTTCTCTGAAACTGTGTGTGTCAGATGTTTGTATTTTTGAGTATCACAGATTTTAGAAAACCTACATACTGCATACACTGTATAATTGGCACGTCCCCTAAATCAAACATATAAATGTCACACCGTGTATGATAAATGAGGACTACCAAGAACTACAACAGCCTGTCTTCAGGCCAGGTAATATTTTGCCAACAGGTGATTTTGCAATAAACTTACCAGAAAAAAAAAGTGAACTTCCAGTTTTCAGAACTTGATGTATCTCATGATTGTAGAAAAGATGTGTTGTGTCTAAATTATCTCATTCAGTCATTGTGAAATATTAAATTATTATTATTCCCATTACTCACACACAGGAAAACTAGAAGCTGGAAATAATAATTCAACTGTAGACAATTGGTAGATGACAAGGCTAGTATTTGAACCTAAGTCTGTGTGACAGTCTGCTAGTTCCCTTTTCCCTTCACTACAATGCCTCAGTAAGGACAGTCTGAGAGACACAAATATGTTTGAAGCAAATCTTGCTGAACTATATTGAAAAAAACACTTAAATCTCACCCTTACAAGTAGTGTGTATATATGCCTATTACTTCCAAATCCAGCTCTATAACTTGTGTTCTTCTGGAAATCTCCAGACTCATATTGCTAACTATGTGTAAATATCCAGCTGCAGGACCCTCAGCTCCTCCAACCCCATATGAGCAAAGCTTCACTGAGATTTTGGCTGGCAAATGAGGATTACCTTCATTAGTCTGTATCTTGGTTACAAACTCTATTTTTAAGTCTCAGAGTTCCTTTTGATTGCTCCTCCTAATAAAGATCTTTATTTTAGCCTGAACTATTTCAGTGAAGTGTATGTCTGCCTCACGTCTTTCCCTTTTCAATGGCCACAACGATTATGTTTAAAGTCCCTTTAGATACTTGTACTATTTATCTCCATAAATGATAATATAAACACACACAGTGTCTATGGGATAATTTTTAGATTCCTTAACACACCATGAAAGGAATTCCTGGATCTGACCTATTTTACCATTCTGATAATACTTCCCACAAACCCCATAATTCCCCCTATGATCCAGTCACATTGAGCTTCTAGTTTGTTTTTGAGTTGTTTCTGCTGTTTTGAGTCCCATTATGTTAGCATATACAGTCCTCATTCATTTTCTGTCTCACTCTACTCTTTCTCACAGACCTATTTCTCCAAACCCAGGTGAACATTTCTCCCCATGTAGCCTCACAACTTACTGAAGCAGAGTGAATTATTTACTTTTAGACTCAGATGGAAGCAGTAATTATCACACTAAATTTTATTTATTCAAGTGTCTTTGTCACTCACTTGTTTGAGTTTCTAGATGATGGAGATCATTAAAAAAATAGTCTTTCATAAACTTATGGAGTATAAAACATAGTGCATGTTTACTAAATAGATGAACCAGAATTTAGGGATTTGTGAATTATACCGGTAATAAGGCACTATCTATTCTTATTTCTGATCATTAAAAAAATGCAATAGTTAACCCCAGGAGGTGTCAGACTACAGAGACTTAGGGAAATCTTAGAAATTGTTCGCAGTACTTTTTCTACATTTATTGATGTTAAAAACTGCCTACATTTGAGGTAACTCAAAAATGAATTATCTAAAATTATGAAGTATTGCATAAAATATTTTGAATTGAATTAGCAAAAGTGCCAGAATTGCTATTAGTAATCCAAAACAATACATTTACATGCCTTTTGGGGGTAAAAAAGAGTGGCAATACATTACCATTATGTTGAGTAGTTTCAAGAGAATTTAAGATACATGATATGAGACATTTTGCTTTTGCTTATCACACCATGAAGAAAGTTATACTTCTATAGTATTTAAGGGCCATTTCATTTTCTATCTTTTAGTAAATCTTCTATCATTATGTTAAAGTGAAAGTCATCAGCATAGGCTAAAAGAGCATAACTACTAAAATAGGGGAATAAAATAAAATGAAGTAGCACAGCATTTAAGATTTAATTTTGTTGACTAAAACACCACCAGAGAAGGCTACGACAATTAGAAATTATTCAAAACTTGAAGAAGTTTTATCTTGGAAAGAATGCTTGTTCATAAAAAGGATGAATTAAATTTTAGGAGATTAATGTATTAGTGTACATGACATAAAGTCTGTTATTATATAGTAACTTTTATAAAAATAAAAGCTCAGAAGCAAGCAGTGTAGTATATAAAACCTTAATGCATATATGCTGGAAAATAAATATATCTGTGTTAGTCTAGGTTCTGTTGGAAGCTAACACAAAGATAGGATTAAATATGCAATGATTTTACTACGGCAAAGATCTGTGTAAGAAGAAATGGAAATGGAGGCCGAAATGGATGGGAGAAGCATCAGACCATGATGCATGCCTAACCCCAAGAGAAAATGCGAGCAGGGCAAGTTGAGCAGAAGCATCATGGACTGCTGTATAATTTAAGAAGGGTTCAACAGGGCCATCTGGAGTGGAGCTGAAGCCATCACCAGAGAAGCAATGGGTTTTTCAATATCTATCAACATACCTTACTATCACTGCACTTACTTACTGAGTGACAGCAGTCTGTGGGACATTGGGACATTGGGTCCTTGGCACTAACTGAGGTTTGAATCTCAGAATTCGGTAGCCAGAGAGTTCTGAATTACGCTCTCCAAATCTGGAGATCTGAGTTCCACTCTTATGGCCACTACAATATCTTTCTCATTTCTGTTTCTCTGGAAGAAAATACCATGTATTGGAACAATAGGAAGACACACTGATGGTTCAATATTCTGAATTCTGTATTCTTAAGCTTTTTACCTTGGAGAAATTAACAAACTGATATCTATAAAAGGTTCAGACTAGAAATTATCTGTGGCATCCACAGATTGTAAAATATGTAACTTCTTTGCTCACTTGGCAGGATAATGCTTGACCAAAAAAAATTAAACATTGAATGTTTTCATTGAGCATCATTCTGTTTGTGTATCATTCTGTTTGTGTATCTTGTATGTCTCTAGCAGATGCTATAGAATGACAGTTCATCATCATCCATCCCTGACCCTCTGCTTCCCTTTCTCTTCCTCTACTGTAGGGACTGTACAGATTAATGCTGTCCATGTCAGGTTTCCTTGCAAGTAGGTGAACTATGACACAACACTGAAACATAATACATAAAAGGACATCTTTGGGGAAGAAGAGTTAGGACTAATTTTTTTTCTTGATAAAATGAATCAGATGTCCCCGAGCACTGCCTCTTCTTCTTTCTTTCCGTCTTGAATGTAGAGGGTATAACTCAAATTACAACTGTTAATTTGGAATCATAGTGACAAGTTTGTTAACAATCATCACTATGCCAAGAACTCTGTTGTTAACATAATGCATCCAACTCTGTAAAATATATGGATATTTATTCTGAGCCAATCCTTAGTGACCAATGGCTCATGGCACAGCCTGAGGAGATCTTGAAAACATGTGCCCAAGGTGGTAAGGCTACAGCTTGGTTTTATACATTTTAGAGAGACATAAGACATAAATCAATACATGTATAAATCAATATAGAATTCAGTATAGAATGACAGGACAACTCAAAGCAGGTGCTTCCAGGTAGTAGGTAGATTCAAAGATTTTCTGATTGGCAACTGGTTGAAAGAGTTTCCTTTTTCTTTTTTTATGATGGAGTTTCTTGTCACCCAGGCTGGAGTGCAATGCTGTGATCTTGACGGCAACCTCTGCCTCCTGGGTTCAAGTCATTCTGCTGCCTCAGCTTCCCTAGTACTTGGGATTACAGGTGCGTGCCACTGTGCCCAGCTAATTTTTGTATTTTTAGTAGTTGGATTTCATCACGTTGGTCGGGCTGGTCTCAGCTTCCCAAAGTGCTGGGAATCCAGGTATGAGCCACCACGCCCAGGTGATAGAGTTGTTTTCTAAAGACCTGGAATCAGTAGAAAGGGATGTCTGGGTTAAGATAAAGGATTGTAGGGAACAAAGTTTTATGATATAGGTAAAGCCTCTAGGTAGCATGCTTTACAGCTCTTACCAGACCTCTAGGTAGCATGCCAGACTCTTAGTTAATTCTCTCCTTGTTCAGGGAAGACCTGGAAATGGAAAGGGATTCTTTATGGTGTGAAGATTTTCCCCACAAGAGACAGCTTTGCAGGACCACTTCAAAAAAAATGTCAAATAAATATACTTCGGAGTAAAATATTTGGATTTATTTCAGGACCTGCTATCTGTCATATTGGTATCTTATTGTCTTAGATTCGGCTTTATCAGGCTTAAGGTCTCTCTTTTCATGGTAATTCTGGCCAACTGGGCCTGAATTCCAAAGGGTACAAGGTATAAGGAAGCATTTCCAACCAGGCATTCCCATCATGTCCTGAACTAGTGTTTCAGGTTTACATTAAAATACCCTTGGCCATGGGAGAGGTCCATTCAGTTGGTTGGGGGGGCTTATAATTTTGTTTTTGGTTTATAGTCTGATGAAAGACCACTGAGCAGCCTGATACACATGCAAATACTTAGCATTGATAAGATTAAATACTCCATCCTAACTCCATGGATGAAGTGATTTGACTTGTCTGCTTTCATCATTGCTACTTGATATATTGATAACATTTCTTGTTATTTAGCATATCCAAATTTACCTTTTTGAAGTCTCACCCCTTTGATAAATGAATATATTTATTTTGAGAACATGGCTAGCTAATATGATACATAAATACATGCCACAGGAGTAAAGGATGGATGAAGAGTTAATGTAATATTGGTGTTTTAAGAGGATCTTATGGAGAAGAAGTGTCTTATCTCTTAAACAATTTTTTAAATAAGGAGCCCTCATTAAAAAAAAAAAATCCTTCATCTCCCATGAGGAAGGCAGTTATATACTCTGCATTTGCTAAGTGCTTATCTTGGAACCAATAAATATTTATTAGATTTCTTAGACTCCTATATTTAAAATAGTTTAGTTACATGAGTTTTGTTTGGGTTGAGTATGTTGAATCAGTATTTTTCAAAGGATTGGAAATGAAAGCAAAATCGTAATTCCAGAAGTTGTAGGTGTTATGTTAGAATTGTTTTATTTCTGATAAAATGACTTAAAAAATCCCCTCCGATTTAGGATATTTTTATTTAAACTTTATAAGACTAACAAAGGACCAATTTACACCATCTGTTTCAGTTACACTCTGATGCAAATTTTCTCTCCATTTTTTTTTTTCTCTTTAAATAGACATTCTGTTTGGCACCTTGTACTTAAGTACATGTCTTTGAGTAAAAAATGTAGCTTGTCTGACTTCCTGTCAAACCAATATTTATTCACAAATATCTGTTTTGTTGCTTTCTCACATAAAATCATATAGCACTTTTCCCATGTGAAGAGTTGGCTAGTTGGTGGCAGTGTGAGCTACCAGCTGGAGCTTTTACAGTTTTTAGTATGCCAGCTGCTTTCACGATGGACAATTTGTTCCCTCCCTTCAGCTTTACTTTTTTTTTTTTCTTTTATTAAGCGGAAGTATGTTACTTTTGCTCCAATTATGAGAGGAGAGGGTATTGCCTCTTATATTCTACAAGTACATGTTTTGATTGTTCCGTTAACAATAGCAATAGCATTTCTTTCGAAACACTTATTCTGGTGAACTATTCTTGAGACAAAAGTGAATAAGACACTAAGCCTCACCTCTCTGTAAAATATCTTTCAACTATCTTTAAAAAGTTCATTGGAAGTTCCTGTTAACGTAACATATTTGAAGAAGAGAAAAATGGAACAAGTGCTGGGAAGATGGACCAGAATCTTTTACTTATAGGTGTGTTTTGTGTGAAATAATTGCTGGGCAATTTTAACATTTCCACCTGTTCCTCTTGCTGCTTCGGGAAAGTAAGACTCAGATCTCCTTTCCGGACTCTGCACTGGGACTATTTTACAATCAATGAGAATACCATACAATTATTTTCTCTAAGCTATTTGATTATATTTCTGAAATAAAACTTGAAGTATGAGGGGTGAGCAAGAAAAACACAAGTATACTGAAAATGTACTAATTTTTCCTGCCTATTTGTAGGATTCTTTTATTTGAAAGAGGCTTCTGTTTTTGCCATTATCCTCATGGGCAATTTTTAGCTTGTGTGACAATGGGGAAACAAATTAACTTCAGTTTTGATTAAACAGAAAATTCATAGTCTTAAAGCTCACCATATAAACCCTCATTACCTCTATGAGACTTAAAATTATATTATTAACCAGAGCACTTCACTTCACTGTCAAGTTATACCAAAAAAAAAAAAGAAAGAAAGAAAAACCAACCTAAATCAGATTATATACACCCTAATAATTAAGAAATATATTGTTGAGTAGTCAATGGATGTTTTTAAAATTTCTTGTGACAGAAATAAAGACAAACAAGAAAATAATGTCCACTTTTGTTAAAATATGAGTATAAACTATACCTGTGTCTGATGTAACCCTACTTATATACATTTAAAAAATGTTTTTCCCCTAACTGCACCTTATAGCCAAATAAGTTATCAAGATAGAGATTATTCACATATTTATTTATTCACTCATTCACTCATTTGAAAAATACTTCTACGCACATCTGCTACGTACCAAGTCAGTTTTATTCTAAAGTTTTAAATGTTTCATAATTGTATTAACCTAAAACGTAGATAAATATTTGGGGTGGTATTTTGGGGATTGATATTGCAATCTCAGTTTATCTTATGTATAATCCAGATACTGAAGTTAAGCATTGATGGCCTGTTTCATGCTACTTCCTTTTTTGAAAATGAAATTAACATAATACTGTATTAAAGCTTTTTAAAGATTGTAAGGATATAAATAGAAATAAAAGAGACTTTTATACCTAATGATAGTTTATTCTCTCTTCAGAAATCCTGAATTCTTGGATTTTACGTTATGTGTGAAGTTAAATTTCATCTAAATATATGACAGAAGGATTATTTTAATTTTTTTACTATGAAGGTAATGTTCTATAAATGATCCAAAGATGCAATGCAAAATTATAACATGTGCACATATATAGATATACAGACACATATGCATATATGAGTCTGTGCAGTGGAATCATACTTGCATTTCAGATTGCCTGAGGCTTCATAAGGAGTTTATTTATGAAGTTTTCTTCTCGAAATTATCATGGAAATACAATTGACTATATTTAGAAAGTTATTATTTAAGTACACATGTGAAAATATATATATTTAGATACATTTAGATCCCTTATATATTATTTTCTTCTCATTTTTGAGGTCAAGTGTTATGTACAAATCATGTATGAATATCAGTCTTAGACTAAAATGAAAGCTTTAAGAAGTATTAACACATTATTGAAGCAAGTTAATATTCAGATTTCTACTGACAACTATTAACGGTACTTCTGGATATTTGGACTTGTAATATATTGTAGAATGAATATTTTGGGCTAAGATAAAAACATTTGCGATGATTCATATATAAAAAAGTGAAACACTGAGAAATAACAAATAAAGGATATGGTTTCATTTCTGTTGACTTAGCACTTCCTGTTGCCATTTCCCAAAATTCTGTTTTTGCAAAAATCGAGGCAAAAACAAAGTGAAAACACAACTCCTGTGTATTGGTTTACAATGTATATGTGTTTTATTTTAATAAACATATTATATTTGTAACTTCTCCTGGGCAAAAACTGTAACTGCTAATGGGGATAAAAAAGTGAAACCCTTACCAGGCTAAGGAGACATTTTCTATTCATCTATCATTTTGAAGTTAATAATGTCTTGATCAGTTGGTGTATTTAAATAAGCTGCTCTGATATATAACAATTTTTGAGAGACATACAAAGTAATTTCACAGTTTGAAATTTTTAGTAGTTTCCCTCTTTTTCATTTTTCTTTTGTGTGTGTGTGTGGTTTCAGTTATTGATCATTGACAGTTTGAAAATATTAAATAGGATATTTCAGAAATAAACAATCTGCAAGTTTCAAACCGGATGGTATTCAGAGTAGTGTAATAAAATTTCTCACCATCTTACTCTGTCCCCTCCGGAGACGTGAGTCATCTCTTGGCGCAGCATATCCACGCTGTGAATGCTTTGACCTGTTAGTCATCAACATCATCTGCCTCTGACATCCAAACACTGACATTGTCATGGCTCAGTGATCCAGGCACCAAAAGCAGATGCCTAGGTCACTTCACTTCATCTCATTGTGTAGGCGTGTTATCATCTCACATCATCCCAAAAAGAGTGAGTGCAGTACAGTAATATATTTTGAGAAAGAGGCCACATTCACATATATTTTATTAGAGTATATTATTATACTATTTTATTATTAGCTATTGTTGTTAATCTCTTACTCTGCCTAATTTATAAGTTAAACTTTATCATAGATATGTAAGTATCCAAAAATATATAGATATCTAGGGTTTGGTGACATCTATGGTTTCAGGTATCCATGGGGGTCTTGGAACATATCCCCCAGCAGTTGAGGGTGACCTACTATATATAATATAACATATAACTCACATGTATAGTTTAAAATGAATTTTTACCAAAATAATGTACATACACAATGAAAAAAGAAATTTAACAAAGGAACTTATAAGAAAAAGTTATCTTCTCATAACCCTACCTTTCCTACCTGTGACCCACTCTTGGAGGCAAATTCTTTGATATTACTCCCATTTTTGTTCTGTTGGTGATTGCCTGCATAATTCTTGAAAGTTATCTAGTCTTTTCTTCCTAATATGTCAGATTGGACAGTATATGTTCAGGCCTTGATTTATCTAACATTTACCACCTCATTTATTTCCAGCATTCATATTTATATTTTGAGTTTGTTAAGATAAAAACTTGAATTAATGTTATGAAACCTATTTGTCATCTTTCATGTATTTTTGACAGGATTTTTTTATTTGTACAAACTTGATGGGTATAAGCGCAGTTTTGTTACATGGAAACATTGAGTAGTGCTTCAGTCTAAGATTTTAGTGTAACTATCACTCGAATAATGTAGACTGTACTGTGTAAATCATTTCTCATCCCTTACCCCCACCTGCCCTATCACTCTTCTGAGTCTCTGGTGCTTACAATATTATTCACAATAGCAAAGATATGTTATCAACCTAAGTGTCCATCAATGGATGATAGAATAAAAAAGAAGATGTGGTATTCATTGATGGTATTTTGGAGTCACACTTTATCTTACAGTATGTTAGAAATGCCATCCTTTTCTCTATCATTCTTGACAATTTCGAGTCCATCTTCTGTTTATGCTCAGTCTTGCAGTTACAATCAAGACTTCTGGCCTTGTTCATAGGCTGACTTTTAGATTTGAAAACAAACATAATATGATTATTTGAATATCATTCAAACTGGTACCAATTATTTCACTAAGATTATATTTACTTTTTGCCTATTCATTATCTTAAAATTGAGACACTCTAAGTACTTAGCATTAGTATTAAATAGATTCCATTTTTAAAAAGCCCATTTGCTAAGAAATATGTTATAGTTTCATTTAAAAATATTTGTGTTAGACTTTTTGTGTTGCTTGTTTTGATTTTATTTGAGTTGTTAATTTTTGTTGTTGCTTTCTGTGTGTGTATGTGTGTGTTTGTGTGTGGAGGGGTGATTTGTCACACCCTTAAGATTTACAATATTTCAGTCAACCTTTTTACACTTTCAAGTGTCTTTTCTGCCTAGATCCTGTCTCATGGAACCTTCCATTCTTCTTTTTAATTATTTCTTATTGATTTCTATAACCAGTACTTTTAGGCACATATTAGAAGTCAGATGTTGTGGTAGCCACTTGGATTATATTAGCAGCCAGATGTTCTCCAGGCCTTCAGTTTGGGACCTTCTTTTTACTGCTGTTATATGTTAGAGTCTATGATATTCATGATTCTGTGCCTTTCTACTTCTTGATTTTTGTTTCCTGTTTTTGGAGAACATACTGAAGTAAGAGTGCATGTGCCACAGACAATGTTTGTCCATTAATATTTGAATATGGCTTTATTGCCTTCAATATTACTTTATGGCCATTTCATTCTAGATTGCAAATTTTCCTTCACAAACACCAAGACATTTCTCTATGGTGTTTTTGCATTACCATTTCTAATCATTAGTCTATTAATACATTGCAGTGGTCTTATTTTCTCCTGCATAGAAGAGCATCTTTTATTTAGGTATATATTTCAGAAATTTTATGGAACTAAGGCTTTTATCCTGTTTCTTCTCTGAAAAATGGTTGTCTACTATTTCATTGGTAACTACTTCCCTTCCATCTTTTTTTTTCTATTCTTTTATTCTTGGGCTTTTATCATATTTCTAATACCAAGTATTTATTCTTGTTCTCTGATATTTATTCCTTTGCATTAAAATGACAATGTTCTATGGGTGCTTTGTATTTTTAAATAATATACAAAGTTTAAAGTATATCATCTGTAGTCTCCTTAATTATATATTTTCCCAGGAGTCAGTATTTGTGTTTGATTTTGATTCTTCTATTTCATGCCGCTTATTCTCTAAACACTTCAAATTACGGGGTCTCTTTACACAAAGATGGTTGGCTTGGGCAGCTGGCAGGCACTTTCTTTATTGTCATGCAAGTAAATGCATTTTTTCCAGGCAATCCTGGAGTGAAGTAGTAAGGAAGTCCTGTGAATAAAGTTGATCATGAACGAAGTTGATAATATTTCTTAGGGTATGTGGAAGATTTAATCAGGAAAAGAGAGGTTAAAAAAATAACTGTTAGAATAGACATCACAGGAAGAAAATGATGCTGTATTGAGAGCAATGGCAGATTCATATTTCCTTAATGGGACAGAGATGACATAGATTTTGAGTTTGGCAATTAGGGCAAGGCCAGGTCATGAAATCCTTGTATTTGAGCACAGAAATTTTAAATACACGTGTGGTACAGTCACATTTTAGTTTAGATTACTTGTGATGCTTTGTGGCATATTAGTAGGAAGGCCAAGAATGGAGAAAGAGAGACTAGTGAAAGACCCATAATCTTTCAGCTGAAAAATAAGATGGACCTGAACTAGGAATTAATTATCAAAAAAAAATGTAAAAAAATTACTAAACTTGGAAAACAGTATGTGTGGAACCTAAAAGCAAAAATTACATAAAACATGCAAAATAGAAAATAATTTGACCAAACACAATGACTCATGCCTCTAATCCTAACATTTTGGGAGGTCAAGTAGGGATCACTTGAATCCAGAAGTTTGAGACTAGACTGCACAACATTGTGAGATCACATCTCTACAAAAAAATTAAAAAATTAGCCAGGTATATTGGCTCGCCTGTAGTCTCAGCTACTCTAGAGACTGAGATGAGGGGGGACTGCTTGAGCCTGGGAGGTCAAGGCTGCAGTGAGCCATTATTGCAGGACTGCACTCCAGCCTGAGTGCCAGAACAACAACAACAAAAAAATTGGCTAAAAAGAGGAAAGAAAATTAGATCAGGAATGATTCCTTAGGCTTGTAGTTTAGGTGCTTCAGTAGATGGTTATGCTACTGATGCTTGCAGACAATTCACAAACAGAATTGATGAGGATAAAAGGTCGTTGAATCATATTGGGACATGTATTTAGAAATTTGAGGTTTAGTGAAATAACCATGGTCTAAATGATAAAAAGTCAATTTTATATAAGTATTAATAAAAAGAATGATAAGGTATGAGAAAATATAATAGGAACCTCAACATTGAGGTGAAATAATCTGAAGGTGAAAATCATTTTTTTTTTTTTTTTTTTTTTTTTGAGATGGAGTCTAGCTCTGTCACCCAGGCTGGAGTGCTGGAGTGCTGGAGTGGAGTGGTGTGATCTAAGCTCACTGCAAACTCTGCCTCCTAAGTTCAAGCAATTCTCCAGCCTCAGCTTTCCAAGTAACTGGGATCACAGGCATATAATATCATGCCCCACTTTTTTTTTTTTTTTTTTTTTTGTATTTTTAGTAGAGAGGAGGTTTTGTCATGCTGGCCAGGCTAATCTCGAACTCCTGACCTCAGGTGATCTGCCCGTCTTGGCACTCAAAGTGCTGGGACTGCAAGTGTGAGCCACCACGCCTGGCAGAAGGTAAAATCTTAAACTTCTAGTATGATGTAGGTAGTAAAGGAAAAGCATCAGAAAATTGAAAATGATTATCAGAGAGTTAGGGGTTGTAAAAGAGTACAGGAGTTTATGGCAATTGAGGGAGAAAACAGAGTTAGAGGGAGGGGAAGCGGACATTTTTTAACAGTACAGCTTTGCACCATTGGTTTCTTCTGCGTTAAAAGTTTGTCTGTTCCTCTTATGCCACCTCCTTGTCATCCTTTAGTTCTATGCTTAAATATGAACTTCATAGAGAGACCTCCAAGCCTACCTTGTCTATAGTAAGACTTTTTCATTATTTTTATAATAACTAGTTCCTTTTATTTAAGTAATTTTTCTATCACAATGATCTTCATTTTATTTTTACTTGTTTGCTTATTCATTATTGTTTATTTTTTCATTTTTTAAAAATTTTCCTCTAACTTGAAGAGCTGTGGAGAAAGGTGTGGTTCTTTATTTATCACTATATGTCATAAACTTAACTCAGTTCTTGACACACGCCACGTGCTCAGTAAATATTTCTTGAATGAATTAATTGAACATAGTAGAGAGGGAGACAAAGGGAAGAAAAGTTTCCCATTGGATTTGAAAAATGGGAGACCATTGGGTTCCTTAAAATTATTAGATGTGTTGTTTATTGCATCAGTATTTACTATAGCAAAGACTTGGAACCAACTCAAATGTCCATCAGTGATAGACTGGATAAAGCAAATGTGGTACATATACACCATGGAATGCTATGCAGCCATAAAAAGAATGAGTTCATGTCATTTGCAGGGACATGGATGAAGCTGGAAAACATCATTCTCAGCAAGCGAACACAGGAACAGAAAACTAAACACGATATATTCTCACTCATAAGTGGGAGTTGAACAATGAGAACACATGGACACAGGGAGGGGAACATCACATGCTGGGGCCTGTCAGGGGGTGGGGGGGCAATGGCTGAAAGAGCATTAGGACAAATACCATATGTAGATGACGGGTTAATTGGTGCAGCAAACAACCATGGCACCTATATACCTGTGTAGCAAACCTGCATGTTCTGCACATATATCCCAGAACTTAAAATAAAATTTAAAAAAATTGCATGTGTACTAATAATAATGATAGGGAGAGGAAAAGGAGGAGTAGGAGGAAGAAAAATTATTTACTGTGTTTCAGGTGCTGTTTTAATTACATTCCATGTATTTTCTCATTTAATCCTCAAAACAATGCCATGAAATTATTAGTGTTTTTAAATCTGAACATTGCACAATGGAGGGCAGGTAAGTTTAAGTTTTTTGGTAAGAAATGGTTTAAGCTATGACACTAATCCATGTAATCACAGGGTGGAGTGCAGTGGTGCCATCTTGGATCACCGCAACCTCCACCTCCTGGGTTCAAATGATTCTCCTGCCTTAGCCTCCCAAGTAGCTGTGATTATAGGCACATGCCACCACACCTAGGTAATGTTTGTATTTTTAGTAGAGACGGGATTTCACCATGTTGGCCAGGATGGTCTTGATCTCCTGAACTCAGATGATCTGCCCGCCTCGGCCTCTCAGTGCTGGGATTACAAGCGTGAGCCACCACGCACGGCTGATACTGTCCTTTCAATATGCCAGTTTTGGTGGGTTGAGAAGTAAATGGGAAGTAAATAAGCTGAGAGAAGACATATGCTATTTTTGAGAATTTTCACAAGAGAATAAAATAATTTTTTGTTGAGATTTGGAGGCAGGAGGTAATATTACAGAACGTGAACATATGTATCTGCTAAGACTAAGAGGTGGTAATTCTTGTTAGTATATTTTGAAACAACAAATTTCAACTGATGATATAAAATCCTGGGGTAGGGGCTGTTGGGAGGCAGTGAAATAATGAGTGAAAATGCTCATATAGCAGAAGTAAGGGAACATATTAGGGGTGAACTCAATAAGTTTGTACTTGGGAAAGGGCAAACATTTAAGAGCCTTTACACATAAAGCCTTCAGGAATTTTTGTTTTGGTTTTGGTTTTCAGGGGAGTTAAGAAAAAAGGGTTTGTAATAAACCATGAGCTCAAGGAGGACTACGAAATTGGTAATATCGAAAATGCCGGTCAAATATAATATATTGGTGGGATGAAGAGAGATACAGCTGGTGGGACATCTCCCAAATTTCAGAGGGGTCAGAATGGGGTTCATTCTCATCAACCAAATTGCATCTAGGATAAGTCAATTACCTCTAGAAGAGTTAATAATTGTTTTTATGAACTATAATGTGTTATTTAGATGTCATGTTGCATAGCAGAGGACCTTCAGAATAATAAGTGTGGAGTTATTAGAATCATTTGAGATTTGTACAGACCAAAATTATGCTATCATTCCTGTCTCTGGGCTATACAAAAAAGAAAAGAAAAAGAATATGACTCTAGCATACATTCTGTTTATTACAAAAATCTTAGCATAATGACATCTATGCAGTATTTTATATTAAAAGTTGCTGAAAATTGAGTTTGAGATTTTATATTTGTTGATTTGTAAGCAAAGAGTAAATCAACGTTTTTTTTTTTTCCTTTGCACATGTTGTGTGTTCTCAGCTCAGTGCGACTTACTATCACAGATATTAAAAAAAATAATAATAATACAGGGCATGACCCTTGACTTCAAGAGGCTAACAATGTGTCTGTGGTGGTGATAAAAAATATGAAATAATTAGAGAATATTGAAGAGATAAACTGTGAAAGTGAATTACGTATATAATAGAAGAGAAAGAATGAAAAGTTCAGTGTCAGCTAAACTAATCAAAAAAGGCTACAATAAAGTAAATGAGACTTATTCTGGGTCATGGGAAATAACTAAGATTTAGATAAACAGAAGAAAGGTGAAAGAAAATCACAATAGCATAATACTGGGAGCAAAGGCTTCAAGGTGTCAAAGGGTAAAGGTCTTGAAGGACAGAAACTCTCTGCAGGTAGCTTAAATCAGACCACAGTCAAAAGCAATTGCAGAACAATTTCAGCAAAAAAGAACCAGAGGTACTGTGGCAGATATTCTGACTGCCTGCACCACTATGAGCAGCACACTGACCAGATGGAACTGCAGAAATCAGAGATGGGGTGAATCTTCTTAAAAATAGGCATCAAGCTACCCATTAGATTGAAAAGCACAGCCCAGGATGGTGACAGGTTTTGAAAGAAATGGGAGGAAGGAAACATAAGCCATGATTTGGTTTTTCAGAGTCACACTTGTACTAATGGAAAATGTCTTCCAGTATGAAAGATGAGAGTTAGAAGTACAAAACCCAGAGAACTTTATTTCCCAGCTTGAATTTTCTCTACATTTTATAATTCATCTAATTAATATGTCAAATTATTCTTTGATCTTTAATTGTGTATTTAATTTCTCTGAGTTTATGTTAAAAAAGTTAGCTTTGGATAATAGCCAAATCAGCAATAATGAATCTCACAGTAAAAACTGCTTTTAAGGGGATTGACAACATTTTAAAAAGTTAAATCTACTGTTCTTATTTTTTTTTTGCCTTGTTACTCCTCTTACAGATTAGATATGATTCATTTCTTTGAAATCCTTTGCAAATATTGAATTATCTGTTTTGTATGCAGTTGGATTTTAAAATGGGTCATGACTGAATTTGTTGGTAACTTAGGGAGACATATCAAATTATATGTACTATAATTGGTGTCAAAATAAAGTCTATTAATAATTTCAAATTTTTAATGTGGTCAATAGGTCTCAGACATGAATAGACATGAATGAATGAGTGAATGACTGATTAGATGAATGAAAAAATGAATTAATGTATTAATGGATGAATACAGCTCAGAAAGAAATATTTTATAAGATTTTCAAATAATCTAGTGCTAATAATAATAACAATAATAATACTGTGGGAAACCTATAAATTTTTGTCAATCATTTCCTTCTCTCTAAGGTGGATAAAACACACTATAAAAACAAAAATATAATAACCTTGTTACACTTAAAATTTGGCCAGACTCACGCCTGTAATCCCAGCACTTTGGGAGGCCGAGGCGGGTGAATCACCTGAGGTCAGGAGTTCGAGACCAGCCTGGCTAACATGGTGAAAACTGATCTCCACTAAAAATGCAAAATTAGCCAGTTGTAGTGGCAGGCACCTGAAATCCCAGCTACTCGGAAGGCTGAGGCAGGAAAATCACTTGAACCTGGGAGGTGGAGGTTGCAGTGAGCCAACATCACACCACTGCACTCCAGCCTGGCCACAGAGTGAGAATTCGTCTCAAAAAAAAAAAAAAAAATTAACTTTTATTTTAGATACAGTGTGTACATGTGCAGGTGGTTTACATGAAAATATTGTTTGAGCTGAGGTTTGGGGTACGGATCCTGTCACCCAGGTAGTGAGCATAGTGCCCAATAGGAAGGTTTTAAACTCACACCCGCTCCTCTCCCCCCTCTATATTAGTCCACTTGGAGTGGGTGTGAGTTTAAAACCTTCCTACTGGGCACACAATATTCCCATATTTATGTCCATAAACATATTATTTATAAGTTTAGATTCCACTTATATATGAGAACATGCTGTATTTGGTTTCTGTTCCTGTGTCAAATCAGTTAGGATTATGGCCTCCAGCTGTATTCATGTTGCTGCAAAATACATGGTTTTATTCTTTTTATTCTTTTTATGACTGAGCAATATTTCACTGTGTAAATGTACCACATTTAAAAAATTCATCTACCACTGAGGGCCAGCTGGGTTGGTTCCATGTCTTTGCTGTTGTGAATAGCACAGTGATGAATATAAATATACATGTGTCTTTTCTGTAGAATTATTTATTTTTCTTCGGGTATATATCCAGCAATGGGATTGCTCCTTTGAATGGTACGTCCGTTTTAAGTTCTTTGAGAAATGTCTAGACTGCTTTTCATGGTGGCTGGACTGATTTACATTCCCACCAACAGTGTATAAGCATTCTCTTTTCTCCATAGACTCAAAGCATCTGTTGTTTTTTGACTTTTTGATAATAGCCATTCTGACTGATGGTATCTCATTGTGATTTTGATTTGCATTTCTCTGATGATTAGCAATGCTGAGAATTTCTTCATATGTTTGTTGGCCACTTGAATGCTTTCTTCTGAGAAGTGTTTGTCCATGTCATTTGCCTACTTTTTAACAAGGCTATTTGGTTTTTGTTTGCTGATTTGTTTAAATTTCCCATAGATTCTGGATATTAGTCCTTTATCAGATGCATAATTTGCTAATACCGTCTCCCATTCTCTAGGTTCTGTGCTCTGTTGATAGTTTCCTTTGCTGTGCATAAGCTACTAAGTTTAATTACTTTCCTGGACTAAGCAATTCTTACATTGAAATAAAGAAACACTGGAGACTGGGTAATTTATAAAGAAAAGAGGTTTAAATAGCTCACAATTCTGTAGGCTGTATAAGAAGCACAGTGCTGGCATCTCCTCAGCTTCTGGAAAAGATTTTAAAAGCTTATAATCATGACAGAAGGTGAAGGAGGAGCAGGCATGTTACATGGCCAGAGCAGAAGGAAGAGAGACAGTGGAGGGGGGAGGTGCCATACACTTTAACATGAACAGATCTCATGAGAACTCTATTATGAAGACAACACCACTCCATGAGGGATCTGCCACCATGACCTAAATGCTTCCCCGCTAGGCCCCCACCTCCAGCATTGGAGATTACAATGCAACAGTAGATTTGGGTGGGGACAAATATTCGACTATATTAGTCCCACTTGTCTATTTTTGTTTTTGTTGCAATTGCTTTTGGAGACTTGGCCAAAAAATCTTTGCCAAGGCTGACATCAAGAAAAGTATTTCCTAGGTTGTTTTCCAGGACTTTTACAATTTATAGTACTACATTTAAATCTTTAATCCATTTTGAGTTAATTTTTTTGTATGGCGAAAGACAGGGGGTCCAGTTTCAATCTTCTGCATGTGGCTAGCCTAACATCCCAGCACTATTTATTGAAAAGGGAGTTTTTTCTCCATTACTTGTTATTGGCAGCCTTGTTGAAGATCAGATGGTTGCAGGTAGGTGGCTTTATTTTTAAGTTTTCTATTCTGATCCCTTGGTCTCTGTGTCTGTTTTAGTAACAGTACCAAGCTATTTTGTTACTATGGCTTTATAGTATAATTTGAAGTCAGGTAGTTTGATGCCTCTGGCTTCGTTCTTTTTGTTTAGGATTCCACTGGCTATTCATAAGGACTCTCTTTTGAATTTTAGATTTTTTTCCTAATTCTGTGAATGATATATTGGTATTTCAACAGGAAAACATTGAATCTGTAAATGTCTTTGGGAAATGTGGCCATTTATATAATATTGACTCTTTCAACTCATGAGCTTGGAATGCTTTTCCATTTGTATTGTCTCTGATTTAATTCAACAGCATTTTGTAGTTCTCCTTATAGAGATCTTCCTTGGTTAGTTGTATTCCTAAGTATTTCATTTCCTTTGTGGCTATTGTAAGTGAGATTCTGTTTTTGATTTTACTGTCAGCCTGGATGTTGCTGATGTATAGAAATGTTTTGAATTTTCGTACATTGATTTTTGTATTCTGAAACTTTACTGAAGTCATTTATCCTCCTGGTAGGCTTTGCCAGTGTATTCTGGATTTTCTAGGTATAGAATCATATTATCAGCAAAAATAGATATTTTCTTCTTCTTTTTCTATTTGAATGTCTTTAATTTTTTTCTCTTGCTTGATTGCTCTGGCTAGGACTTCCTATGTTGTATAGAAGTGGTGAGAGTAGGTATCCTTGTCTCATTCCACTTCTCAAGAAGAAAAGTTTGAGCTTTTGCCCATTAAGCATGATGTTGGCTGTTTATCTGTCATATATGGCTCATATTATTTTAAGGTATGTTCTTTCAATGCCTAGTCTATACAGGGTTTTCATCATGAAGTGATGTTGAATTTTATTGAGAGATTTTTCTGCTTCTATTGAGATGATCACATGGTTTTTGCTTTTCATTCTATTTATGTGGTGAATCACATTTATTGATGTGTATATACTGCACCAGCCTTGCATCCCAAGAATAAAGCCTACTTGATTGTGGTGTATTGACTTTTCCATGTGATGCTGGTTTCAGTTTGCTAATATTGTGTTGAGGAATTTGCATCTCTGTTCATGGGGGATATGGACCTGAAGTTTTTGTGTTGTTGTTGTGTCTCTACTAGGCTTTGGTATGCTGATGCCGGCTTCATAGACTTAGTTAGGGAGGAGCCTCTCTTCTTTGACTTTTTTGCAATAGTTTCAGCAGGATTTGTATCAATTCTTCTTTGTAAGTCTGGTAGAATTAGGCTGTGAATTCATCTAGTCCAGGGCTTTTGTGGTTGGTGGTTTACTTATTATAGATTCAATTTCAGAAGCTTTTTAAAAATTTTATTTTTCCTTATGTTATTGGGGTACAGGTTGCGTTTGGTTACACTAGTACCTTATTTAGTGGTGATTTTTTAGATTTTGGTCCACCCATCATTTGAACAGTATATACTGCACCCTATTTGTAGCCCTTTATCCCTTACCTCCCCCCACCATTCCCCTCAAGTCTCCAAAGTCCATTGTATAATTTTTATGCCTTTGCATCCTCATAGCTTCACTCTAACATATCAGTGGGAACATGCAATGTTTGGTTTTCCATTCCTGAGTTACATCACTAAGAATAATAGTCTCCAATCTTATCCAGGTCACTATGAATGCTATTTTTCATTCCTTTTTATGACTGAGTAGTATTCCATCACACACACACACACACACGCACACACACACACACACTCTCACACACACAAATATATATGTGTGTGTGTGTGTGTATGGGCATTTTGATTGGTTCCACAATTTTGCAATTACAAATTGCTCTGCTATAAACATTTATGTGCAAGTATCTTTTTCATATAATGACTTCTTTTCCTCTGGGTAGATACCCAGTAGTTGTATTGCCAGATCCAATGGTAGTTTTTAAAGGAATCTCCACACTGTTTTCCATAGTGGTTGTACCAGTTTACATTCCCACCAGCAGTGTAGAAGTGTACCCTGATTACCACATCCATGTCAACATCTACTGTTTTTTGACTTTTTGGTTATGGCTGTTCTTTCAGGAATAAGGTGTTATTGCATTTTAGTTTTGATTTGCATTTTCTGATCATTAGTGATGTTGAGTATTTTTTACATGTTTGTTGGTGATTTGGTAAGTTTTGTCCCTGTTTTAATTAATTTCAAAGAATGTTTTGATTTTTGCCTTAATTTTGATATTCACAGAAGAGTCATTCTGGATTAAGCTGTTTGATTTCTAAAACTACAATTTTGGCAAATGTTCTTGGTATTAAATTTTATTTTTATTGTCCTGTGGTCTGAGAGTGTGTTCAGCATAATTTCATTCGTTTGAAAATTTATTGTGGCTTGCTTTATGACTGAGCATATGATTGATCTTCAAATGTGATCTGTGTGCAGATGAGAAGAATGTATATTTTGTGGTTATTGGTTGGAATGTTCTACAGATGTCTATTAGGTCCAATTTTTCAAGTGTCAAATTTAAGTTCAGAATTTGTTAGTTTTTTGCCTTGATGATCTGTCTAGTGCTGTAAGTGTGCTGTTGTATTCTCTGACTCTTACTGTGTGGTTGTCTAAGTCTTCTCAATGGCCAAGAAGAACTTGTTTTATGAATCTAGGTGCTCCGATGTTGGGTACATATGTATTTAGGACAGTTAAGGCAACTTGTTGGATTGTTGAACTAAAATTTTTATTATTATTTAACACCCTTCTTTGCCTTTTTTATTTATTTATTTTTACTATTGCTGGTTAGCAAACCCTGCTCTTTTCTGTTTTTCATTTGTATGATACATCTTTTTTCACCCCTTTGCTGTGAACCTTGAGAGTCTTTACATTTTAGCTGAATTTCTTGCAGAAAGCAGATGATTCAGTCCTATTAAAAATCCATTTTCCCAATCTAAATCTTTTAAGTGAAATATTTTTGCTGTTTACATACAAGGTTATTATTGATGTGTGAGGTTTTTATTTTCCATCATAGTACTGTCAGTGAGTTGCTTTGTAATCTCAACTGCCTAATTGCATTATCAGATCTCTGAGCATTCTACTTATGTGTGTTTTATTCTCCATATTTAGAATTCATTGGAATATTTGTTTTAGGATCAGTCTGATGGTGACAAAATCCCTTAATGTTTGCATGTCTGGGAAATACTATTTCTCCTTTGTTTATGAGACTTAGTTTGACAGGATATAAAATTCTTGGTTTGAATTTTTTTTTTTATTAAGATTAAAAATGGTCCTTAATCTCTTCTGGCTTTTGAAGTTTCTGCTGAGAATTTTACTCTTCGTCTGATGGGATTCCTTTCATAGGTGATTTGACACTTTTCTTTATCTCCCTTTAAGAATTTTTCTTAGCATTGTCCTTGGATAGTGTATTAGTTCATTTTATTTTGCCAAAAAGGAATACCTTACACTGGATAACATATTTTCAAAAATTGGTTTGTTTGGCTTATGGTTTTGTAGCTGTACCAGCATGACAGCAGCATCTGCTCAGCTTCTGGCGAAGCCTCAGGAAGCTTTTAATGATGGCCGAAGGGTTTCTTGTTGCTGTGCAATTGAGATTCTCAGAAATGTCCCTCTGGTAGCTACCATTGAAATGGGCTCAGAGAAGAACTTCTTCCCTCTGTCCAGAGCAGACAGCTGTAGCTTGTTTGCCCGCTACTGCTGGGATGCTGCCACTCTGTTTAAGGAGGGAAGATGGGCCCTGCTTTTGTGCATTCCTGGATGGTATGGCTTACTTACCACAGGGTGCAGCCATTGCAAAAAGCACTAGAGAGGCTGAAACCAAATGTGTATGCAGGAGACTGCAGGTGGGAAACCTCCTGTTGTGTCGACAGCAGTGTACTGAATGAGTGGGAAATCACCCTGCTGTCTATTTCTTTCCTGGCCATGACTGTTGCCCTCCTTTAGTAATTGGCACCATGCCTGCATTTCTTCTGTCCCAAGGCTACATTTTTCCCTCTCCTAGGGTTGCATTTAGAAGGCTGCATTTTCCCCTCTCCTGGGGCTGTGCCATGCTGAGGGCTAAATCTGGAGAACCCAGGGACCTGCCTGTCCCTGTAGTTTCCAAAATCAAAACAGGTTCCAGGGTATGTTTGCAGGGTTATGTAACTTATGTTAGTGCAGTGACGTGAGAGCTGAGGTTCCCCAAGCAGGGCAGTGACCCACAAAGTGTGCACAACCAATATGGCACCTGCTGTCTCAGTTTGAGCCTGAGGGGAGTGCAGGTGCACTAGCACAAGCTGGCCACTCAGTACTCTGACCCTTAGAAGCTCCCAAATTGCCTCTACAGTGTTGCCTGGTGTTGCAAAGGCATAAGGCCTCTGCGAAATTGTCAGAGGCCTTATGCCTTTGCCAAAGGTTTAGAGAAGGTTTAGGTGGAGGGGGACAGAGAAGGACCCCCAACCTAAACCTTCTGTGGGAATCTGAGCTCCTCAAGAGTCAGTCTTTGCCAGAGATTTGCTGCTTTCTTCTCCTGTGCCCCTACTTCTTCCTGTGGGCTCTCTGACAGGTCCTGGCTATATTTCCTCAGGTTTCCATTTAGATAATGACTATTCACCTGTAATTTTCATCTTCTTTCTAGGGAAAAATGCCATCTAACATCTGTAGTGAGCCATCTTGGGTGGTTCAGCCTCAATTCAAATATATAAAATGTCACTTTGGCTTCATAGAGTAGAATAAATTTTAGGAAGATAGATACAAATGAATGCAGCAAAATTAACTGGAAAATTTTGCCATGATCTTAAAAGGAAAGAATTATAGCATGCCTTAGAATAATGGCAGTGGGGGATGGTAAAAATCTCAAGAAATATTTAGGAAATACAATGACTAGAATTGGGTAATTAATTGGAAGCAATAGTTTCCTTGAATAACTAGGTGTGGTCATTTACTTAAATTGCAAATGCAGGCAGATGAATAAGTTAGTGGGAGGAATTAGTGAGTTCAGTTTGTGATTTGTTAACTTTGAGGTTTATGGGGCATTTAAATTGTGCCATCCAGTAATCAGTGAATATGTAGAGTTGAGGCTGAATAAAAAGTTCTGAGTTCTAGATTTCAGAGTTGTTAGCATATGAATGACATTTTGTGATGAAATGAAGTTATCTAAATATATTTCATTAAATATGACTAGAATAAAGTATAGGAAAGAAATGTGATAGCCACTAATGTTTAAGAGAAATGCAGAAGATGAAAAACCTGCAAAAGAATCTAAGGAAAGGCAGCCAGATAGGTCAAAGGAAAACCAGAAATAAAGCAACACTGAAGTTGGGGGAGAAATGGTATTCCCAGGAATCAATAGTCAATAACATCAGCCGCTTAAAAGAGGGATACAGTGAATAAAAAAATTGCTATGAATTAAGAAGGGTAGGTCCTTGGTGCCTTTAGTGCACTTTGCATTGAGTAAGAATTGAGGAACAAGAGAGAGATTGCATGCTTTTATTTGAAGACCTTTGGTTCTTAAAAGTAGAGCTGTACCACTGAAGAACAATAAAGGGTCTAGAGAGAATATTTTGTTTTTAAATGAGATAAGCTTGTGATGCTTAAATGTTAATGGATACTCCCACGGAAAAGGAGAGTGGTTGAATATAAAGGAAGGAGAATAAGGAAAGAGCAAAATTCCCACGTAGAAATATTATACTTGTTGTAGTTTTACAGTAATAGCTCATATAATTGGTTAAAGTGCCTCCAAGGAGGTAACCTCTTTAAGCATCAATTAGTTACTTCATTTAGACAGCAAACTTTGACTTAAGCCACAAAGGGTGACAATATTTTTGGCCTTTTGTTGCACAATGAAATATGATTAAATGATTTCAAGACTGTTCTCTCTTGTAGGCCAGACTTCAATTTATTTTCACTGAAATATGTGTTTAGAATAGTTCTTTTAGAGAAACATTTATAAAAAATTCAGGAGCATGAAATAAAAATTGTTTGTGAATTCCTATCTCTGGTTATAGTATCAGAATAAAGTCTATTTAGAATCATAGGATAGTTTCTGAGAAAACAACCACCTAATGCACCAAGATTTCTTTAAAAAGGCAGTTATAAAGCATTGAAGTTCTTAGATTTAATGATTTTTTTCCTGAAACCATTAACCAAAATTTTAAGCTTTGTGAGGCTAACAGAAAGCAAAGTAAATAGTGTAGAATTTTTTAGTTGTTGGTTATTATGATTATTCATTTACTTTAGTAGCCTCAGACTGCTAAGGGGATAAATATTGGAGTTTAAGACCTACCAAAGTAAAGTTGCTCTACTAAAAAGTCCAGACTTCCACTTGAGAAAGCTTAATTGAAGGAAAACATAATATGGTTTGAACTTTACAGATGCAGAAACACTACCTCCATTCAGCTCACTCACTGTTTTCAATTGAGGGGATCTTCTTCATTTAGCTTTCAACCAGAGGATAAGGAAACTCTTCCCAAAGGGAAATAATGTCATTGAAGTCTCAAAATGTTTCAAGAATTTTTCCATAAAAAAATTTCAATGAAAAATAAAAGTTTTAGTTAAAAATGTTATAAGACATATTTAAAATGGGGAAAAGATAATTAAAATCAAATAGTCAGTTGGTAGATGTAAACACAATCAGCAATTATTTTGAATCTAATAGCTTGAAAACTCCAATTAAAGGGAAAAAATTGTCAGACTTTATTAAAACAAAGAAGTTGTATATTTCTTATAATAGGACACTTTAAATATAAGAGAACAGAAAAGTTGTTATTAAAAGACATAAAAATATATAAAATCAACACACCAGCCAAAAGAAAACTTATCTGGCTCTACAAATGTTAGACAAAATTGACTTCATGTCAGAAACATTAAGAAAAACAGATATTCAAAAACAGGTGAGTTCTCAAGTAAGATATAACAAACATAAATGAGTAGACACATAAGAAAAGAGTTTCAAAATTTATATGCAAAAATTATCACAGCCAAAAAGAGATAGCCCAATTCACAATCTTAGTGAAAGATTAAAAACAATTCTCATGCTCTGATGAAAATAGACAAAAAAATCTGTAGGAATATAGCAAGTTTGAAAAGCACCATTAAGAAATGAATAAAATAATAAAATACTATATAAAGAAAATAGTTATTATATATACTCTAGTTCTCATGTCACGTTTACTAAATAGTAAACCATCATAAACCAAGAATCAATAAACATCTTTTTAAAAAATTTAACTTTTATTTTAAGTTCAGGGTTACATATGCAGGTTTATTATACAGGTAAATTTTGTCATGGGGTGTTGTTGTGCAGATTATTTCATAAACCACGTACTGAGCCTAGTACCCATTAGTTTTTTCTTGTTTCTCTCCCTCCTTTTACCCTCCACCCTCTGATAAGCCTCAGTGCCTGTTATACTTCTATGTCCACATGTTCTCATCACTTACCTCCTGCTTATAAAGTGAGAACATGTGGAATTTGGTTCTCTGTCCCTGAGTTAGTTTGCTAAGGATAATGGCCTCCAGCTCCATCCATGTTCCTGCAAAGGACATAATCTCATTCTTTTTTAATGACTGCATAGTACTTCATGGTGTATATGTACCACATTTTCTTTATTCAGTCTACCATTGATGGGTATTTAGTTTAATTCCATGTCTTTGCTATTGTGAATAGTGCTCCAGTGAACATATATGTGGATGTGTATTTATGACAGAACAGTTTATATTCCTTTGGGTCTATACCTAGTAAAGGGTTGCTGGGTCAAATGGTATTTCTGTTTTAGGTCTTTTCAGTCAAGGTGGCTGAAAAAATTTGCATTCCCACCAATAGTGTACAAATGCTACTTTTTCTCCACAGCATCACTAGCATCTGTTATGTTTTTTACTTTTTAGTAAAAGCCATTCTGACTGGTTTAAGATAGTATCTCAGTGTGGTTTGGATTTGTATTTCTCTAATGATCAGCAATGCTGAGAATTTTTCATGTGATTGGCTCCATGTATGTCTTCATTTGGAAAGAGTCTGTACATGTCCTTTGCCAACTTTTTAATGTGGTTGCTTTTTTTTTTTTCTTGAAAATTTGTTTAAGTTCCTTACAGATGCTGGATATTAGACATTTGTCACGTGCATAGTTTGCAAAAATTTTCTCCCATTCTGTAGGCTGTCTGATTACTGTGTTGATAGTTTCTTTTGTTGTATAGAAGCTCTTTAGTTTAATTAGATCCCATTTGTCAATTATTGCTTTTGTTGCAATTGCTTTGGCATCTTTGTGATGAAAATTTTGCCTGGTTCCTAAATCCAGAATGGTATTTCCTAGGATTCCTTCCAGGGTTTTTATAATTTTGAGTGTTACATTTAAGTCTTTAATTCATCTTGAGTTGATTTTATTATATGGTGTAAGAAAGAGCTCTAGTTTCAATATTCTGTATATGGCTGGCCATTTATCCCAACCCCATTTATTGAATAGGAAGTCTTTTCCCCATTGCATGTTTTTGTGAGCTGTGTCAAAGATCAGATAGGTGTAGGTGTATTGCCTTATTTTTGGGTTCTCTGTGTACCCATATCATGTTGTTTTGGTTACTGTAGTACTGTAGTAAAGTTTGAAGTCGGGTAGAGTGTTGCCACCAGCTTTGCTATTTGTTTTTTTTTTTTTTTTTTGGTTTAGGATTGGCTTGGCTATTTTGGCTCTTTTTTAGTTTCATATGAATTTTAAAATAGTTTTTCTTAGTTCTGTGAAGAATGTCATTGGTAGTTTAGTAACAATAGCATTGAATCTATAAATTGCTTTAGGCAGTATGGCCATTTTAATGATATTGAAGAATAAATACATTTTATAGTATTGAGTCAATTCAGAGTTACAATCTCTAACCACATAGAATTAATATGGATATAAAAATCATCAATAAAATCTCCAAATATTTGGAAATTAAGTAGTAATTTATATTAAGTAACTCATAGATTAGAAAATGAATCACAATTAAAATTAGAAAATATTTTAAATTGAAAAATATAAAATGGAACATCCAAAAGTTAGTGTAAAATGGAGAATCTCAATTTGTATATTAGTGATGACTGAAAAATTATATCTATATCTCAACAATAAAAATGCATACCAGTCTCTATTAATCACAGGTAAAATTAAAGAGAAATTAAATGTAATAGCAGAAATTGACTACTGGAAAACAGAAGTACAATAAAAAATAATGATAAAGGATAGTTCTCTGAAACTTCTATTAATATTTATAAAGAAAAAACTGAGTGATATCTGAATTTACTAATATTAGCAACTGAAATTTGATATCACAATAGTGCCTTCAAATATAAAACAGTAATAAAGAATGTTAAATAATGATATAGAAAATAATAATAATAAAAGAATAAAAGAACATAATAAAAGAATGTTACGTAATGATATAGAAAATCCAAATAGTCCTGTATCTGTTAAAGAGATTGAATCTGAAATAAAATCTTACCACGGAAATCTCCAGATGGCTTTCAGAGTAAATTCTTCTAAACATTTGGTGAAGAAATATGAAATAACATAAATTGTTCCAGAAGAAAACAAAGGGAAAGGGGCACCTCCAAACTCATTACATAAAGCCAGCATAACTTTGCTACCAAAACCTTACTAATAGGAAAGGAAAACTATATAGTAGTTCCTATCATCATTACAGATAATATAAACAAGTAGAATTCAGAGATATTCAAAGAGTATTTACACATAATTCCCAAACCGGCATAATTCTAGTAATGCAAATGTGGTTTAATATTTAGAAACCAATGAATGTAATTAACTGAATTAATACACAAAACAAAAAAATAAATCTCATAAATGCAGATACATATTTCATAAAAATATAATAGAAACTCTTATCCAATATATATCTAGGAACTTTTCATTCTGAAAGGAATATCTCAAGTAATTATACAGAAAATGTGCTGTTTTTATAATGAATTCCACATTGAAATTGGCAATGAGATAAGGTTGCTCACTATTCACTTCTATTTAGCATATTTTTTTGGAAATCCAGCAACAAAAAAGAGTAAAGAAGATGAAATTATAATTGCATCTCTTTTCAGATGACATAGTTATATACTTAGAAAATCCAAAATAATCAATAGACTACTAAAATTTAGAAACAAATTTTTAACAATTGAGAGATTCAAATTTACATAAATATCCCATGCAAGAATTCTATCAGAAAATATACATATTACTAATAAACATCAAGAAATATCTAAAGCAGAGGATATTTAAATTTATGAATTGGATGATTTCATTTTCATAAGATGCTAGCACTCTTCATAATTATCTATTGTCTAAAGCATGTTTCAAAATTTATATTTATTGGGTACAAGTGGAATTCTGTTACATACATAGATTGTGTAGCAGTGAAGTCACTGCTTTTAGGGGATCCATCGTTTAAATATGTACATTGTACACATTAATAATTTCTCATTATCCATCTCTTCGCCAACCACCACACCCTTCTGAGTCTTCATTGTCTATTATCCCACACTCTAGATTCATGTGTATATATTATTTTGCTCTGACTTACAAATGAGAACATGAAATATTTATCTTTCTGTGTCTGACTTGTTTTACTTAAGGTAATGGCCTCCTGTTCCATTCATGTTGCTGCAAAACATGATTTCATTTTTCTTGGTAGAATAGTATTCCATTGTGTATAAGTATCATCTTTTCTTCATCCAATCATCCACTGATAAACACTTAATTCCATATATTTAATATTGCAAATAGTGCTGAGAAACATATACAAATGTAAATATCTTTTTAATAATTTCTTTTTCTTTGAGTTGATAGGTTCTGGCAGCATTGCTGGATCAAATCATAGGTTTATTTTTAGTTCTTTGAGAAGTTGCCATACTGTTTTATATAGAGGTTACACTAATTTACATTCCCATCAGCAGTGTTTAGGAGTTTTATTTTCTCCACACCCTTGGCAACGTGTTACTTTTTGTATTTTTAGTAATAGTCATTCTGACTGGGGTAAGATGATATATTATTGTGGTTTTAATTTGCATTTATCTGATTAATGGTGATGGTGAGCATTTTTTCATATACCTGTTGATCTGGCCATTTGCATGTCATCTTTTCAAAATATCTATTTGTGTATTTTGCCCACTTTTTAATGGGGTTATTTGTTCATTTTTGTTGGTGAATTGAGTTCTGTATATATACTGAATATAAGACCCTTGTTAGATGCATATTTTGTAAACATTTTGTCCCATTCTCCAGGTTGTGTGTTCACTCTCTTATTTCTTTTGCTGTGTGGAAGCCTTTTAGTTTAATTATGTACCGTTTCTCTATCTTTGTTTTTGTTGCTCATGCTTTTGGTGTCTTAGTCATGAATTCTTTGTTAAAATATGACACATTTTCTTTCTTCTGCTTTCTTTTCCTTTTTCCTCCCTCTTCCCTTTTCCTTTTCTTTCTCTTCCCTTCCATTCTTCCCTTTCCCTTTTTCCTTTCCTTCCCTTTCCCTTTGCCTTTTTTGTTTCCTTCTCTTCCCTTCCCCTTCCCCTTCCCCTTCCTTTCTCTTCCCTTGGCAATTGTAAGCCAAGGTAATTTTAAGGAAGAACAACAAAGTGAAGGCTAAAACCTTCATGTATTGTATGTTATCAAGTGACATATTTAAGACTATGTAATGTTCTGCATGGGAGACAATTTCAGAAACATTATCATGTATATAGTTACTTGATTTATTATATTGATGATTGTTTATCACAGAAAGTAAGTGGTTAACTTCACAAAATAATGTTGAGACAATTGAATATATATATATAAAAATTGAGTTTTGATTTGTCATACACAAAAATTAAATCTAGATGGATTCTACATCTAATTGTAAAAGGTGAAACAGTAAAACCTTACAGGTGAATGCGGGAGTATATTTGTGACATTAGAATAGCCAAAGACAATTTAAAATAAGACATATAAGGAATTAAACATAAGGGAAAGACTGATACATTGTAATTAATTAAAATTAGTAATATTATTAAAAGTCATCAAAATGAGAGTAGAAATTCAGGCCAGATTGGGAGAAGACATTTGTAGCATAATTTATCTAATAAAGTATTATTATATGAAATATACAAAGAACTTCTAAAGTTCAATAAAACAGATAACAGCCCAAAAGAAAAAAAGAATAAAACAATTCACTAATATTTCCTAAAAATATCAATTCTAATGATCAACAAATGTATTGCCAGGTGTTCATATTTATTAATAATCATGGAAATAAAAATTAAAATCACAATTAGATGTAATTACCCTCATTAGAACACCTAATTATAAACCATACAAATATATTAATTATTGGCAAAGACATAAACAATGGAAACTTGCATATTCGTGTTGTGGTTTATCAGTGTGAACATAATGTACTCCAATTACTTTGGGAAACTGAATTAGTTTACAAAGTGGAATGTACATTAGCCTATGAAAATTTTATGTGTGTGTGTGTGTGTGTGTGTGTGTGTGTGTGTGTGTGTCTGTGTGCATATACTTTTATAAGGCTGTATCCATCTTTAAGCACTGGTAACATCCTTGGTTCTGGTAATAGTTATTCTCACCAAAGTATAAAAGTTAGAGCTTCTGCATTTTTCTTTATTAGTTATGTATTATTTTTCTAGGGCTGCCATGACACATTACTCCAAACTAGATAACTTAAATAAAAGAAATTTATTATCTTACAGTTCAGAGGGTCAGAAATCTAAAATAAAGGGTTCTACAGGGTTAGCTCATTCTGGAGGCTCTGAGGTAGAATCTGATAAATGCCTCTCTCCCTAGCATCTAGGGACAGCCAGCAATTCTTGGCGTTCCTTGGCTTGTAGATGAGTCTCTGACTCTCTCTTCAAATGTCCACTTGTCTATGTGTTATTTTCTGTCTCTTATAAGAACACTCTTACTGGACTTGAAGCCCATTTAATCCAATATTAACTCATCTTGATCCTTTAGTTATATTAGCAGAAAATTTATTGAAAATAATGTCACAGTCTGTGATTTGGGGTGGATATAAATTTTGGGGGGGGATATTATCAACTTGTAACACTTATGTTTCAATAAGCAGGTTGCATACACAAAATATACTGTTAAAATCATGTATAGTATTAGGTTAATCAAGTTATTAACGCTTATTCTTGGTGGTGCATAAGTTTTACCTAAGTCTGTGTTACAGGAAAAGAGAATTGACTCTGGATTTGTTTTTATCACCAGTAAAAATAATAAATTAGCATATATTTTATAACAATACAAGTATATTTATGTATATACATATGTATATTTGTAATAATATATGTATATTTTGTAACAGAAATATATATGCGTGTATATATAATACATATGCATATTTCTATTGCATTGGAGTGTTTTTTATCATCTGTGCTATATATTGCTTATTTTCCCTTGACTTTGGTAAAATAGATTAAAAATTTTAATTTGACAAAACGGAAAACCAAAACAAAATGTATTTTGTGGATGTTGATTTATAAAAATAACTATATTTCTAAGCTTAAAATCAGTGACTATATAATAAATTGATGTCATTATACTTTTAATAATTTTATACATTAATTTACTATGGAACGGTAATAATGTTGAAATTTGAAAACCAAAAACATTTCACTTCTTATGTTGGTACATAATTTAAAACTTTACCCCAAACACATTTTGAATTAAAGACACTAATCACATAAAAGTATAATTACGGCTTTCTCACTTATATAAACTGATTTTTTACACTCTAAAGATGGTTTTGGATTTAGTTTTCACCTTTCCAAAAACCAATTCCTTTCTTATTTTACATGCAATATGTTCATTATGATTTTCTATATGGCATATTGAAATAAAGAATTCTATCTTTGCATAATCCATACAGCTTTTTAAACTAAATCTCAATTTCCAAATTAAGAAATGAGTGCTTTAGCATTGCCTGTTTATATGCATACCAAAATGCTTATCTTGGTTTTATGATGTTGTTTGTAAGCTCTGGAGAAACTAATGCTAATTTCATCTTTGTTACGTTCTTGGATAATCTGTTCTGAGGCTTTGTGTATTGCTGACATGCAATGTTCAGATTTTATTTTTCCTTAGTGGACCTGTTGTTTAGTCTTGCTGTTGCTAAAGCTTGTTATCATTTATCCTGCTCATTCAGCTGCAAGGTTCAATCCCTGTCCATCATGCTCTCTAATGCCCAATGTCGGTACTTTCCGGCAACTTTTTGTTTTTGTTTATTGGTATAAGCTCTTCTTCCCCTTGGGAAGATAATAGTTGGTCTTATGGTAAGAATTATTTAAAGCTCTTTTCTCATTCTGAAAATATAATATAGTTTAGCCTTTATATATACAGGGGAAAAGAATGTAATGGTATTTTTCAGTAATGATATTCTTAACATGGGGAAGTAATTAGAGAAAACTGTTGGAAAACAAGCCTAGTCAATGTAGAGGTACAGCAATACATTAAATAAAATCAGCACAGCCAACATAAAATAGGTGTTACAAAACAGAACATTAGCCTTTCAAATAGTCTAGAAGCATTATTAAACAGAGAATGATCTCAGAAAATCAACACTTCCAGTGACATGAGGATCAGTTAATAAAGGTAAATGAAATAGGACTGTAGACTTTCTATCATCCTAAAACATATGGATTAACAAATATTATTTGTTAAAACAGCATGCTTCAGATAAAAATCTTCCATTCTTCACCATGTATATGTAATGCAACAAGAAATAAGACAGTTTAAGGTGTGTGGCAGATGTCATAGGTGTACACTTCCGTATTACCTTGGCACTCATTCTTCCATGCATTCAGAAACTCTTGCTACTGAAAGCACCTGCATCTCTCCCCTGATGGCTTTGCCAGAAGCACTTACCTCAAAAGCAGGTTGGAAATGCTGGGCAAGTGAATGACCAGGGAGCAGCTCTTATCCAATGACAGTGTAAGAGAAAAATTACAGAGGCTTCCTTGCCTCATAAATAGGACAACTTAGAAGTGCATTCTACCCCAGGGCTACTCCAATTCCACACCCTAGAAGCAGCCACAGTAGCTGAGGGCTTCTTAGAAATCCCAGTGTCATATCTTAGACTTACAGAGTTGGAATATCTGGCAGATGAGCTTCAGAATCTGCTATAAGTGGATCTTTAGGTAGCCCTTACATACGCTAAAATTTGGGAAGCAGTATTTTATACTAGGAGTCACAAACCCGTTTAGGTTATATTTGTTACTGAAGCTGAGGCAAACCACTACAAATATAAATTGATAAAACAACACAAATTTATTATCTTACAGGTCTGGAGAAGTCCAACATCATTCTCATTCTGCTGAAGTCAGACTGTAAGTAGAGCTGGTTACTTCTGGAGGTTCTAGGACAGATCCTGTTTTCTTGCCTTTGCCAACTTCTATTACTTGAATTGCGATCCTTTATCTATCTTCAAAACCAGCAGTGCATGCTTTTGTTTTATCCCCTTTACTGACTCTATTTTTGTGTTCATATTCCTCTATCTGACTCCCTTCCTCCCTCTGACAGGGACTCTGCCACTACCTTAGGCACAAAGAGTAATCTAGGATAATCTCCCCATCTCAAGATCCTTAAATGAATCACAGCTTTAAGGTCCCTTTTTTGCCAGGGAAGGCGATATATTCTTAGGTTCTGAGGATTAGGACTGAGGCCTTTTTGGAGCCATTATTTAGCCCACCATGGCTGGATAATAAATACGTAAGTCCTATCTTCCAAGAGGCAAAATTGAGGCTACTGTACAGTCAATTTATGTAAAAAGAGAGAAAGCTCCTGCTCTGCTTCGTTTTCCTGGGGTGCATCATCTCACCTGGTGGGCTTGCTTTGGCCCAGGTGGAAAAACTTTCTGAGGAAGAACAACTAATCTGAGAAAGGGAATACGTGGAAGTTGGAAATGTTGGCTCCCTCTCCACCTATCAGTTTCATTCGCTGCCCGAGGAATACCCAGATCTTTGTACTCCTTTCTTTCCTGAAGAGTTTTGCAAACTCAATTTGGGCAGCTGGACAATGGTGAGGCAACTTTCCGAATCTTAGACTTCCACCTAGACTGAGATTCCAATGCTAGGCACTCAGAAATTTCTAACCAGTGCAAAGGAGGCAGCTGGCATGGACCCTGTGCAGTAGTAGTAAGGTGAGCCACAGACTGATGATTAAAGTTTGGACAGAAATGGGCAAATGGGGATGTCTTAGCTTGGTTTCCATAACTCACAGTGCTACGCCGCTAGGGATTGGTGCCCTTTGTCCGTGAGGGCTACATACATAGGCTGTGTGCCAGGTGTGACCTAAAAGCTGTGGTTTGCTGATATCGATTCTACTATTTCCCAGAGGTCATCATTGGGAATGAGCTCCAGTTGCTCACAACAGTGATCTGCTGATGGCTCCACCCTCTACTTAATCCCTTCTCTTTCCTGTCCCATAGATTCCTCATCCCTCACTAATGCTTCCAGAAACAACTTCTCAAATAAATTACTTGGCATATAAATCCTTTCTCAGCAGCACTGCTCAGGTAACAGGACCAGGACCAGAGACAGTAAAAATGTTTTAGGAAGTCAATTCTATTTGTCTAATATACACCAATTATAAACTTGATTTCTCATTGATATCAGGCTTCTAGTAGATAGAAAGGTATAGGTTTTTCTACTTATTTTCCCATTGGTTTGTTTATTTGTTATGATGGTGTTGGGTATAGATAGAAGAGTATAGTAATATTAATAAGGTAAAATCCAGGGATGATCTCTAAATGAAACACACAATAGAGGAGACAATTATCTAGGAATATAAGAAAATTGACGAAAAATACCATTCAACACTGAAAATTGTTATTTGGACCTCTAATATTTGAAAATCACACTAGAAGAATAAAGAGCTTGTCATATTTTTGCCCACTTGGCAGGATATTTTCTAAATCCAAGGTAGCTAGTTCTCTGCTGAAGGTCTGAATAATGTTTCTCTAACACAAAGTTAAAATGCAAGTTTAAAGTCTGAAAACTGTTCACTTTCAATTATTTGAAAGGACGGACCATTTTAAAAATGCCTCTATGTTTATAAAAAAAAAAGTATTTGTCCTTTCCTGGGGGCAAAATAAGAATAAGATGCCAGAGATGGAACATTCAGAAGGATAATGCACATATTTCAGTTAGGTCTTAATCTGTTTTGGTTAGAATACAAAATCTAAACTTTTAATCTGTTACACCATTTTTCACAAATATGTGGCTAATGTAAAAAGAACCCACATTTTACAATTTTAATCAAGCTAACCGTTTTCACAACATATCCTTTTCTAATATAATTAGAAAGAAAAATTTCGTGTAGTGTGATTGTCACCAGCGAGATTCCAATTTAACTATGATAACATTAGTGAGTAACAGGACGTGGAAATGATCTCTATAAACTGGCAGCATAAGGAAAAGATTTTATACACAACTCTATTTAAAATGTGATCACTACTGTCTTAGTGCTCGTGTGATTGCTCAATTTCTCAGATGAAAGTATACTTAACACGTTAAAACAATTAACATTTAAAATAAAAAAGCCAAGCTTATATAGAGTCAGTTGGAACTTGAGGCAAGTATTCAGTAATTCATGTTCCCTTTATGTACCTTCTCATGTATCCATAACTATAAGTGAATGAATGAAACCTATTATCTCAACTAATAGTAAATATTATAAAAACTAAAATGTATGTTTATCCATTTTATGGAATTTATTGTCTCAGATTTTTAGAAAATTATGTGCAAGTATAAAGGTTAAAGTTAGATTAAATATAGATTTACACAGAAATCTACAATACAGGGATTTATATAGGAAAGAGTAATGATAAAGTGATTGAAGTAAATATATTTACTAACTCTAGTAACTTCTAAACACCTGACAACGAAGTAATTTCCAAAGTGGTGAACACTGTCACTATCTCTGAAACCTTTGCCTTCCAAGAGAGGCAATTTTAGTATCATATTCATCACTTTAACATTTTGACACTTTGTAAAATAAATGGAACACTGGTTTTATAAATCAAACCATAAACACTGAAGTGTACTAAATTTTGGCCTGTGGTAAGTTACCAATTAAGGATTAACATACCTGTGTAGCTCAATGGAGCAGAAAGAGTTGAACATTGAAAAATTTATGAGTATGTAGGCTATTTACACCTTTAAAAGTGATAATGAGTAAGAAAATATTTGGGAAACACTGCTTTAAGGACTTAATTTGTAAAAGAAACCAGAGATTGCAGCTTGTCCCAAAAGCATGGTTAATTTTTGTCATCATGTTACTATAATGATGACATTTTTGTAGCTTCTTCATGACCAATTATTAGAGTGTAATGACATGTGTCTTCTTCCACAAAATGGTACACTATTGGTGAACAGGTAATATATCTGTTGTTTTCATTATAGCTTCAAATTAACAAAATAATTGTGTAAAGAATATGTCAAACCGACATTATTTTAAACCTCACTTCTGAACACAACGACTATCAAATTCAGCTTTCTTTAACATTTTGCACATGGGAATTAGAGAAAGCACAGCTAGCTATATCTTATTTTAAAGAGATAATTTTATTTCCTACATTTATGTTAAAAATGGGACTGATGGGAGGCCGAGGAGGAAGGATCACCTGATGTCAGGAGTTCAAGACCAGCCTGGCCAACATGGTGAAACTCCATCTCTACAAAGAATATAAAAATTAGCCAGGCATGGTGACAGTCACCTGTAATCCCAGCTACTTAGGAGGCTGAGGTAGGAGCATCACTTGAACTGGGAGGCAGAGGTTGCAGTGAGCAGATAACACACCATTGTACTCCAGCCTGGGAGATAAGAACAAAACTCCCAAAAAGGAAGGGAGACTGCTAATGTCTCTATATTAATTTTTATATTTAGGTATAATTAATATACAAATATTTAGGTATAATTAACATACAATAAAGTCCATTTATTTAAATTTATCAAAACTTGACAAGTTTGCCAGTGTATACATCCCATAAAATAATTGCCACATTCAAGATATTGAATATATTCATAATCTACAAATCTACAAAAGTTTCTATGTGCCCTGTGGTAATCATAGTTTCCTACCTACCACCCTAGTGCCAACTTTCCCAGGCAACAACTGATCTTACTTCTGTCATCATTGATTAAAGTGAATGTTCTGTGTGTGGGATGTCTGCAAGGTTGGGTGTAGCTGACCTGCAGTCCCTAGGGCTGGCTCTCTGGAACAAGACATGGCTGGGAGTGCCAGCCCCTCAGGCTGGTCTTGCTCTGACATGGTTGCCATGCCGGAGAGAGGAAAGTGACTCAAGTTCTGGGCCCATGATGCCTGCTCCAGACTAATGACTGTGGCTGATTATGCCAGCACATATCTGGCAATTATGAGGTCTGGATGATTCAAGAAAGCAGCCAACAATGTAATTTAGCAGGAAATAAAACCTATTTGTGGCTTAAAAACCTTCCAGGTTCCTTTAGGGGAAGCTTTTTTTGGGACAGATGAGCACTGTGACATCATCAACAACAGTGATGAGATGAATCCTGCTTGGGAGGAAAACATCCATTAGAGAAATTGTCTCTAGAAAAATGAATAGCAAGAAGCATACAGGAGACCAGGACAGGGTTGGAGCAGCACAGCATCCATGGATATTTGGCTATTTCTAGCCTCCTACATCTGTCCTGAGGATATTGTGAATTTTTTTCTTCATTTTTAAAAATGCCTGGACTGTCACTTTTGGACAAAGTTGTACTGAAAGCATTATATACTGGATGCTTTTTGGTCTTTGTACCTGTGACCACAGTCAATGGGGAAGCTGTTCTGACTCTGGGCATATGTAATCCATCTCTGTACAGTATCTATAAGTGGTTTGTGGCTCAACCCTCCAAGAATTCAGCCATTGCAGGAGGCACTCCTAGCGCATTAAGGAATTCAAATGCTTACTTTTCTGGTGCAGAAAGATTGTTGGGCCCAGATAGGCACCAATGTGGGAAATCAACTACAAGTTCAAAAAACAGGGGCCTACATTAAAGAGCAAGTATATGGGACGATTTCAGTCTCTCATTCAGTATGAAGATGTTCATACCAACTCAGTCCAGGTCTGCTGCCTATTGTAGGTCACCACCCCTCAATTTCATCTTTTTCTCTCCCAACTCTCTCTCTTATCCTTTTGGGATTTCCACATGATAGCCTGCTTGATTATGGTAGCCCATTCTCTTAGGCATTGTTCACTTGGGTTCAATCTTTTTCCTTCTGCTGCTCAGACTTCATAATTTCTATTGGCCCGTCTTGAAGTTTACTGATTCTTTTTTCATTATGCTTAGATCTGTATTCGAGTCCTTCCAGTGAATTTTTTAGTTATTGTACTTCTCAGCTCCAAAATTACTTCTTGGTCTCTTTTTAGGTTTCCTAATATTTTGTTAATATTCCTCTTTGTTCATGCATGGTTTTCTTGTCTTTGTGTCTTAGTTCTTTGAGCATCTTTAAGATTATTGTTTTAATGTCTGCATGTTAGATCTTCTCCTAGTTCTTTTTTAGGGAAAGTTTGACTTTTTTTTCCTTTGAATGGACCATATTTTCCCGTTTCTTGGTATGACATGTAATTATCTTAAATCAAAAACTGAGCATTTGAATCAAATAATGTGATAGTTCTAGAAATAAGATTCTCATTCTTCCTCAGGGTTTGCTCTTTCTTTTGTTGTGGTGGTTTTGTTTTGAGTTTTGTAGGTCATTTCTGTGGTAAGGATAAACCTAAGGTGTAAACTTAAGATCTTCTCAGATCTTTTTAGAACTTACATCACCTTCTGGGCATGCACAATGACTTCTTAATTTCCTCATACATGTGGTTGCTTTTGGATGTTCTAGTTTTTAATATCTGGCTCTCAAAAGGGGGAAAAGAAAAAGGAAGAATGGAGGTGATGACCTTTGACGTCTGCTGGATGTCACTTCTGGTGTAGGGCAAAGGACTTGCAACAATGCGACTGGGCTGCCTGCCTCCATGTCTGCGTGTCTGTGACTATATGCAGTAATCAAAACACAGATACCTAATGTTTGGTGGACAGGATTCTTATCATCTACCCTGGCCATGTGCAGGTTTTTTAAGAAACACATGCACAGCTGCTGGCATAAAGCTAGGAGTTGGGGGAAAAGTAGTCAATACTGAGCTAAGAGCCAAAATTACCAGCAATTTACATCCAAGCCTTCTGAAATTTGTGAACTTTCAATGGACTCTGCAATTCCAAAATATGTAAATCAAACTGATTCTGCCAATGCAATTGTTGTCTAGGTGGGGACACAGACCTCTGGTACTTCCTACTGCAACACAATATTTTTTTTGATATTGTTTAATTCTTTTCAAAAGATAAATAATTTTTCTAAATAATTATCTTTTAAAAAGAATTAAACAATATCAAAAAATTGTATATTCATCCATGTAGTTACCTTCTCTGCTGCCACTCATTCTTTTTTGTAAATCAATATTTCATTTACTATCATTTTTCTTCTTTCTGCAGGAACTCCAGACGTTAATATTTTGGTTCATGTGTGTCTGATAGTGACAATAATTTGACCTTTTGTGTGTATATTTAAGACTTTATTCTGCATTTGTTTTTGAAATATTTTTTTTCCTTATAAAGTTCTACATTAACAACTCTTTTCTTTCAGTCCATTTAGTGAATTGCTTATGTGCTATTCCACTTACATTGTTGCTGATGAGAAATCTGCTGCCATACTTATGTCTGTATATTGGTAAATATTTCATTTTCTCTGTTGGTTTCTAGGATTTCCTCTTTAATACTGGTTTTGAACAATTTGACTATGATTTAATTTTGAATAGTTATATTTATGTTTTTGAATTTTGGTTTTTTTGAAGTCTTTAGATCTGTGGAGTACATAATTTAAACTATGCAAAATTTTCAGCTATTATTTCTTCAAATTTATTTTCTGCCCCTTTGCTCTGCCTCTTTTTTAAAAAATTATGTGTATGTTAAGTAAATTGATATTGCCACACGAACTACTTATTCTCTTTTATGTTTTCATTTTTCCCTTGCCAAGGGCTGGCTAATCAGAAAACTTTCACTATTTTTAATAGATTTTATTCTACTGTTTTATTTTGAATCTTTTATTTCTTTTGTCTTCAATTTCATGAATATGTTTATTTGCAAACTCTAATCTGACATTAATCTGATCCAATGCATTTTAATCTCAACCATTCATTTTTTTTCTTCTACTAGTTTAATTGGGGTTATTTTTATATGTCTTCAATATCTGTATTCCAATTTGAACACTTAAAATACAGTTTCAATAACTATTTACAGACATTGACTACTCATTCTAATACCTGTGTCAGTCTTGGATCAGTTTCAAATAATGGGTTTTCTTCCTCATAATGGGTTGTGCTTCTCTGCCACTGCACGGCTGATAGCTTTTCACTAATTAGTAGACATTCTAAATTTTACTTTGAGTCATGGATATTTTTTTAAATTTCTATAAATATTCTTGAGCTTTGTTCTGAGGCTCACAAAATTTACATAGAAACTGTTTGATTTTCTTTTTTTGCCCTTATTTTTAAAAATTATTAGGTGAGAAAGAGGAGCACTTATTCTATTGCTATTTCTATTAAGATCCCTCTGAGTACTCTACCCAATTTCTTGTAAATTATAGGCTTGTTGGTCTGCTTTAATAAATTTTTATTCAAATTACTTCTCTCTTGTACAAATTATAATGTATTCTTTATACTGAGATTGTTTTGTCATTTTCTGCAATTTCTTCTTTTGCCTAAGTCAACAATCCTTGCATTTACTTTAATATTGCTATTTCTGTTGCTACGTTTTCAAATATGAATCTAATTTTTATGTTTTCACATACTTTTTTGAATATATTTAAACTTTCTTCATTTGTGATTGGTACAATTTTCTTCTCCTTTGTGATTACTTTGTGCAAAGATTTATGTTACCTCAAATGTTTTGATTTTCCTTATCTAGTTTTACTTTACAGTAGTTTTTATGGAGTTTGTCTGATAGTTCCTATTCCTAACCATTTCATGGGCAAGTTCCTACTTTTACACTCTTTCATTAATGTGTTTAAATATGTTTCATTAATAGGTAAGGGTTATGTTGGTGGGAGTGGTAAATTTTCTCAGCTGGAACATTTTGATTTTCATTCCTTTTCTCTGGTTAAGGTAAATTTTTATGAAAATTATCTGACATTTTTATTCCTAGGCAGTTCATGGAGATATTTTTAGTTTAAAAATATCATCTTTTGTTGGTGTAGTAAAATGCAACTTTTTAAAGAATAAGACAGTATTTGTTGTTCTGTTTTGTCTTTTCAATATAACTTTTTTTTTGTTTGCTTACTGTATCATCTTAAATGGCAACATATCCTTCTTTAATTATCTCCTTTCCCTGCAGAGAAGTGTTTTCTAGGGTTTCCACCTCCAGTCCAACTAATTTCCAAGTTTCATCCCTAGACCAAATGATAGGTACTACCAATTTCCAAACATTTGTTTACTAATTTCACTTTTAATGTGGGACTTTTTCTGAGGACATGTATACCTGTACTTTGACTTTTGTTTATACAATCCTCCTGTATTCTCTCCTAAGCCTCCTGTTAGAGTGGCTAAGCATTGTCTCCCCAAAAACACATACCCAGCTGAAACCTATGAGGGAAACCTTATTTAAAATAGGTTCTTTGCAGGTGTTATCATGTGAAGATGAAGTAAAATTGGATTTAGGGCCCATTTAGATGGGCTAATGTTTTTATAAAAAGAGGGAAATTGGACACAGGACCACAAAGGAGAATACCATGTGAAGACGGAGGCAGAGATTGGAGGGATGCATTTGCAAGTCAATCAATACCAAGGATGGCTGGCAACCACCAGAAGCTAGGAGAGAAACATGGAATGGATTTTCTTTTAGAGTCTTGAGTAAAAATTAACCTTGCCACAACCTTGATTTCAGTTTTCTGGCCTCTGAATTGTGAAAGAGTGCATTTCTGTTGGTTTAGGCCACTTCATTTGTGGTGATTTGTTCTGCCAGCACTAGAAAACAAAGATAACTCCTCTCCTTCACTCCTCATGTCCATAAACTTGCTGCTGAAGCAAGAGCTTCCCTTGCAGATCTATTGAAATATGTTTATTTCACAAATTATAACAGTAGGTTCATGAAATTCTCTACCTCCTAGCAACAGTAAAGGTTTACAACATGTGAAATTAGTTATTTGTATGGATTTGGAAAGTTTGGGCAGTTGAGGCTCACAGAAACCCAGTTTACCTGGAGGTACTTGCTTTTTATTGCTTTTTAAAGAAGTATCCAAGGATGACCATGAAAAAGAAAGAATATTTCAGAGAGTAGAACCGATGGCTAATGAAGACGCCAGAACTGGAAACTACATTTAGGATAAGATAATGCCCTAATAAAGATTTCCTATGATCAATTTAGATTTTTAAAACGTGTTCTAAGTTTCAGAATTTCTATGAATCATTGACTACTATAAGGTTGTCATCTTCCCCTTTCCTAAAATAAATGCTTACTCTGGCTGATCTATATATCTTCATTCTTGTATCTTAGGCTATACTGAGAAAGTAACATTTTTATTATATCATTGTTGTTATTTGTATTATTTCAGACAATAGATTTCTAGATTATATGAACTATTCAGACCTGAAGAGAGGACAGAAAAATTCTGGACTTCAAACTGAATGTCATGGCGAGATAAGACTTTTGGAGTAATTTCCTTTGGAATTGCATTACAGATCAAGACTACCGATTTTGGTAGATTTTACTGCCCCAATTGTTTGCTTTCTATAAAAGGATAATACATTATTTCCCATTGGCATGTTAATTATAGTGCCTTACCCATTATAGGAAAAGAAAATGTCTGTACCACATTAATTTTGAGCATAGCCATGTAATGTTTTCAGTCATTTGGATGTGAGCGGATGTAGTTAAGATATCTGAGTAGCAAACATAATTGGAAGTTTCTATCAGCTATCTTATTTTTTTTTCTTTTTCCATCCTAATAACAGGCATCTTGCAAATGGAAGTTATTCCTTTAACGACAGTCCTAAAGGGAGAGACACAGGGAACAGGACAGCAGCTGCAGACATAAAGCCTCTGATAAGTCGTGTTTTATGCCACTGAAGTTTGAGAGCTGTTTGTTACCATGGCAAAGTTGTCTACTACAGCCTTCAGGAACTTAAAAAATGTAACAACAATTACAAAACTAAATAGTTTTAATGGCTGGCAGTGATTGATGTGTGGAATGGAATAATGTAAATTCCTTCATCTTTCATAACTTTGCTGAGAGTACCTATTTTTTTATGTTAAAACATTAAGTTAAAAATAGAACATATGACTGCAATCATTTGATACTTTTTCTTAATCCTATTCTTATTTATAGTATAATCAATGTTTATCAGAAGTTTAGCAAATACATGTTCATTGTAATGTGACTTAGTAACGAATTGTATCATGATCTGGAGTTCTTTTTACATTATTGAATCTGGGCTATCCTTGTATCATGCTCTGAGCAATAAAATACAAAGAAAATGAGCATATGTCAGATCTGAAGTCAGGCCTTATATAGTGTTGAATACCTCTGCGTATTTTCTTGAAATCATGCCCCCAGTATAAGAATAAGCCCAGGATAGCCTGCTGGAGGATGGCAGACAGGGACACTAGAACCAGCTTACATTTACTTGAAAGAGCCAGTTGTTCACATCTTTTTCCAAATCACATTGAGTGACATCTCACTGGTAAATTAAAATTACTTCAAGGCTGAGTATACATCCATCTTTGTGGATCAAAATGTTTTTTCTAAATATCATGTCTTCATGTTATCATCTTAGTTCAGTGAATTTTTCAACATCTGAAGGCCCTGAATTTCTAAAATCTCTCTCTCTTTTTCTCTTTTGTTTTTTCTTGGAAATGGCTACCTTTATCTGAGCTTGTCTGTTTCTTTCAATACCTTTCCTAAAGAAATGACTTGCAACTGAAACAATATTCTGAAACAGAATATTCTGAAACTGAAACAATATCTGAAACAGAATATTCTGAAACTGAAACAATATTCTGTTTTCCAATCTTGAGATCTAAACGTTTCTTAGGTAACCAATCCTTCTAAATTATTTAAAACCATAATTTTAGGAGACACTTTACCAGTGTAAATTTCACCAATTTTTAACTTCTAATACAAGTTTTATTTTACTTTCTGCTGAATTTAAAAGCAAATCCCAATGCAATTTATTTTTCAAGGCAGCACTCTACTTTCGATACCATAAACAAGGGTTTATTCTATATTGTCTTTCCTGAAGAATGTAACCTGATGTAAACTCCACTGTCTGTAAGTTGTTGTGGCTGTGGAAAGGAGACATGGAAAATTGTGCCTCACTTCTTAGAGGTTTTTATTCTAAAAATAAAAAATCATGACTTCATATATGCCTGATGTAGTGCAAAGTAATCCTGCATTTTTTTTTTTTTCAAGAAAGGGGAGAAGCAAAAATTTAAGAATAACATTAATCATTCCCATGGTAATAGAAGGGCAAGTATACAAAGTAGAAAGAACGCCACGATTAAAGGAAGAAAAGTGTGACAGTTATTGAAGAAAGCGTTAGTTAGTTTTCTAGTGCATTGATATCACATGCAGAGTGCAAGATTGGCTATGAAAAGACAGCCAGCATTGGCTGGCTGCCACAGAGACAGTATCAAGGACTAGTCTTACCAAGAGCAACAGGGACAAAGAAGAGAGAACTACAGCAGCTCCCGCATAATCACATGTCCCTTTTCATGTCAACGGAGGTAAAGACAACCTAGAATCGTGAGAAGAGGAAAAGTAAGGGAACTGAAGCTTTCCTTCCACGCTTAAGGTCGCTATCTGGCTAGATTTGGGGGAGATAAGGAGGTGATCGTTAAATGGACGCATTTGATTGATGCTTTAAGGTTGGCCAAACTTTTATTTATAACTGAAGTAACCAGAAAATTCGAAATGTATGCAACAAATGTCCTTTAGAAAATTGAAAGAGGTCTTTAAAAATATGACTGAAGGTAGTGTTTGAATACAAATAAAATATATACAGTCAGTTCTAATTATTTGTGGTAGTTGTGTTCTAGAATGGTACCACAAACATTGAGTTAGCAAATACTGAACCATTGCTCCTCAGAAAAATACAGAATTAGGTTCCTGAAAGCCTCTGATCATAGCATTTTAATTAACTAATCAATGCATAAAAGTGTTTTATTGTGTATTTTTAAAGACATTTTATTTAATGTGTTAATGATTTATTAGCATTAAACCCTCAGCCAACAGCACTCTAATGTCATGCCTGAAAGCAGCTTATAAAACACGTATTTTCTCACGAAGCCACATCATGATTTCTTATACTTAGGAACACTGGACATCACATTAGCTTTATGCTTGGAGGTTTTTTTTTTTTCTTTTTTGAATGGGAGTCTCATTGTCACCCAGACTGGAGTGCAGTGGCATGATCTTGGTTCACTGCAATCTCTGCCTCAGGGTTTAAGCGATTCTCCTGCCTCAGCCTCCTGAGTTGCTAGGACTACAGGCGTGTGCTACCACACACAGCTAATTTTTTTGTATTTTTAGTAGAAACGGGATTATACCGTGTTAACCCGGATGGTCTCTATCTCCTGACCTCGTGATCCGCATGCCTGGGCCTCCCAAAGTGCTGGTAGAGATGTGAGCCACTGTGCTTAGCTGGAGGTCATTTTCAAACTGCAATATCGACAACAAAAAGCACTTTGTAACTGAAATGACCAGAAAGTTAGAAATATGTGTAAAAAATATACAGTTGTGGTAATGAAAGAGGGCTTAAATATATGGCTAAAGCCAATGTTTGGATAAAATAAAATAGATATACTCAATATGTAAATATGTAAATATTAAATGTATACAATATGTTAAAAAATGCGGCACCAAATAGACTGGAAAAAAAAATAACATTTGTTTGCAGTATGTGACTAAAACAACAAGATGGAATGTCTCCTGGTTTGACGTAGGTGGGGAACATGTACATGGGGCAACTCGAATATTTTGCTGCTCTATGCATGCCTATGGATGATCACGAACATATTGAGTATCATTGATCTTTGATAAATTTTAGAGTAGGGTTCAGAATGGTGAATGATTTATAACTGTGAGTGTGAAACAGGAATTTGTTAGCCACATGATAAAGGTCAATCTAGCCAGAGACAATATTATGTAGAAAGACAGAGAAGCAGAAATGAATATGGTATCGATTGAGGGTTGTAAGAGTTCTGAAATGTAGGGAAGGGGAAGAGCATACGTGGTGAGTGTGCCACATTAAAACTTTTGCCTAGGAATAAATGAGATACCATCAGATTATTTTGAGCAGAGAAGTAGCGTTGATTTTACATATAGTCTTATTTTAGAAGATGCACTCTGGAAACACTGTGGAGGATACACTAAAGGGATATGACAGGAGAAAGGAAGACCAAGGCTTCAGTTTGTAGGTAGAAAATTTTGAGTCCTCCTTGATTCCAAGATTTTATAGCATAGAGTCCAAGACTCTAAGAAATACTGTGAGAGAGGAGCAAAAAAGATAGTTCTGTGGTTGGAGTAGGGACTTTTAACTTGAAGTTTGAGATGAATAACATTGGAAAAAATAATATTTAATGAGTGTTTAACAAATAATAAATGTATATGTTTTAAAAATAGAAAAAGTGACAAAAGGGTACAAAAAGTAAAAGGATGTCTCTGTTTCTTACTTAGGTCCTCCAACTACTCAGAACCTTATGGTGGAGGACAGATATTTGTATGCAGAGAAATCTAGAAAAGTATGGCATTTGGGAGGAACTTTGATGGGTTTTTTGGATTTGAAGAGGGAGTACAGTACATTTGTAAATACCTTATAAGACAATATTGACTGAAGGAAATCAGGGAGAGGAATTATGAGGAGACCCAGAATTACACAAAAAATGTCAATTACAAATGTAGTGAGAAGTTCTATGTTACCTGATCATAATATAATTATATTTTGCATCATGAGTTTTAAACATACTGAGGGGGTAGAAATGACATCAATTGATCTCAGAAGTGCATTCTTAATTTTACTTCACTGTTAGAAGTGTTTTGTTAATATCTAAAGAAAAACCTCCATCTATTAATTTTATCACAGTGATTTGTTTTAGTAGGAAAAGGACTATGGAAGACTACAAGAAAACCAAAGCAAACAGTAAAAGAAATTAATAAAATGCAACTTTTGTTTGAATTTCAGTTATTTCTGATTGTTTCCAAAGCTTTGGGGGTTTTTAACAAACTCACCTGAAATAGTTCTACAGTCCCATGAAGTAGGGGCAGGCATTATCATCTCTGTATTACAGCTGGGAACCTTGAGGCACAAAGCCATTTAAGTGATATGTCCAAGGTCACTGAGCAAGTCACTGGTGACGCCAAAAATAGAATCCCAATTCATCAGCTAGTTCTTTGTTCAGGAGACCATATTGGTTCTTTTATTACTTTGAAGAAAAACTTTAGCTTTATATCAGACCCTTTTTTTTTCTTATTCCCCAACGTAAAAAAAATCAACATTTAAAAAGACCGTTGAAAGGATGAGTATTAAATCAAATCAGATTTCATGCTTGAGATTTTCAAGTTACTCCTAGAAAAGTGTTTTTTTTTCTTGTTTAACAGAAAAATATGCTTAGTAGTTTTTCATCGTTATTATCCCAACTGATAAAACTTTTCACCCTTCCTTAAATATTTAATGGCTCTATTTAACAATGAATATGTTCTGGTTTCTGCACAAGGAAATGCAAGCCATAGTAATTGGCTTTGCCTTCAGACAGCTGAGTCAGCAAGAAATCTAGCAGCCCATAGAAACCTTTTTATTTGCTATCAGTTTTTCAGAGTTTCAAACCATTGAAGTATATTGAAAAAATATGGGAGGCAACTAAATCGTGCAAATTAACCTTACATCTGCTTTATATGACTCTTGAACCTTTAGATTTGTAATTCCTTATCTGTGGCTCCTCAAACAATTTTCTGGTTCATAACGCTGTCAGTGCAATGGTAGGAAAGGAAAGTGGATTACAGTTTCCAGTACATATTTGTCTAAAAATGCTTGCATTTTTCCAGCCATGAAAATAATCTTTTTCCTCTCTTGTGAAAATGTTTGACAACTAGAAATTCTACTTTTTGAGATTCCTATTTACACATGCGGATTTTATGAAAAATAACTCTATGAAGTATAAATTTATTAAATCATTTTAAAGAAATATGTGTTCACATATATTAAATAGGATCATAGACGTGTTTATCGTTCTTTATATGTATATATATACACACACACACACAAATACACAGATAAGAGCTCATATATATATGTTTGTATATACTATATAGTATTTTAGAAGTGTGTGCTATTAAAATATAATGATAGATAACATTTATGGAGCAATTACTGTAGGCACTCTATGAAAGCATTTACATAAAATATTTTATTTATTCTCATCACATTATGAAGTGACTATTACTGTAATTTTATCCATTTACTTAATGAGGAGATTGAGACACTAAGAACATAAGTCAATTGCCCAATGTTGCATAACTTCTATATTGTAGAACAGGAATATAAGTACAGGCAGTCTGGCTTCTCTACAATGTGTAGTAACAGGAATCATTTATGAACGATATGAGTATAATAAAACATATAATCTAGAATTTTAATAAAAACTAAATTCATAAACTGAGATCCAGAGAAATAAATATTTTTCACAAGTTCTGCAGCTAGCCAGTTCCCAATCCTGTAGTATGACTCAGGCAGTATTCCATTATAACTTTCTTGGAGTTAGTGTCAATGGATGATGTCAAAAGTTGCAAATCGGTCAAAAGTTATCTTTTATGGCAATTATGCAATAGATACCTATATTAATCCATTCCTACACTGCTGTAAAGAACTACTTGAGACTGGGTAACGCATAAAGAAAAGAGGTTGAATTGACTCACACTTCTGAAGGCTATACAGGAAGCATGGCTGGGAGGCCTCTGGAAACTTACCATCATGGCAGAAGGTGAAAGGGAAGTCAGCACTTCTTCAGGTGACAGAAAGAGAGAGAGAGAGAGTGAGAGAGAGAGAGAGAAACAAAGGGGGAGGTGCTACACACTTTTAAACCACCAGATATCCTGAGAACTCAGTGTCATGAGAACAGCAAGGGAGAAGTCTGCCCCCATGATCCAATCACCTCCCACCAGGTGCCTCCCCCAACATGGGGAATTTGATACAAGATTTGGATGGGGACACAAAACGAAACAAATATCCAATTTTTCTCATAAAACTTTTTGCTAACATGACATTTTTCAGCAGAGATCTTTAAAAGCTTAGGTAGAGAAAATATTTTTCATTTGTTTAATTTTCTATTGATATGTACGTTAACAATGTTTTTGCCATGTGTAGGATATTCATATTTCCTCATGGTTGGCATTCAACAACATTTTTGCCACTCCCATTTACTAGTCAAACTGCTTTTTTTCTAAATGTTAATCAAATGCCTCTTGTTGGATCTGTGAAATGCTACATGCAATGGAATGTCTTAGTATTTATCTCAGAAGAACTTTTTGCTGGATTTGACACTCTGGATTATTCTTCCCTCCTTCATTCTTCTTTGAACTTGACTCTGTCTTATTCTGATTCAACTTGTAACTTTTTAACTCTGCCTCCACTCATTTCCCTGTGAGAAGTTCTTTTAACAAATGTTGATTTTTCTCAATGTTTACTCAGGCTATAGACTTCTATTTTTCTTACTGTATAAATACAGGATGATCACATCTCCTATAATACACGTTATTTGGATAACCATAGGCAACTGTGTGTGTGTGTGTGTGCACCTGTGTGTATGCATGTGTACATAGGCGTATACAAGAGAGAAAGCCAGTAAGTTTCAGATTCTATTTGGTTATTATACTTTCTCAACGCAACTACCCATGATAGCAAGTACCAAACACCTAATTTCAGTGGTCAGAGATAACCCTATAGGGACAAAACATGTAAGCTGAGAAGGATTCAATTATGTGAATATATTTGGAATCATTTTGTTTTAGTTTTATATTTTAATAACTATACTAAAATGCTACCATGTTAATGAAATTTTCTGCTAAATAATAGGTCACAAAAAGAATAGATTCAAAAACATCTTTGGTCAATTTTAGTTTCTAGAATCGTCTGACTTGCCCATTTAAGACTTTACCTTTCTTAGTACACATTAAACTATTCAATGTCTTCTTAATTCCCCTGGGCAGGATATCCATCTTTTCTTTGCTTGAATATAATAACTTTTTTTTTTCTTGTTTGTGAGTTTCAACACATCATCCTGATAAAGCATTCATTTCTGTGCAGCTCCTCTAGGCATTTTAAACATCTTGGTTTGGATTCATGTCTTATCTGACCTTCAACTGATGACTTTATACTGTGTTATTCTAATGCTCACATCTCTTTTCTCCCTTCACTCTACAAATCTGTATGTGGAATGACCAGACTCTTTCCATTTTGTCTATCCTTCTATGAGTCTGATGGATCCCTGCAGATGCTTTTCTTATACACTTAGAGGAGGTGATTTTGGCTCCCTCTATGGCTTGCAGCTTTCTATCTCTCTGTCTTTGCCAAATTCTCCTTTTTTTCTATTTAGTTAGCACAGGAGCATATTATTCCTCCTTCTAGACATATGCATAAATGAAGAATAAAAAACATTTTTTCTTCTACCAAATTTTAGAGAGGAATCTCATAGAGCCCCTGCCCACGTATTCAAAGTGACGGCTCACTTTCCATGAAAAGGGAACTCTCTGAAATGTCAACCAGCTTTGTTTTCTGAACTTCGTCGCACAGTAATCAATGGGGATGAGTAGAGTTGACAGATTCCATTCTCTAAGTTGTACCTCTCAATTATTTTGATGGTTTGTATCTCTCTCATGAAGTGCTTAAGGCTCTATAGCATCAACTTAAGCCATGGTTTTAGAACAGTGAATGAAGTCAACATCTTGTTCCATTCTGATCAGTTGAAAGATAACTCATCAGAAAGGAACTAGTGGTTTCAAAGAATCTAAAGTAGGAAATTCACTTGAAATTTTAATGAAGACCGTGACTGAATGTTCTATGACTAAGTGCTGATGGTGTTCAAGCCCTACCACTTTCCTTTCTCCTCTGCTTCTCAGTTGGTCAAGCTGATCACAAAGACTGGGTGCTCTCTTCTTTGGCAAGGGCAGGAATTTCAAACCATGCAAGCCCCAGTTATGCATGAGAACCCTCACCCTAGACTGATTTACTAATCACAATAAATATCAAGCCAATCTCCTTTCTCGGCTCTCTCAAGCCACTGTTTTTGGACCTGTGTGGGAGGTTGCCCTGCCTGCTATAGAAAGCTCCATTATGTTAGTGAAAAAATTTTCATAATCTGTTGATGTAGATGTGGCATTATCAGTCACAAACCTTAACCAAAGTTTAGGTGGGTGGAGAACCATCCAAATTCTGTGGGGTGTGAGGAGGATGTCCAGACAATGGCCAATATCATGGGGATGTGAAAGGGTATGGTCATTCTTCTATTGCTTGCTAATTGATTCTGTTGTCTGCTGGCAAGCATGCACTTGGAACTGTTGACTGCTGGCTACTTTAAGCTTTGAGCCCTGCTGTTCTGTGCATAAGTTATTCTTATAAATTTTGTTTACTTGTTTGTATTTTTGTTTTTTCAAGTTAACATTTTTTTCAACATTAATTTTTGTTTGTTTACTTTAAGTCCCGGGATATCAGTATAGAATGTAGGTTTGTATAGGTGCAGCGAACCACCATAGCACATAGGTATACATGTGCTGTGGTGGTTTGCTGCACCTTTCAACCCATCACCTAGGTTTTAAGCCCCACATGCATTAGTTATTTGTCCTAGGCTCTCCCTTTCCTGAATCCCCACCCCTCATCTGGCCCCAGGGTGTGTTGCTCCCCCTCGCTGTGTCCGTGTGCTCTCATTATTCAACTCCTACTTATGATTTGAGACTCTTTGGATGAAGAAACTTATAAATGTGAGGAGGATATAGAAAACCCCCTCAAATTACATCTGGTAACCACCTAAAAACAAAAAACTGAAACAAAGGTCTACAATTTTGTCCAATTCAAAATCTGAAACTGACTAAAAGAATTTCTACAACAAATAGATAAAAAGGTCCCGATTAAATTTTATGCCTCTATAATGAAGGTTTTCAATTAACTTTATAATCTGATTAAATTCACCAATTGGCAAATATTCAGGAACCTTATAAACACTAAAGCTCAAATTTCAGTTGTTACCCGAGATCTCACTATTTCAAAATGTAGTATTTCTTTACTATTAGAAGAGCTATCAAATATAAAATAGAGGAAACATAAGTATGCTTCACTTTTACCATCAGAAGTATCACTTTTCTAAACTCCTCACAGACATAGTAAGCATAAATCTAAAATATCCCAGGATGATCGTAAATGCTCACAATTAACCAGTAGTAAATTAAATAGTATTTGGCATTTACAATCAGATTTATAAAATGAGACCTCTTCAACCTTATTCCTCAGTTTCCTATATTTTGGGCTTGAGAAACAGATGACTGGGCACTGGATTTAACAATGTCGTTGTTTAAAACTCTGTCTCTGGCCCTCAGCATCACTCACAAGCTCAGGATGATGAAAAGGGAAACACAGAAGCAGGCCATTGATGGAAGGGCTGAGGTCAGTAAGGGTAAGAGGGATTTTCTCTTTAGTCTCTTGATTCATCTTTTAGCATTATTATTTCAACCATGGAGAACTTCAGTCTTGCTCCATTAGTAATAGTCCCCAGAAATTTAGTTTGGAGAAGACATGGATTGGTGAGAAGAAAATTTTAGGTTGCAAGTAAGATCTACTGTTGGCAGGAGGAAGGGAGAAGAATGAGAATTCCCAGAATATTAGGAAAGTGAAGGATTCTGTGTTTGAATTTATCTGTACAAAGAGTAATTCCTGAATGAGGGGCCTCAGGCTGTTATTACATTGTCCTCTGCCTAAAGGAAGATCATAGCATTTGGTTCAGCTATGTTTTTGTTCAGCAGCCCTGTCTGGGATCAAACTTTCTTTATAATAAATCATTTGAGACTCAGTTTGATGAATTTAAAGTGAAAAACATTTACTAAAAAAATGCAGTGCTAAAAGATATCTACAAAAGAAATAATTGCCTCTGGAGTAAGATTAAGGTAAGTTAATGCATTCTTAATACATTAAATGCTTAATGCATTCTTCAATATATTCATAATTTAATAGCATTTGGATGAATTTTATGCAAATCTTTTTTACTTCTAAAAATCTTTATTTACATTTTCCAAATTATACATATCATCCAAAACTGTACAAAATTTAATATTTCAGAAAAATGTAATACAGATGATGAGATGATGAAAGTTTTTCATGATTATTGAATCCATAATTTTTCAGCCTGGATTCAAACCCAAGTCCAGTTAGGGTGATATTCATCCTGCTTTGCCTGAAACTGCCCCAGTTTATGCCTCTCATCCTGGCATAAGTATTCATTGTGCCCTATCACTCTCAAACTGCCTCTGTCTGAATAATAAATATGTGGCCCCTTAAACCATACAACTGCCTTTAAAAGAGAACCCACTGCATACCCTTGGTTGCAAAGTCCTCCATCTCTCTGTTTCTCTTCATTATTAGTTATTCTTAAAAAGTATGCTTTGTTTCTTTTTTGCAATTTATTTTAATTTTTCCTATTATATTACCAATTGAATTTTTGTAGAAACATACCTCCCAAGTGTGTTACCTTTGTAAGACTGCATACTTTTAAATGACTGTATACTTTTGTCTTAAATATACATTTAAGAAAAATATTTATATAAATATATATTTGCATATATGTATATTATATATTACATTATAAATATAATAAATATATATATTTAATATAATATGTAATTATATATTATAATAAATATTTATGAATACTTACATTTTATAAAATACATATAAATATATAATATATCATATTTATAATATAATACTGAGATTATTTAGACAGGATCTGAATTTAAAGTTACCCTTTCTTAAGAAGTCACTTCTTTCTGACAGTGTAAAGAAATATTTTAAATAAGATTTTTGAGCCAAATGTTTAAGAGCTCAAACTAAATATTGTATTATATATGATATATTATTATTTATATATTATATATTCATACATAATATTATATATTGTGTATATTATATTTCCATAATTTTTGGGCCTGGATTCAAACCCAAGTGCAGTTAGGGTGACTACCCTAATATAAAATGCGAAATTTTATATTACGAAGAATGTGTGCTCATGAGTGAAAATAAAGCAAAAGTAGTAATGCTACCTTTTAAAAACTTATGAAAGAGGTAATTTTATTTGAGTTCTGTTCTGTAAATCTCTTTTAAGTGAGCATAGATTTTATTATGTTTATTGTCCATTTCAAAGTTTTAAAGATTACAATATTAAATGATCTTTCTAGAGTAACTGTTTTTTTCAATAAGTGTTAATAATAGAACAAATAAAGATCATTTTTTCCAAATATGTGTTAATTTTGCAGATAATGTTTATCAAATAGAGAATCTTATTAATTTTGTTTTTGTGTCCTTAAAAGAACATATGCACATGATTTGGTTGTTAGTTACTAAAAAAATATTTAATTAATGTCTACTATGTTTCCATGCCAGTAAAAAAAAAAAAAGAATATGTGAGGACAGAGGGAGAATATTTAGTAAAATAGCATGATGAACCATGATCTATATTCTCAAAGAACTTTTAAATTTTTCCCCTATTTGCCTAGAGATGCTAGACATTCACAGATAGCATAAGTACTTTTGTGTAGCCATTGTATTTTAATAAAATATTATTTTCCATTTTTGTCATATGCCTGTGGATATTGTAAAAGACAGAGATTATTTATTTCTTCTTTTTGTAGCTCTAATGCTAACTTTGGATGTGCTAAATGATGGTATCAGCAAACATTTGATAGATAAGTGTTTCATTAATATGAACCAAGAACCTATAAAGTGAAAACACATAGAAGTGTGTAAGAAAGAGGAAATTAATTACATGGAGTTTTGTTTTAAAAGCATTATTACATTTATCTCCTTTGATAAGGTATAAACATGATATCTAGGTCATCTTGAGTTAGAGAAGCCCCAGTTGCTCCATAAGTGTGATGTCAGTTTTGAATGTGCATTGAGGGACAGCAGGATTTGGGAAAAAAAGAAATTACCTGACTACCAATAATTTCAGCACATATTGTCATGTGGTTGGGAAAATATTTGGTATGAAGACACTGAATCCACCTTCTAAAGAATAACCGAATATATTCATGAATGGAAGGATTTGCTAAGATACATGAGGACAGATACAAAACTGCATGACCAATGAATGTTACATACATGTACATAAATCAAATAAACAAACAATAAAAGACAAATTAAAACAATCTTTACTTTTTGTTGCAAACTAATTAATTAGACTAATAATCAAGGCTCTCTGTCAATTGATTCTACGTAGCCTATATGTTATTTTACTAATTAAACACTTTCTTTTATCTAAGTCAGTCTCCAAACTACTTTAGAAAAGGTTGAAGACTTATTGCATACATGTCCATGTGTTCATTAATATATTAGCAGTACACAATGACTATTTGCTCTGTTAGTTGATATTTTAGGCTCTGAGGTTATACTGATGTACAAGATAGATACGGTTCTAATGCACATGGGATTCACAGTTCAGGAGGGGAAACAAAATATTTTTCAAAAATTATACAGATATGTTCCTAACTGTGATTTTGTTTTTAAGAATGCAGTGAGATTTTAAATAAATTGAACCCATTTCATTTGGGATTGATTTATGTTTCAGCAAAGGCCTTCCAGAAGAAGAGACATTAAGCAAAAATCTGAAGTATGAACATGGTTTAGACAGATGAAGTTGAAGAGAATGTCAGTTACAGTCTGGAGATGAGAATAATCTGAGCACATTCAACAGAATGAATGCTAAAGTAGCTTGATTACAATGAAGGTAGTTGAGATGGCTTGAAAGGACCTTAGAGAGCTGGGTGGCAAATAGATCATACAGGGCGATGATGGGTATGCAAAGAATTTCTTTATTCTAAGCCTTTAACAATTCTCTGGCCACTGCCTGGAATGCTTTTCCTTTGCTCCTCTGCCTGTGCTAACTCTCCATATCCTTTAATTTCTATTACTTTGAACTTAATCATAGTGGATAACATTTATTACATGCTTATCATATGCCAACTTCAGTGTGAATTGTTTCGTATATAGCATCTAACTTATTTTCCACCTGTATTATACACAGGAGATTTATTCTTCTTCACAAGAAAGTGATGTGTAGAGAGATTCGGTAAATTATTGAAGATTACATGTGGAAGAGTCAGGCTGGGGGATCCAGGTTGTCTAATCCAAAGATTGTTTAGCCAGTAAGTCATACTGACTCTTTTAAAAGAAATTTCATTCCACTAATTTCTACTCTCATTCTTTTTAAAAATCTACCCAAAACTGTGCTATTTTTAGTTTTTCAAACATTTATTGACATATGTGGCCACAGTTTAACCCAGATCCTGGAATTCAGTTCTGCCATGGAGGCATTATAAAAAGAGTACTTAGACCAGGCAATTTTTCCTAATATAGAGAGCTAGGTTTACGGAGGGCATTCAGTTAATATTTTGAGAGTCAGTGTCTCAGTGATCAAATTTGAGCCTAATCGGTTGTGTTGTATTGGCCCGAGCATAGAAAGTCAACACCAAGACAAAAGTATGCCAAATTGCAGGGTCTTTATTGCCAGCAACCACGAAGGACTAGCGTCTCTCCAACCCGTGGCCCCGAAAGGAGGGTGTCAAGAACTTTTATACCCGTAAAAATCACCTTGGGAGTGAGGGTGAGGGGCAGGGGGTGGGGGTGAGGGGCTTCAGACATTCCGAGGGCTAGTGGATTCTGTAAATCACCTTCTGGGTGGAGATGAGGGCGAGGGGCGCCGGACATTCTGAGGGCCAGGGGACTTTTTGACATTCTGATTGTTACTTAAGTGGTTCACAAAAGTCAAGATTAGTATTTGTTTACACATTGTCTGGGTAGGGTGGCAATTACAGTCCTTAATTACTTATTCACATTTGGGTTATAGAGAGCAGTTTCAACAGAAAGCTGAGGTATGGTTGAGGTATGCAGGTTTATGGGGCTTTTTACCATGTCACAGTTGTTCAGCTTTGCTGTGACCATCCGGGGACATAGTGTGCCTGAGTCCCTTCAGACTAAGCTGGGCCACAAAAAGCAGTAAGTGTTTGTTGTAAATTTGGCAAAATTCACTGTTCCTCCAGGGACTCCACTACACCTCCCAATGAGGGGAAGACAGACCCAAGAGTGTGTAATAACCTTAAGAATCCATAGAACTCAGAATTCTAATCACCTTGTTCTCTTTCTAGCATGCCCAAATACTCAATAATAATGCCAATTAATTATATACTCATTTATGAATTGACATAATAGTGTTTTGGTTCAAATCTCCTAAAAAATTACAAATAATTTTGGTGAAATTCTCCATGCTCTAGTTTGCTTATCATTATTATCAAGGGTGAATCTATCATATGTTAACAAATTATTAAACAAAAGAGCTCTTGCAAATTAAAAATTATATGAGAGTAAAGAAAGAATTTATCCATTAATTAATAATATCTGTAGACTCCTGAATTAAGATTTCCCTTCAGTTCTTAAAATAATTTATAAGCAAGGAAGCTCAATTAACAGAAACACATGGTGTATATTTTCCTGTCTATTATCATTGGTATTGCGTGAACCTAAGGAAGAAAATCCACAGTTGAATCAAAAGCGCAGTTCTCTGAACTAATATGATGGTAATTTATGTCAGGTGAAGAATATTTAAGAGAAGATACTTTAACACTCTGTGTCCCCCAAACAGGTCTTCCACTAAATATAAAATAAATATTGTCCAGGGAATTGGTTCTGTGCACCACTGATACATAGTTATTTAAAAATTGATTTATTTTTAGTGTATTTGTGGACATATTTTGGTCTTCTGAATTTCTTTTATCTTTTATACTGAAGTGTTTACTTACTTTTCCACTTACAACTCCTATAATATAGATATTTATATTTAAATATGAGAGTAACAGTATTGTAGCCTTCTTTCATGAAGAAAACTGAAAATATAAACACTTTAAAAATTGTCATAATTTGTGAGAGCATTATATTAGTAACACATATTGAAATCATTGTTCTCTGCAAGCTGTTAGGGTTACAGTGACACCAGTTTGCAGTTCTCAACCACTAAACTGCCTTGCCTGCAGCTATAATATGTAACAGTTTCAGGAATGAAACACGTACACATACCTGACTGGCTATTGTTGTCCATGCATTTGTGCAATGAGATAAAGTTCTTAGGGCTTGGTTGGCTATATGAATGATGAATACGGTTCCCCTGATATGGTCACTGCATCATTCATTGTTTCTTGGAAAGTTGCATTTATGTATAACTTTTCTAAGTCTAGCTTGGCGTGGTTAACTTTACTCTTGTCCTCTTTGTGCTGTACTCTTTCCCCTCTATCTAGAGAAACAAGGTCAAGGCATGTTCTCTGATGCTTCTTCATTAACAGCTCTGCGGGTGATGCTCCTAGAGAGGTCTGATATGTTGTGTGATGTTCTCACACAAACTATGTTAATTTTCGATCAGTGATTATGAGTTTTAATTGTGTTGAGGTAGCTAGAGATTTGTTAAATGGACCTTACTTCAAAATGGTAAGTTGAAGCGGTAAATGTTAAAACCAAGGAATCCCCCAACTTCTTGCACTTTATCTTTCGCATGTTAATTCCTGAAAAGACAAAAAGAAAGCTAGTGGATTAATGTGGCATTTATGCAAGGCTGCCAATGTAGATATAATTCTGTGATTTAATTTTATTACTGGCACGACATTTTATATATATATAATACATATAAAATGTGCATATATAATGTATGCATATGTATATATATTAGATATGTATGTATATATAATATATAAGATGTATAAAACATATTAGATATAAAATAAAATATTAGCTATATTATATAGTGTATAAAATATATACACATATCTTGTAATATATACATTATATATGTATGTAATATATGCATATATATCTAGTATATATAATATATACATGTCAATTATATTTATATGCACATATACATATACATATGGGTATGTCTGTGTCTATGTTTGGGTATTTTTATTTTTTTGGTCTTGCAAGCTCAACCTTTTTAAAAAAAAAAAGTTTCAGGAGGGATGGAGAGGAAGAGAGTGATTATGTATACATATACTGTCTGTGTTTGCTTAGCTAGTATGAAGCAGAATCTGGATTCAAACTCAGGAACTCTGACTCCCAAACCGCCACCCAATTAGGACTGCTTTGAAAACTCTGAGTCTTCTATCTGATATAAATACAGCTGATTGGCATGGAAATAAACATATGTTTCTTCTTTAACTTAAAAATATTTTTATTTTGTTTTCAACATTTAGCAATTTTTTTGTATCATAGTTCTAAGTAACTGCATGTCTTTTTATAATGTGTATATTTGTTGTTTGTTTTGTTTTGTTTTAATTCTGTATAGTTTTTTGTTTTTGTTTTTGTTTTTCATCATTGGTAATTTAATCCCTCAGGCTACGCAGTTGGATTATGCACAATAAAACACCTCCTTAGCCTCTTCAGATCCCTTCATTGCAAGCTGCTTTTCTGTACTTGTGGAAAGTAAAGGAAGAAAAAGATACTGCATTTTCTTAAGATAGAATGATGCCTATTTCTTTCTTCATTTCCTTCTATTTCTTCCTATTATCTTTGTAGAAAGAATTGCTGGATCTATTGATATGTAATTTTCATTTAATTCTCCAACATCTTATTGCTATTTAAAATGGTTTAAGAAAATTGGCTTAATATAGCCAAGACACATTCTATAGGAACACTTGTCTGTAATTTCTCTATATTTAAATAAAACATCATTTCCCTCTTGGAGGTTAGTTTTGGCCCTTTAAAAATGCTATGTTTTAGTGTTTTTTTTTAATATTATATTCATGCTCATAGTATAAACATCAAATTTCATCAGGATAGATAGTGAAAAGTCAGTAACTTTACAACCTCTGTTTCACACCCAAACAGTAATTTAAGTTGCTTTCATAACAAAGATATATTATCTGTCTTCTAATACTCATAAAAAATTTTCTTTACTCCTCTAACCAAAGAGAGTGTTGGTTCAGCAACGATGTTATGAAGTTACTTTCAATTAAATATGTGGTTTGATGAGAAGAAAAAAAGATCCATCAGATCTCAGCCAAGCTCTTTTGGATGATTTTTTTTTTCTTCAAAATCAAATACACTAAAATTTCCAAACAGTAACACTTACAATGTTTCAGTTTCTTTTAAGGTAGTCTGAACTGGGAGATATTAAGGTTTGTATCTAATTTCATAGTTTATTCAGTAGGAAATAAGAAAATTAGTTTAAATGACTGATCCAGATCAGGAGATGAAGACTGGACAAAGTGTTAATTATCTACAGATTTTACCGGGCAGATTGCCAATATCCAAGTTCATTAAACAGGTCCTAGGACTAATAAGGACTCTTGGGGGCTACAATGTGAAATACTTGAGTAGATGAGTCAGGCAAAGATTTTAGAAAATTTGGCTTCTAGTCTCACATTCCCAGGAGTTGAATAGATTGGAGGGGGGAAAAAAAGTGGTCAAAAACTAGGGATTTTGAATTGGAAGTAGGGTATAAAGGTCCTATTATTGCACTTGGGCAATATTAACTGGATTGCAAGAAACCGTAGTATGCAGAAACAACATAAATCAGGAAACCTCTTTCCCTTAGGAAATACATTTTATTAAACTTAGTATTCTTGCTTCCTGTTTTGTTACCTAAGCTAAATGGATTCTGATGGCCCTAGACTTTAGCTTGGTGCAAGGGGAGGGTTGAACTTAAGCAAATATCTGGTTTCTCACAAACCAGTTTTGGCTCTTGTTTCTGTGTGACTTTGAGTTGGCTCTGAGAAATCCAAGGACAAGGTGCCATTTCTCAGGACAGTCTGATTAGGGCCATCTTTAGTATTGCCTGAAATTGGAAATTTACACAGTAAGTAGACGAACTAGTATAGAGAGAGAGAGAGAGCAAGAATGAGAGCCTTAAGAAAAATAGCACTTATTAAGGCCCCACCATTCGCAATGTGTAATGCAAGAGATTGGCAGTGCATGGTGCTAGACACTGAAGAGACATAAAAAGAGAAAAGGCACAGTTCCTGCTGTCAGGATCTTACGATTTTGGGTCTTTCTTTGTTTTTGTTAAATTCCTGATTGGATTTTATCACTAAATGTATGGCCCCATTAAAAATAAGTAAAAGATAAATAAAGAAAGAAAAAAATGAAAGAAGAATGGAAGAGAGGGTGGGTAGGAAATGAACAAAACAAAACAAAACCAAGTAAGAGATAAATCTGCTGCAGTCCTGCAAGTTGGCTGTGCTTGCAGAAGACAGTTGACATATTCTACCCTGGTTCACATTTCCTGTTTAACTTTGAGCATAGAATAAAGGATAGAAAAAAAAATCATTTTTTTTTGCACAGTGAACTTTAAACAAATCAGGACAGTATACTTGTAATTTCAAGAAGTAGCAATTCTCATTATATCTGTTTTTAATTGAATTATCATGCCTGTAAAATTACATGATAGATTGTTATCTTCAGTAGTATTAGTTAAAGTAAGAATGATATACAACCAAAATATCAGTAAGGCTAATTCTCGGAGACCATAAGAGAACTAAGTCAACATCCCCATAGCTACATCGTATTGATCATTCATACAAATATGTTAGTGAAAGGGAGACAAATGAGCATGTGCCTGGCCAATTCCTGACTCATTTACAAAGGAAGCTAATGTAACTCTCTTACTCATTTTACGGGAAACATGATAGATCTGATTATATAATTAATGCCTCCTTTCAGACTTCCTACACCCCACTAATTGTCTCTTCCTTTCTTTTTTCCATTTTCTGCTCAGGTATTTGAAAGTTATTGCACTTTCTGGATCTTTTTTTTTAAGGATGTTACTATCAATCTTTCGCCTACATCTAAATGGCATACCTAGGAAGAGATCCAATTTTTAGCTTTAATATTTGCAAATTACTTGAGGTAATATGAGGGAAAAATTAAGTATTCACCCACATATGTCACTGTAGCTTTAACATTTTACTTAAAATTGCATAATCAAAGCCTATCACTATATTTTGCTGCTTCGTCTTAAACCTAGCAAATTGATTGCTTTAAATGGATTTTTCTTTATCTTGGAGATTTCATGCAATAAATTATTTTAAGTAATGTTAATTTTGACTGGAATTGTAAATTATCGTTTTTTAAGTTAAATACATTTTAAAACTTTGGTTTTAAATTTCAGGATTAATGCGTAATATTCTAAAGTTCCTGGTATGAACAAAGACACACACACACACACACACACACACATACACATCACATACACACACAGGTCTTGAAACTGCGTAGACATCAAAGTGTGCTTTAAAAAGTTAAGTGTAAATTAGCTCAAAACATATAGATTAAATCTCTTTGGAATGCATTCGTGTTTAAAATTTAATGTTAGTAATGCTTAGCTTGAAGGTGTCTTGGGCTTTGCTTAGTAAAAACATTTGAATTACCTTATTGAACTGAATTTAATGTTTTTAACTAGAAATGAATATGCAGCTATAACTCCTAAATTCATTGAAATAAATGCACAGTTAACACACATTCTAAGAATCTCATAAGCAATGCAAGTTATGTATTTGAGAAAGGTTTCCTAGACCCCTGCTTCTTAAAGCTCATTGTACATATATGAATTGTCTGGGGATCTTGATAAAAGCAAAATCTAATTTTGTATGTGTGGGATAGAACCTGAAATTCTGCATTCCTAACAGGCTCCCACATGATGCTGCTACTATGCTCCATGAATCGTGCTTTGAATGGCAAGAGTCTAGATCACAGGCCACATAGGAAAGGTATATTCGTTTTCTTGTCTTGAAACTTTAAGAAAAATTCTTTCAAACCGTATAATATATGGATTATATATTATAATTCTTCCCTTCTAGATTTCCATCAGAAAGCTGTAGATATGGTGTCTGCTGAAGGGTTAGAAGCAACATAGACACATGGTGTTGTCTAACTTCTCTGTACCTCATTACCTTGCTTTTGGTTTACAAAAATACAGGTTTAATCTGATGCTGAGTTTTGAATGTGGGAGGCAGTTGACTAGTACAATTACAATTGCTGTCAGCTATGGGCATAGGATTCAACTTTAACTAACTATATATAGATAATAGAAATAGATATGAATATTAATTCGGTGAAGTTAAAGAAGCATTTTTAAATGATTATTGTATTGAGATCTAAAAAAATGTGTAGAATCACTATACATATAGTTAATTATATAATTACATATAATTATAATTATAAATATATATAATTATATAACCACGTATAACTATATATAATATAGATAACTAATATATATGGTTATATATATTTTATATATAATTACATATTGTATAGTTTATGTATAATTACATATTATATAGTTTATATATAATATATAGCATATATTATATATTATCTATATAACATATATATAACTATATTTACTATAGCTACAATATATATTATATATAGTAGCTATATTAAGTTTAGTTATATATACAATATATATTATATATATGTAATTATATATTATATATAGTTAAATATATGTTATATATAATATATAACATACATATAATTATTTTATGTATATAATTATATAATTACATAACTAACTATATATATAAATGTATAAGATATGTATTAAAATTTTAAGCTCCAGGATACATGTGCTGAACTTGCAGGTTTGTTACACAGGACAAATTAGCTGTATTTAAGCAAGGGTAAACATTGAGAGTCACACTAGTGGCTCCAGCCAAATTAGAAATGGAGTTCACAAGTTACTATCTCAGTAAGATTAAATTTCACAGGTATGATGGGGAATTCCCTTTGATGGAATGTACTTTGGAACTTTGTTTGTGGTTAATCACAGTCATAGTGATTCTTACATTACACAAATAATTATTTTAATAGGTATGCTAAGTATGAATTTATAATTACTATGGAAAAGTTTTATATTTCCTGTCTTGTCATTTAATTTCCTAAAGAGGAGACTGACACATATGGAACATTATATGAGGATTCTTGGGAAGAAAGGTGAAAAATCTCCTTTATCATACCAAACAGAAAGACAATTTGTTCAATAAATGAATTTAATTATCAAATTTTTATTTGTTGAGTAATCAAATAATGAAGACATACTTGGTCTTTTAACTAGAATTTGTGAATTGGTGCTGTGCATTAAAAGAGGAGACACAGTTTTCCTAATAGTTTAAGCAATTAATTTTAGTTCAGTATGACTGTATTTAAGAAAACTCTATATACATATAAAAAGGGACTAATAAGTAAAACTTCTGAAAAATATTTCTTATGTGAAAATAAGTATCACTAACTTGGGACTACAGTGAGATCTCACTCAAGAATTCAGAAATAAGTGAAGTATAATAGCTCTTTGAGAGATTAATTATTAAATCATGACACTAGAGCAGAGTAGAAATAAACAGGTCACTGGAAAGGGAAATAATACTTTCAAGTCCTGTGAGGCTTAATTGTTACCTGAATAAATATATTAATATAGCTGGTAATAGAATAAGACATTCATCAGGGAAGTTGGTCAGTGGCAAAATCATAGATAAAGGGTAGTAACACCTTAGCAACACCCATCCAGATATTTCTCTCGGATAGAGTTTTAACCAATAACCTGAACCCTCTGTACACATGTGTCCTTCCTCTACCCTGTACTCACCTCCTTATTCTACTCTTCTTGTTCATGAAGCTCTCTTACCTGTGAGATGGATGATGAGAGACTCTCCTAACTTGATGCTACTGAACATTTGATACACCCAGCTCCTTGTTTTGTTTTTAGTTCCTTGCAAAATGAGCAAATTTTATATTGTTTTCCCTTGCAGATCTCATTACAATAGAAAATGCACAAATATCATGGTTTTGAAGATTTCAGACCTTGTGATAAATTTTATTATTTTTTATAAAATAAAAAAATAGATATTACAAGGTACTGTGTGAGAAGTCCAGATTAGGTGCTAGGCTTTGAATACCTAGATGGGGCTAAATACCTAAAGTATGTTTAACTTTCTTCTGCAAGTTGGGCAATATAGATAACTATATACACATGTGTACCTTTAAGAAATGCAAATAAATTATTTTTGATAAGTCATTGTGCTAACTCCTTGTATAAACCTTTTAAAAACGTTTTTTATAAACTTAATAGGCAATAGTAGATAGCTCTTTGTAAAGGGCAAATCACTGTTGGTAAGTTACTTTAATCCAAAGTACAAATAGAGAGATGGGAATTGTGAAAAAAGTAGGATAGGTCTATGGGCTTCTATTTTAAAAATGATGTCAACTATAGTAGAATGATTTATAATGCACAAGTATGTTTATTGCAGCACTATTCGCAATAGCAAAGACTTGGAACCAACCCAAATACCCATCAATGATAGACTGGAAAGAGAAAATGTGACACATTTACCCCATGGGATACTATGCAGCCATAAAAAAAGGATGAGTTCATGTCTTTTGCAGGGACATGGATGAAGCTGGAAACCATCATTCTCAGCAAACTAACACCAGAACAGAAAACCAAACACCACATATTCTCACTCTTGAACAATGAGAACATCACACACCAGGCCTATCAGGGGATGAGGGGCTAGGGGGAGGGATACCATTAGGAGAAATACCTAATGTAGATGATGAGTTGATAAGTGCATCAAACCACCATGACACGTGTTTACCTATGTAACAAATCTGCACGTTCTGCTCATGTATCCCAGAACTTAAAGTAAAATTAAAAAAAAGAAAAAAAGAAAAAAAAATGACGTCAATTTTCAAAGATCAGTATAACCTTCCCTCTTCTGATCCTTGATTTAAGGGTCTTAGAATAAATGGGACAGGCCAGCAAGACATAAAGAATATTCAGTCTGTCACACACTCTTCTAACTCAACATTTGCTTTTTATTTCTCTTACTCTGAGATGGAATGACAAACGTAAAGAAGATAGCATATGGTTTTCTTGTCACAGAGTGGCAGTATCCCCAGTATTTACCCTAGAATGTTACACCTTATTTTTTCCTTCCTTTTTCTTCTCACTGTATCAGTGCTTTAGGAGTAGGGTAAAATTAATCAAACAGAAAGTAGAAAGCTAATTTGTAATTGATTGTATAAATGTGCTTCAGTTCATTGAATTATATTCTACTTTTTGTTGTTCATTCATCAAATATTATTAAAGTAATTATGTATGTCTGGCATAGGAATAGATCCCGGGGACTTTTAGTCACCGAAACTTTCCAGGTTTTGTTTTCATGAAATTTTCAGTTTAGTGAAGATGACAAATGTATATTCAGGAGTCATAACCATATGCAAAAAGTGCCAATAGAGATGACTATGCAATTCTTACAATAGAGATGAATAGTAGTAGATATGAATATTAATTCAGTGAAGTCAAGGAAGGCTTCTTAAATGATCACTGAACTGAGATCTGAAAAATGCAAAGAATTACTAGTTGTAAGTGAGGAGGAAACAGCAATCATTTCATTCAGTATGTACAAAGACCACGTGACAAGAGTGAGCATAGCTTAGAAGAGATTAGCAGAAGGCCATAATGGCAGAAGTCCAGCATGCAAAAGTGAAAGTTGTATAAAATCTGGAAAAGCTCACCTGGAATTGACATTTCAAGGATTTTCTGGCATTTTTAAGTCTTGTACATTACCCTAAGCTAAATGAAATGCCTTAAAAAGAGGACTCGCTGGGCATGGTGGCTCACGCCTGTAATCCCAGCACTTTGGGAGGCTGAGGTGGGTGGATCACGAGGTCAAGAGATCGAGACCATCCTGGCCAACATGGTGAAACCCCATCACTACTAAAAATACAAAAATTAGCCTGGCGTTTGGCACTCGCCTGTAGTCCCAGCTACTCGGGAGGCTGAGGCGGAGAATCGCTTGAACCCAGGAGGTGGAGGTTGCAGTGAGAGGAGACTGTACCACTGTGCTCCAGCCTGGTGAAAGGGCAAGATTCCGTCTCAGAAAAAAAAAAAAATAAAATAAAAGGGAGGATTCAAGTTGGGCAGTCATGAAATGATTGTACCCTCTAGGTGAGAGATAAAGCTTGCTGATAATACAGCTATGTTGGTAGGATTTTGTTTTGTTTCTAAAAAAGGATGGCATCTTGAGCAGAATTAGATTCTAAATAAGGAATTTAGTCCTCAGCCATTGGTTCTAGGTTGGTCCTATATGTAAAAAACTATATTGTTTACTTTTTGAAACTGGGATGGTTTTGAGAGAACTGGCCATAATTAACACTTCCGTCAGGATCACAGGAAAAATATGAGAGTTCCCCTGGGCAACTTGGGACATGGTCTTGCCACCTATAAGAGATTCCAAGGATGGTCTTTAATTGAGTGAAAAAGACTTTTAAAAAATATGAGTTACTCGAAATCTTTGCTGGTGAAGATTCTTACATCACGTGAAGAATTCACTGGTATGAATTCACTGGTATTTACTCGGTCGCTTTTAGCCTCTGAATTGGTATCAGAGCAATCAACTGTTTATTTTCCATTAGCTAATGTTTTATCATAGGTCTGTCCCTAGAAAAGCTTGTGTGAATAGTTACAGTACTATACAGGCATTTTCTAGTCAATCTCTTTGTTTTTGCAGGTATCATGGGAAATTATGTTTGGCTACCATGGCTCATAGGGTAAATATCTGTTATTAAACGTGATCTCTTGACTCTTATCAGAGTAACTGATGGTCGATGAGCTATCTAAAAAGTCCATTTGGGGTCAGGTTCACAAATATTGCAAGGCAGTTTTTGGAAATATTTTGTTCAATGACACAAGAAAGCAGAGGTCATGTGATCAGTGCAGAGGGTAGATCCAACAAAAATTTAGATGATCATTAATCTTTCAGGGTTTGGGAAATTCTAAGCAATACTCTGCTTACTTCCACTTCCCCTTTAAATTTTATTTTATTTGTATGAACTCTTTTAAATTTAGAGGGCTGATTTCCTGTCTTTTCTATTCAAAAAGAATTGGGCATATGAAAAAAAACTTTGGAGAAGTTCTGCTCGTAAACCCTGAAAACATTATAAAGGAGGTGGGCAACAAAGTTTGTGGATACTTTGATTCCATTTTCCATTCTATAAACAGCCAGCAGACCGTAGGGTGGAAGAAATTGCACTCGCACTTGTAGTAAGCAGAAATCATTTGATTATAAGTGGAAAACAAACAACAGAGAGTAGTAGCCAAAAGGAGGGTTAAGAACCCATTGCACTTTAGCCACAGAACAATTGACTTTCTGCTTTTGTACATCAGTCACGTGAGCTTGGTCAATAGCTGGTTCTGAGAGATGGACACTCTCTGTATGTGCTGACAAAATCAGGTTTATGTATCTGCAGTACTGAAGGGCAGAACTTTGACCACAGCAAATTTGTTAAAGTAATGAATGCCACCCTAGAGGACTTCAGTTGGCTCTCTTGCTAGCCCGACACAGGAAACCTAACCTCTGTGCATTACTGTATTAGTTGAACACCTGTTTAAAATTAGGAGTTCACTTCTGAGGGTTCTATTGATATAGGGAGACATTGGCACATTGGAATATAAAGTGTAGCATTACTCTTTACTTATCAATAATGTTCTATGTTATCATAAATGAAGTTAAACCAAAGTAGGAATTGAAATTTTAGTGATTGTCAGGTGAGATATTTTAAATACAGAACTGATGACTGACATTTGAAGAATTCACTGTCTCTCAAAATCAGTGAGAGTAGTTGTGAGAGTTTATTTTGCAGGATTAAGATAGTTGCAGTAATGATATATATAATTAACTAGAAATGTGGCAGAAGGTGAATGAGTGGGACTATGTTGAATCAAAGAAAGAAAATGGAATTTGAATAAGGTAAAATGAAAATAAAAAAATAACCTGGGGTTTTAGAAAGTGTATATTTTGTGTAAGGATATGTGTGTGTGTGTGTCTCTAAGTATATTAGTCAGTTCTTGCACTGCTATAAAGAAATACCTGAGCCTATTTATAGTAATTTATAAAGAAAAGAGTTTATTTGGCTCACAGTTATGCAGACTGCACAGGAATCATGGCAACTTCTGCTTATGGAAGACCTCAGGGAACGTTTACTCACTGTGGAAGACAAAGTGGAGCAGGTGTCTTACAAGGCAGGAGCAGGACCAGGAGGTCCTGCTCAAGAGCATCACCCCTAGGAGGAGTTTGGGTATTACATATATCCCGTGGTCAAATTAACCGCTAGTGAATAGATATTCCCTGGTGAGAACACTCAAGAGAGAATGACTTTTTTTTTTTTTAATTATCCACATTAACAGAAAATCTGGAAGTAAATAAACGTCAGTGATCAAGGGAACTAGAATACGTGATATTGGGAGAGGGCTAGGCTGACCACATCTTAGTGATAACAGCAGTACCATAGGAATGACATTGACAGCACTATTTTCTGAAACACTACTATGTCCAGCAATGCATTCAGCATTTTAATATTACATCTTATAGTCCTCATTGGAAATGTATGAGCTATGTATTATTATTTGCACTATAAAAATAAGAAAGCTAGGTATTAAATAAATTTAATAGTTTTCTGAAATTATGGTCATAGCCAGACAGAATAAATGTCAGATCTTAGAACTGAATTCAGCTGAGTCTGACCCCAAAGCCTTCTGTGTGTATTTGTTTTAGGTCATGGACTCTAGCACTGTAAAGGCTAGAGAATAGGTAAATCTTTATCATTTAACATTAGGTATAAATTTGAGTTGACCAAACCGAAATCGATATATCACTTGGAAATACTTTTTATGTATAAATACCTAGGAATAATTCCCTATCTGTGAATAGTGCAGTGATGAACATATGAGTGAATATGTCCTTTTGGTAGATTCATTTATATTCTTGAAGACACATGCACTTGTATGTTCATTACTGTACTATTAACAATAGCAAAGACACGGAATCAACCCAGGTGCATCAGTGGTAGATAAGATAAAGAAAATGTGCTATATACACAATGAAATACCATACAGCCATAAAAAGAGTAAAATCATGTCCTTTGCAACAACATGGACAGAATGTGAGGTCACAATCCTATGCAAATTAATGCAGGAACATAAAACTAAATATAGCATGTTGTGACTTATAAGTGAGAACTAAACATTGAGCACACAAGGACATAAATACGGAAACAACAGACACTTCGTAATGCTGGAGGGTGGAGGGAGGGGGGAAATTGGTTACGAATATCCTGTTAGATACTCTACTCCCTACTTGGGTAACAGGATCTAAATCTCAGCATCAGATGTGTTACCTGGGAATATTGTGTGAGACACATATACCTCTCTCTATCTAAAATAAAAGCTGAAATTAAAAAATTAGAGAATCAGTTATGTATGTGTATATAACATGCATAATTCGGTTTTGATAGTCACTGCAAAATTCCCATCAAAAATATGTATCATTCTTAAAAGTATCGACATAAGAGCTGATAAAGACATACTTAATTCTAGTTAAAAAATAAAATAAAATACAACTTGGAGTAGAAATTATCAGACTATCTAACTATTATATTTGAATTACATATAAAAAAAATGAGACCATAAAAGGTAACAGAAAATTGCTATGGAATGTCAGCAACGAAGTTATGATGTAGAAAAAATATTTCATGAGATATTTTCAGTACTTTAAAGACAAATTTATGCTAAGTAGATTCCAAGCTAAATTTGATTTTCACAATTAAATATTACTAAATAATCACAATAAGTCAGCATCTTTGAACTATTTGTATTTTACATTATAATATAAAATATGATTTATTAAACTTGTAGAGCATTACTGTGGTTAAGAAGAAAAGATCTGGATTCTACTTGCCTATGTACAAATTAGGGCTTTGCCAGCAGAAGCAAATGAATTAGTTTGTCTAAACCTCAGTTTTACCATTTAGTGAGTAGTGACTAACAACTGCACTTAGCTCATAAGATTGTTTTAAATGTTTAATAGCATAAGCACTTGCTTCTACAATTGGTACCTGTTAAATGCTTGACACAATTTCTGTTTTTATAATTGTACTTTAGCTTGTTTATATAATGAAACTTAACTGCTTTGCATGCCCCACAAGTAATATATTTATATGTGTTTACACTGTAGCCTTCTACCTTCTGAGATATCACATTTTTATGTTCTTAAGCACAAAATATCGGTCTATGACTTTCTTTTCTACCCTCAATGGCCTTTCTGTCTTTTCACTACACAAACACGTATTCATTCTTTTAAGAAAATAATATATGCTATACCAACTGTCTTTGCTGCTTTAATTGGTACTTGAAGAAACTTTCACGTAATTCAGTATATCTTAAACTCCTTTCTGTTTTATTTTTTAGATCAATTAATTGAGGCTAGAAGACATGTTACAAGTACAAAAGAATGGAAACATTTTAAATAATGAGAAATTGAATTCAGCAACAAATTTGAACTTAGAAAAGTACCAAAGTTTTGAATAAACAAATAAGAAATAATGAGCAAAAACATCTTTAGCATGCTTAATTTGTGCCAGGTAATATAAGCATTTTACACTATTAATCCTTAATTGATGATCTCTGATGCAGGTTATTTTGTTATTGACATTTTATAGATAAGGAAACAGGCATAGAATCAGTCTCAGGTGTAACTTCTTGGTAATGCCTAACCTACATTGTCTAAATCTGGTTCAGTTTTAGTTTCTTCTCCTACTTGGGCACAATGTTGTACTTACATCAATTACGGTAGCTATCTGAAAAATTAAACCTTGTCAGGCTGAAAAAATTACTCAGTAAAGATTTCTTTTTGTTGTTGTTGGTTAAGGCCAAAGATAAGAAAATATCCAATCCCTTTTCCATAGTCTTTTGCAATCAGTAAATTATTTTAGATAATCAAAACAGTATATAAATTGAAGAGATAGATGATGAAATGGAATATATTATTTCCAAGCTTTACCTAGTCCAAGGTTTATTCTGACATAAGACCTATTATATCTAAATTTAAAAGATTCATTATAGATGACTTACTAAAAGTTTATGAGAAATCTGAAGTTCCATTTTTTTCTTTTGATGGAGTCTCTATCACCCAGGCTGGAGTGCGGTGGCACGTTCTCAGCTCCCTGCAACCTCCACCTCCCAGGCTCAAGCAGTTCTCCTGCCTCAGCATACACAGTAGCTGGGATTACAGCTGCCCACCACCAGGCCCGGTTAATTTTTGTATTTTTAGTAGAAATGGGATTTCACCATGTTGGCAAGGCTGGTCTCAAACTCCTGAAATCAGGTGATACACCCACCTTGGCCTCCCAAAGTGCTGGGACTAAAGGCTTGAGCTACCACGCCAAGCCTGAAGTATGCATATTTGCATGACATAGTTGTGTATTTCTGTATCCTACATCTGTATGTAGAAAGAGTGAAAGAAAGCTAGCACCAGTGAGCACTGGTCAAGTTGATGCCTGTCATCAAAATTCTTAAAAGACAAAACCATACCCATAGCCAAATATTCTATAGTGTAGAGTAAATTGATTTAGTATGTAGATGAAATCCCATAGAAGAATATAGTACCCTGGTTTTTGTTAAATCATCTTTGTGATATTGTCCTATATTTTTACAGACGTTTGTGTTGTATGGGAGGTGTTATTTTCTTACAAAACTTAATCAAGTATGCAGTCTGTAAAGCAAATAAATACTAAAATGGAGTCAAACAAAAAACATCTTTAATGTGGCGGTAGTGATAGAAATTATTGTACAGAATGGGAGTTTCTTTTAACATTAAATTAACATAAATTTGTTACTATTGTCTTGAAAAGTGGCAAAAATGATGTAATGATCTTCTGAAGTCTTAGTATATGAAGAGAGCCAGTAACAAGTATTGTAGGCCAAAATGAAACTGTCAGCAACTACTTTAATGGTTTTTCAGAACTCAAATAGTGAAACGCAATTGTGGCTCTGTCTCCATTTGTGGTACTTCACTGTCATGTGAAACACAGGTCTTGTTATTTAAACCAGTCACTTTAGATTGATAATTAAATGTTAAAAATGATGTTTATTTGGTTTATTCACACCATGTAGTTTATTTAATTTATTCACACCGTGTAGAGTCACAAGAAATTGTATTAGGTTGCATAATTCCTCTAACGATTTTTTGTATCTGTGATGCCCGATTCACTGTCATTTTTACTTTTTACCTGGCTGGAAAATCAAGAAAAAATTCAATGAAATTTATGTAGCATTTATCTAGAAGTGAGCCTCAGTTTCTAGGATTTTGTGTCAATATTGGGAATGGTGCACTTGCTTAGTGATATATGTAATTCTATTATGCTTGAGTTTCGATGGTTTTAAAATTGCTGAAACTATGTTAAATTGGCAAAATTATAAAGTCATTATAACTTTTACTATTAACACTGTAACTCTGTCCAGCATTACTTGTTTCTTCAGTCTGAACTACTATTTTCTGCTTTTGACCTCTGAGAAAATCAAATCATTTGCAATATCAGTCTCTCCTATTGCATAAAATAAAAGCTATATAACAAATATGTAATTTCTTTTCAGTCTCGTCGCTACTACTCCAACTTTGTCCTTCTGCGTCACTGGCCTATGTGATGGCAAAAGAGAATTATTTAGTCTCTGTCTTTATCTGTTACCTCTCTAACACTGGAATTCCACCTCCAGGTAGAAAACACGATTCTGATTCAGTTGTAGTGCATTTTCAAATGTAAATGATACATAACTACTTTTTCCTCTAACATTTCTGTTATTTAAAAGTTTTTGTGCAATAATTTTTCTTCCAACTCTCACTTTGTTCCTTCACTTCTTCATTGTTTTGTTATAATGCTGATATCACATGACAGATATAGAAAATCATGAATGTTGGAGCTTTTCTCAACATAGTATTTTACTAATACAACATTGATTGTGTATTAAATTATTCAGAATTAACTAGGGAAAATATCTATTTACAATACACAGTCATGCACTGCAAAATGAGGTTTTGGTCAATGGCAGATAATATATATGATGATGGTTTCAAAAGATCATAATGCCATATTTTTACTGTGCCTTTTCTGTGTTTAAATATGTTTAGATACACAAATATTTACCATTGTGTTACAATTGCCTGCAGTTTTTAGTACAGTAACATGTTGTACAGGTTTGTAGCCTGGGAGCAATCAGCTCTACCATATAGCCTAAGTGTGTAATTTGCTGTGTTGTCTAGGTTTATGTAAGTAGACTCTACTATGTACTCACAATGACAATATCTCCTAATGAAACATTTATTGGAATGTTTCTCTCTTTTCAGCCATGTGTGACTATAAACTTCATGAGAAAAAGGTAACTTTATTTTTTTTGACAGTATCTAGGAAGGTTTCAAAATTGACAAATCTTCACTACCAGGACAGATACTTTTATTATACTTCCTCTTAGATTTGTATCTAAGAGGATACAAATTAGACACCATTCTATCTCATTCCACCCTTTCTTTCTATTTTTATTTTTTTAGAAGCTTAAATTCTGATATTTGTTCATTGGCATCCCAGTCTCGATTCATAAACTCTGACATCTTTTATGGTATTCCTTATGATACCTTGATCTTATAAGTTATGTACTCTTGTAACAAACCAGTGGATTTGAAAGAAATCAAAAAGCATTTTGGGAGTAATTTTCTAGCAGTTATAATACCATGCTCCCATAAGTAAAATGTGAAAGCTGTATTGTATATCCTGTGCCTTTATTCACTTTTCTTTATATTTTCTTGATCCTAATGAAATGTAAAATAAAATGTGACTTTATTAGGACACCTCATGTGGAATATGTTTTTGCTAAAGTTTAGTTATGCTAACTTGTCTCGTATTGTGTCTTGTAAAACAGAACAAGTTTGTGATAAGTATTCAGGGAAAGAAACCAATACTTAAATAGCAATTTGTGTAGATATTAAAATATTATCTATTAAAATTCCAGATTAGACTATTTTATCTATTTTCATAATATTGTAAGACATTCTAGATAGTTTTAATTTTAAAAGCCCCTAAATTGATGAATTCTTATTACACAAATAAAGATACTACTTAGACATGTCTTTTTAGTTTTCTATTTACTTATTTAAATTAAAGAGATATTATTAGGAGTGGGTGAGAGAATGGGAGATTAGACAAAAGTGTTCAAAGAAAAGTCCATTCCTTCACATTATCTATTATTTAAGTCAGAAAGTTTATAATACCAATTACAAGTTCCAGTGTTGACTGGCATTACTCACTGCTAATGACAAAGTCCTTTCTTGGCCAAATTTCAGTTTGGCTCTTTGAAGCTCTCTTTTCAACCAGGCCTTTACCTTGACACATCATGTCTTTGACCTCCTCAGCCCAGTTTTAGCAGAGAGTCCTGCTAGATCAACCCCCTACTCTTGGTGTCTGATCACCAAGTTCCTCATCCTCTACCTTTGATGTGTAAGTCTTGGCTTGCTTTTAGCAGGAATGCTATTAGGTGATTTTTGTAAGGATTCCCTTACCTTTATTATCTCCTCTTGGTGATTTTTCACCCACTGCCCCCCCTCACCGTGCTCCTTGGCTATAAATCTCCACTTGTCATTGTTCTATTCATAGTTGAGCCCTATCACTCTTCCTTATTGCAACTCCCATTGCAATAATATCGAATAAAATCTTTATTGTTTTTAACAAGTGTCAGAATAATCTTTCTTTAACACTAAGTTTATACTAATTGTGTTAGTGAGGGTTTTCTTGCTGGAATGAACAAATCCCATATATGTACTATAATCCTAGAGATTTATTTCCAGTTCAAGCAAATCCATTGCAGATTTCCTTGATCGAGTGCACTTTGGGCTACTTTGTCCCAGGCAGTAACCTCAAAATCTGGGCTCTTTCCCTCACCTGACTCTTCATACCTTAGCCCTTCATGTCCAGCAAGCTATGTGAGTAGGGAGAACATATGGGAGAATGTGAGAGACATTATAGAGGGTGGCATGAAATTGGCACAAATTATCTTCTCCAGTACCTCATTGGTCAGAAATCAGCTTCAAGGTGTCATCTAGACACATGGGAACTGAGAAATGTAATAATTTTGAATGTCCAAATGGGAAATAATTATTTTTTTCAAAACATATTGTGGAAGGACTGGTTGGTATTCCTTTGCACCTGGGTATGCTTTGCTAAGTAGTACTCCCTTAGCCATATCATATACAATTAGATTGATGGGAGAAGTTATTTAAAATAGTTTTTTTTAAGACACAAAAGCAAAGTACTGAGTTGATTTTCCCTTTCTCGCCCACATTACTAATGGCCTTCCAATTTGGAGGTGATACAAATCAGGGAAGAGATGCAATCATAATGGATGACACACCAGGATTGCTAGAGGTCTTAGCATGGTGGAACAACGTACAGATCAAACCTGGTAAAACTTAATTGCGATAAACCAACTCTTCACTTTAGTCTAAAAAAGGCCAATTACCTGGCCTCTAGTTAAAGGTGGACAGGCTCACTTTAGAATCCTATTATATGTAAAAGATTTAGAAGGTTTAGTTCACAATGTGCTAAAGCCATGTCATAGTGACCATGATATGAGTTGTGTGATTTGGTTTAAATGTAATAGAGAATGAAGGACAAGGTTGAGGGTGGTGGTAATATTCCTGCCTGATTCTGTAGTGCTCAGGTTCAGGTTACCTCTGAAGAATGGAGAAAAAGTCAAAACCCCACATTAATAAGACCTTAAAAGACTGAGAATGTTTTTTTCTGAAGAACAAAAGATGTAAGAAACGTGAACTGTCTTGACATGTTTAAATAGCTGTCATTTGAAGGAAGAATTAACACACTTGCTCTGAGTAGGAGCTAAAGAAGGATGAGTTTTTGTGAACCTAAAGGTGGAAATTTTAAACTCTGACCTTACCAGTATTGAAGTAAGCTATTCCAGAGGTCAAAAACTTCTCATCATTATATGGTCAAATAGAGTTTGAATCACTATTAGAAACAAGGATACCGGAATGAAATTTCAAGTATTGGAAGAGGACTTTTTTCAACTCTGAGAGTCTGTGATTCATTGATTCAGATATAACTCACTGGAACCTTAATTTAAACAATTGTCTTTTGGGCTGTTCCAATATTAGGTAACAGGACTAATTTAGTTCAATAAAAACATTTGCTAAAATATTTTCTGTGTAACATCTTATGCTAGACACAGTCCCTAATCTTTAGGAGTTAAACCCGAGGAGAATGCACAGAGGGACATCATTGTATACTAGCATAAGTAGTGTAATAAAGGAGAGTAAGGAGGGTTAGGGGGAGGAAAGCAAGAAAGGCTAATCTAGGAACAGTATTTTGCCAGATTTATAAGGTAAATGAGACCAAATAACAAGAAAGCAGGCTTGTATTAGACATTGGAGATTGAAGTTGGGGGGATACACTGGATTCAGTGACACCAGTTCCATATCCATTAACTTTTCTGCTCCCAGTTCTAAACTTTCGACCTATGGAGTATGGGATATCACACTGAGGTCCAACAAAGCCTGTAATGACTGTGTTCAGGAGTTATTCAATATATCACTGTATTCTGAGGCAGAGAAGTACACACCACAATATGAGAAGACAGTACTATTGGCTATCTGCTATTCTTAAAGAAACATCACATTGACTTTGTCATGTTTCCCAAGCAGTATGGATTACCAGCAGGTGGTGAAGATTGCAACATCCTGCTCTTGGAGAAAACTTTCTTTTCCTCGTATTAACTCAAGCTTCTTAAAAACAAATATTTCTTATCTGGTATGTCATTTTCCTGGTTGAGATCATTGCTGAACATTTAAGAAGTCTGGACTTGGTGATCAAACAGTTATCTAGGCAAAGGCTCTGACTTGGAACACAGTCATTCCACAGATAAATTCTTCAGTTTCTCAGTTTCTCATGACGGTAACTCCCACCTCATTCATAATTTAAAAATACTTATTGAGTGCCTTCTGGGTTCTACAGCTGTAACAGTAAGAAAGATAGTCATATCTCCTAACTGCTTGCAAGGTAAGAGTATTGAAATTGTAGTATACTAGTGAGAACATATGAAGAGTTCATAGGCGGGTGTTGAACAATTCGAACACATGGACACAGGGGAGGGGAGTATCACACACTGGGGTCTGTCGGGGAAAAAAGGGGAGGGATAGTGGGGGGGTGGGGGAGTTGGGGAGGGATAGCATGGGGAGAAATGCCAGATATAGGTGATGGGGAGGAAGGCAGCAAATCACACTGCCATGTGTGTACCTATGCAACAATCTTCCATGTTCTTCACATGTACCCCCAAACCTAAAATGCAATAAAAAATAAATAAAAAAAAAATAGAACTGATATGCTGGAGATGTTACAAAAAGGGGGAAAATGAAGGATTATCCCACAAATGGTTCCCTATCAATTGATTAATCTTTTGGAGAAAAATAAAGTAAGAAACTCGTTTTGCAATGTATTCCTGCCATGGTTAGAATATGTTCACTTCAAAATTCAGGTGTGGTTGATTTGACAGTATTGAGAAGTGGGGCCTTTAAGAGGTTATTATGATATGAGGGCCTCTCCCCTATAAATGGGATGAAAAACTTTATAAAATAAGCATGCAGTGTTTGGGAACTTGCCCTTCTGCTGTATGCCTTGTAAGGGTGCAGCAAGAAGGTCCTCATTAGATGCAGCACTTTGATCTTGGACTTCACGGCCTCTAGAATGATAAGAAAATAAATTTCTTTCCTTTATAAATTGCCCTGTCTCAGGTATTCTGGTATAGTGGCACAAATGGACTAAGAAAACTCCAAAATAATTCTTATATGGATTAAAAATTAAATCATGAAGAAGAAAGCACAGACACAATAATTTCAGAATGGAAAAGGACTACTAATTATAAAATGGGAAAAAGAAATAAAAAAGAATACAGACATATTTAATCACATGTATGTCAACACCGTTAACAAAATTTAAAGACAAATTACACAAGCATGCAATAATATTTTTAAAACAAAAAGATAGGAGGATAATGTAAAAATAAAAATGAATTTATAATAAAATGAACCAAAATGAAGACAAATCACAAAATATAAAACATCTCCAGTAAAAAGATATCCAATATAATGCAAAATAGAAAATTAATAATGCAAAATAGAAAAGAGATTGTCCCCTCTTATACTAGCAAAATGTTTCTGTTGTGGTTTTGTTTTCGCATTTATTTAATAATGCCTAGGTGTGTCCATAGGAGGCTGAAATTTGAATTTTCATATACTGTTGGTAAACGAAGAAAGTTTTATGTATTTCTGAATGGACATTTGAAGCTATTTGTCCAGAACTTTAAAAATTTCAAATACATTAACTAATAATTCTACTTCCTAGAATTTATAGCATAAAAAATTGAGAGGCTCATGAGAATATATTTCCAGATGTTCACTACAGCAAAGTTTAATACCAAAAAGCTAGAAATAATTAAATTATTCAATGATAAAGAGTCTATTTTATTATTATACACTAAATAATTTCAAAATTATAGTAAAATCACATTCTAGATAAATCATCTTTCCCCATTTGTAAAATGTCATCCTCTTATTTTTGTAGTTTCCTCACTCATGGCTCTAACTTCATTGAAATCACTTGTGGTATATAGCCCAAATAAACATAATCCCTCATTCCTTTATAAGCTTCTAAGGATTAATAACAAATGCTGACAAGGATTTAGAGAAAAGAGAAACCTCCTGTCGGTGGGAATAAAAATTAATTGCTGGTTTATGATGTTACCGTGTTATCAGTATGTTGCAATACACAAAGTCACCACTGAAGGCATTGGAGATACTGCTGTTAAAAAATACATATTGTCTTCCTTATGCAGCTTTCACTTTCGAGCAGGGTGAGCACGATGTCCAATCTCTTCACTGCCCTGGACCACATTGGAAGAAGAATTGTCTTGGCCCACAGATATAATATACTAACACTAACAATAGCTGATGAGCTAATAAAAAATAAAAATTGCAAAAACATCTCATAACGTTTTAAGAAACTTGATGAATTTGTGTTGGGCCACATTGATAGCTATCCTGGGCCACAGGTTGGACAAGCTTGCTTTAGAGGATGAGACATATCATACACAAATTATTTCAGGTGGTAATAGATCATATATAATAAATCATGAAAAATAGGATAAACAGACATTGGGTGAGTATGCTGTTTTAAAGAGTTTTTTGGAGTCTCTGTTAAAGCAACATTTAAGAAAAAACATGAAGCTAGTAAAAAATAAGTCACGAGGTCTCTGGGTGATGAAGTCAAACAAAACTAATAGCAAGAGCAAAGGTGCCTAAAATAGGACAAGGAACAGTAAGGAATCTCGTGAGACCAGTGGTGTGAGATATGGAATAGCGGTCAGAGATGAGGACTGATTGATAGTGATGGTGGGGGGGAGTGGGTGGAGGGATACATTTAAATCTATGGGATCCTGTATGCCATGCTAGGAGTTCTGGGTGTTTTGAGCTGTGTGGGAAACTGCCAGAGCTATTTAAACAGATGAATGAATATTATGGCCTATGATAGAGCATAGTGACAAATGTGTAGAAAATAATCTGTAAAGAGGCACCAGTAGAACCAGGGAGATCAGTTAAGCAGTAGCATGAGCAAGACATAACAATTCCTTGCATAAGTCTGGAGATGATGAGAAGTGCTTGAATTTGGGATGTATTTTGAGTTTCGGTGGCAGGATTTTGCTAATAGATTGAATTTTGAGTGTGAGCAAGAGAGAGAGAGAAGTCATAAAAAACTCCAATATTGGCTTGACTAACTTTGATTGAAATGCACAAGGTTTTAGAAGAGATTTGAGGGTGGTTCAAATTTAGTTAAGCTTGACTTACCAGTTATATATATATAAATCAAAATTGATTTACCAAGTATATATCAAAAGGGACATTTTGAGTGGACATTTGGACTAAGTCTGTAGATAGGAAAGTGACTGTTTTTATCAGCACATATTTGAGAGTTAGTCTACAGATGTATTATACAAAGCCGTGTGACTAAATGTTACTTAGGGAGTGAGTATAACTAATACAAAAGTTGCAAGATAATTCATTTAGAGTTTAGGTAGATTAGGAGGATTCAGAAAGAAACCTGAATAGGGACGGGCAGTGAGGCTGAGAAACACCAGTTGCATGTGATCTCACGAAGGCAAAGTGAAGATGATGATTCATGAGTATAGGAGGGATCACTGTGTCATGCTGCTGCTGGACTGACAGAGACAAAGACTCAGCAGTGACCATTAGATATGACAACACGACAGTCATTTGTGATTTGACAAGATTAAATCAGGAGAAGGGTCTGGAAGAAATCCATATTAGAGTGAATGGGAACTAAAAAAGTGCAAACAGCACAGAGAGAAAACTATTTGGACAACTTTTGCTTTAAAAAAAAAGAAAGAAATTGTAGTGTCTAGAAGAGCATATGGGACAAATAGGTTTTTAATGAGATAATAGTAGAGCATGTTTCTGTTCTGGTGGGAATGGTTGAGGAACAAGAGAGAAAAACCGATGAATCAGGAGAAGAGGGAGATAATCAAGCTTGTCATGTTACTATCTACAATAGCAAGGTCACACTTTACATTATTCCTGTAAAAGTGGGATCTTTTGACATTTTTCACATTTTATATCTCTAACATTCAAAGCAGAGAAGCAGAGACCCAGAGCTCAACTGCTCTGTCTTATCGATCAAGAATTCCCTGTGAGATAAAGAAACATAGCAGCATCAAGACCCTTAGCTATCTGCCTCTTCCTTTTAAATATAGCCACATCTGCCCCCCCGTTCTTACTTTCTTTTATCTTTTTGTTTCTCTCCTACGCAAAAGTAATCCTTGTGTTTTGTGAGTCTTTTCAAAATTGTTTTCTATTTGTTTCAGCTAAAGGATCATTGATAAAAACACACTGAAGACATATTTTACAATTGAAGAATGAATTAATGCAAGCAAATTTCTCACAATGCACTATGTGTGCTCATAGGCTATAAACATTCTCTCTGTCTCTCAATACACACACACACACACACACACACACACACACACTGCCTCTTTTTAATCATCTAGTCCTGAATTTGTCTGAAATCCTAATTGCAAACTATAAACAAACCACTGAAGTTAATTTCTTTGGACAAAAAAAAAAATAAGTCAGAATTAACAATTTGTTTGGGATAAAGTACTCTGATAAAGGCCAGGGAGCAAAGATCAACCAAATTCTACACAATATGGTTTTCGTTAGTGTGCTTCCTCCGGCAGTACCTCCACAGATATTTGACATTTGTTACCATGTCACTGGATTCAATCACTCCCAAATTCTCATACATCTCACTGCCACTGCTGCTATGAATAATCTCTAAATGAATGGCAGTTCGTAGATCATGTGACTGTTCCCTAGTTGGCAGGAAATGGGAAGAGGATTATTTTTCCCCATTTTGTTGTTATCAAAAGAACTTACAATAAAACTTCCACTTAATATGTGCTTAAAAAGACCCTGACAATTGATTTAAAATGTGTGATGGGGTAGAGACCAATCCTTGAATTACAGGAACTTTTAAGAACATATAAATGATCCAGGGAAATTAGATTAATCCAAGCTGAAGTTGTTTCTCCATTAGTATTTTTGTTTCTTTAACAGAACCCATTATGAGGTAAATTGCCAAATTTATTTCTTGGCATGTACACCCAAAACATCGTTATCACCCAGTGCATGTTTCTATGGGAGTGAGACAGACAATAACAATGAGCAACATCTACAATTTTTCTAATTTTGTTACTGGACATGCCTGACATTTATATTTGTATATTACTAGCTAGTATTTGTGGTTTTATATTCCTCAATTACAAAATCTATCTATTAATGTGTTAGTGGAGGAATTGCCTCAAGCCAGCACTAGACACAATCAAAAATTGCGCATGTGCAAATTCCTTTTGAAAACGTGAAATTTTTTCATTAATACTTGATTTTTAAAAAGCTTTTATCTGCCATTATCTAGTTGTTTAGAGATGGTCAAATCTAATTCTCTGTGTTCTCATTTATAAATTTGTTATAATAGTGCCTCATTTCCAGCATCAAAATTTATATTAAACATGAAAAACATAAATGTAAATATTTTTTGAAAATGTATAAAGCTCTATTAATGATATATGTTATTTGTTATTATATTTGAAAAGACAATTCTTCCAACAGGTTAGTTTTAGAACACAAGATTAGATCATAGGGACAAATAAAATGTTCATGTAATACAAATTATTAGTTAAGAAATCTAATTAAAGAAATACATTTAATAAAATAGATAATTGTGTCTTTATTATCTGATTCTGCTTCTAGCCTTAAAAGTCTCCTACTACCATTATAAATTTTATATTAATAAAAACTGGCCATTATTATTATTTGATGGTCACTGATTTTTATGATGTCTTCCCAGTATGAAAAGCATACTTCCCTCGGTAGGGCCTAAAACAATGCCACTGAACACTGTGGGAGCTTCATGAATATTTTATGGTAATTCAAGAGGCCACATGTTGAAATCCACAGTCATTGATAGCATTTTGGCATGGATATCAAAGAGTGGCAATACTGGCAGCTTTAGGTAGTGAATTGATGCTGGGGATCATTCGTTTTAATTAAGGGTTGGAGCATCTTGGCATGGAGTGCATAGAGCAGCCTAATGAGCACTTGAGTAAGAAATTTTCTAATTCTAGATCTAGTTTTGTTTTTCTCATTAAATATTAAATGTGCATATTTCTCTTCATAAACTAAGAGATTATAAGAAATGCAATAAAATTATAAAATATAGTCCAATGATACATTTTTCAAGCTAAGAATATTCTACAATGTATAAGCTATGTAAAACCCATAGTCTTGTGTAACCCGTGAACCTTTATCTGTGCAGTTTAAAAAATCTATAAATGCCATGGGATTGTTGTTTCAAATAAGATATTAAATATATGAACTCTGTGAAAACTGTAAAGTACTATGCAAACGGCAGGTATTATACTTATGGTTGTAACTATACTGGTATCTTTTTCCGCAGTGCCTAAGGATAAGGAATAACATTTTTATGGCGAACACTAAACTGAGTTTTCTATTGACAGACTTCTATTTCAGTGATATCTGTTTAAGGAGTATCTCAAGAGTATAGCATACAAAGGTAAAAAACAGAAGTTGCAGGCATTCATCCTCTACCACCACCTACCGCTAGGCAAGTGACTAACACAGAGTTGACTAAGAAATGGCTCAGCTTTCGAAGGTCTATCTATAAGTCTGTGGTCCAAAATAATGGCATATATACCACTACCGTATAAAAATAGCAGTAACTAGAAAAAAACACAATGGTGTTTTGGAAAAGAGCATATAGCCTAGTAAAAGCTGATGTTTGAATCGGTGTTATTTACTCTAGTAGAGAAATTTTCTGATATTTGGCTTTTATATTAGAAATAGAATTCAACTTATGCAGATGTCTGCTATTTTAATATAATGTGACATATTTTCCCAAAAGCAAAGATGAAATTCTTTAATCACTCCTTAAAGATTACAATATAAGCCCACTGGGGATTTGTCCTCACCCTTTTGGGATGCATGTTGATTCCACAGACGACTTTTGAAGATACTCTTCTTGGGAGGGCTATTCCAAATGAGCTTCATGAGAAAAGACACTGATGACATTTGAGGGGCATCAATGTAGTACCTTTCTTTTCTTTTTTTTTCCCATAAATTAATTTGAAATAGGATATTTGTTCCAATAAGGAGCAACACATTTAGACTTATTTGCCCTCAATAACTTAGTTTAAATGGCTTGTTGAAGATGACTGACAATGAAGATTTTCCACTGGGTGTATTGCAAATCAAGATCCAGAATATAGCCTGGGAGAGAAGAGCTCGGAAGATAAAGAAAGAACAAAAGTTGAAACAGCACTTGGTTCTAGAGGAGTGGAGATAAATACACGTTACTGAGTAAATGATGGACCAAAGAGGAAGGGAAATAGTTTGGATTAAAAGAGTTTAGAGAGGCCAGACGTGGTGGCTCACACCTGTAATCTCAGCACTTTGGGAGGCCAAGGGGGGACGGATCATTAGGTCAGGAGCTTAAGACCAGCTTGACCAACATGGTGAAACCCCGTCTCTACTAAAATACAACAACAACAACAACAACAACAAATGGCCGGGTGCAGTGGTATGCACCTGTATTCCCAGCTACTAGGAAGGCTGAGGCAAGACAATTGCTTGAACGCAGGAAGAAGAGGTTGCAGTGAGCCGAGATGGCTGCACTCCAGCCTGGGCAACAGAGCAAGACTCCATCTCAAAAAAAAAAAAAAAAAAAGATTTTAGAGAAAGACAAATTTGTTAGGGCTGCTCTTATAAAAGGACATACGAGGAATAGCTGCAGTTTAAAAATTAATTGCTTTTTTTGTCACTGAGGTAAATGTGATTTATGAAATTATTAAGCTCCATGCTTTGTCCTTGATATGATAGGTCCCTGATATTTGGCATTTGCCAGGAAGGCATGATGCCATTCAGCTGGTGCCAGGTTGGGCTAATCAAACAGATATGAAGATATTGATGAGAAACACTTATTGTTTTATTTCCTGCTTTCTATCTTTACTTTCCACAATTTGAGCATTTTAGTCTCCAGAAATGTCAATCCTTTGTTCTTCTGATGCTGAAAGAAACGCATTGTGATAATGCCATGAAATGAGCATTTGACACAGGAAAATGTGCAAATCAACTTTTCACATTAGTTACTGTTACAACGATTCACTCCAGGGGTGCCATTTCTAGGTCAAAACATCAGAACTATTCTTCACCAGCAAAACACAAGAGAAATAAATGCTGAGTCTGGAAAATAGGATTGCATTTTGTGAATTCTGGAGAGGAGGGCTCCACAGAGGAGAGAATCTTAAAACACTTTTCTCTGTAGGAGAGCCGCTAGCTGAAAGGTACTGCATATCCCAGACACGTACACACTGATAGAATGTGGTGTGAAAATCAGCAGTTATGTTAGGGCCCTAAATGCTGCTTCTGTAGCCAAAACTGCTATATTCTCCCTTAATCCCTGATTTGAAGCAGTAGGTCTTCCCGGAGCATCATTTTTTTCTCTTCATTTTTCTCTTTTAAAATTTCATTTTGTTCTCAGTAAATTCTGTGGGGGATGAAAACTGACAAAATAAAAAAGACACAGTGACAAAAGAAGCTGTGTGTTAGTTTAATTGTGTGCCTCAAAGTCATATTCTAATATTACCATCAGTTCAGTCACCATCCATGTTACCTTTCAGATGAAATCTAAGAGGATAAACCATTTAAAATAAATTTTATGTGCTGTCTGTGGTGAGCAGACAGATCATTGCATCCATCAAATCCCTGTTTACATCAATAGAGACTAGCACGATCTTAAACTAGCAAAAAGTGCTCATGCTTTGTTGCTATTAGTATTCTCAGCTGCTTCACGGTCCAAGGCCAGCAGCGGGAGATCACTTAAGTGTCCATCACCCATAGTGGTTCTTATAGAATATAATCCCTAACTCACTTTAATACAAAGAAGTGTCTTTCATTCTGAAGTGCAGACACTGGTAGAGAGAACACAATGCAGTTATTGACAGAGCAATTGATAAACTCTTGATAATTCAGTAGAGGGCTCAGGCTTTTATTATTGCTCAATTAGAATTCCTTGAAAGTTATGAATGTTCTAACTACTTTAGCTTCTTGGGTTCAAGCAGATGGTTACTGGACAGGGTGTCAAATGATGGCAAAAGGGCAGTTGTAAGATTTTAAAATATGTGGCTAAAAATGGGTTGGAATACAGATTTTATGAAGTGCACATGTGACTGCTCTTTCCATTATTTTTATAAGTACAGAATGTATTTAATGCACCAGTACTTACCTTTACCTACATGTTTTATATGTCAGTGAAGTTTAATTGCTATCACATCTTTATAAAGATGCAAATACAAATTAAAATAGAAATTGCATCCTAAGTTAAGCAATCTGAAAAACTTAAAAATTGTTATTTTAAGAAGTACTGACTTCATTCTACAACTATTCTTCACAACTATTGTAGAATAGATGTTATCATTCATTTACATTATCATACAGATTGATTGGCTACTTCATTTTGTGTAACAGTTATTTCATAATGATAGTAATAATATAGCATCTAATAAATGAAAAGTTCAAGATATAAAGTATATTTACTCAACCACTTTTATTTTCCTAAAATGGCAATAAAAACAAATTCAATTTCTAATGTGAAAATACCTTTTTTTAAAAGTTTAAAGTGTGACACTCCCTTCTAAATCAACTGTTAATAAATCAATTTCTTTTAGTAATTGGGTTAGTCTGTAGGTGATCAAATTTCTTCATATGGCATTTCTCATCTACTCTAGTAGTGAAAGAGAAACTTATTTTCTATATATTTTAGAGCTAAGACAAAAATTAAAATTACTGTATATTTTCAGCTATATTTTAAGGTGTTGATAGTTAAATTATCCCTACAGAAATCATAAACTGCATTATAGGTGGATATAGACTCATTCAGTACTCCTTGCCTTAATTACTAAAACTAAGGACAATGATACTTATCAAAACCATGGACTGAGCTAGTATATATTGACTGGCTGATGTTTCCTTAATGAATTTAATATAAAGGGACTGACTTGTTTATTACTAATTTCTGCGGGGGAACTGGCTTAGAACTGATCATATCTGATCATCTCTTGAAGATAAATTACATAAATTTTCATCACGTTAAGGATAAATGGTAGTCTACAATCCAACATAAAGTAGAAAACAAATTCAACTATTAAGATAATTTTGCATCACTATCTGAAATATTTACTTAATTTCTCAACCATTAGCAAATGTGTTGCCATAGACATCTTTTTTGCCCTCCAATTTTCTAAGAAGAGATTCAAGCAGGGTGCTATTTTGGTCAATGGGTGACTTTTTCAGGAAACTTTTCTCTATGTGTTGTTTTTATCATTCTAAATATAAATTATAATGATATTTTATATGACAGAAAGAGTTGGTAGATAAAGATATGATCAGACTCATCTTCAGCATACTAGATAAATGCTCTTTCAGCAACATGGGATAAATCACTCAAATATTTTTGGAATGACATGATTCTCTATAGAATGTGGATTGGTGTCATTAAGTCAGCACAGGATATCATTGTTAGACACAAAACAAAATAATAAAAATTCTCTTCATGCTTATTGCCTTATAATGTTGGCAGGTTAAACAATGTGTTTCCATTAAATAAAGTCCATGTAGTTAGTTTCTTGTTTTCTATGTGCTGCCTGAACATTTGAGAATATTCAAATCATCTGAAAATATTTAATGTCTGAGACACCATTAACGCCTTCTGGGTATGTGATCATGTCATTGAGGGTGCTCTGAGAATGAAAATTATATTTCTTGGAAGTCTCTGAGATTGCTGTTATGCTCCCAGGAAAATAATTTAATATTCCATAGTTTTTGTAAAGGACAATAAGTGCATGTGGGAAAAAAAACTAAAACATTCATAGACCTAATTATTAGTGTTAAGATTCTTAATGTAAAATAGAATTACTGTGCTATGTTTACCCTTGTCTTCACTGATTTATATCCTTACAGGAGAAGGTGATACTTATCTCTTCTTGGAGTATAAAATATAATATACTTTTCTTAGAATAGTTTCAAGAGAACCTATGAAAACCACTTCTGAATCAGTAAAATTTCTGCTCATGTACACAATTACCCAGTGAAACAGAGCCTTATTCCTCAAATCATGTGTAAGGAACCAGCCCTATATCACCCATGGTTACCCCGAGTTTGGTGGCGACAAAGGAAGGAGAAAAAGACAGGTTAAGAGAGAAAGTGGAACCAGGGGGCCATCACTTTATTACTTTGGAGGGAACAGTGAAGGCCCCTGCCTCTGATCATCCAAGCTATTTATTGCTTACAATAACTTTGATTTATAGGGTGGGGTGGAGTGATGATGAGGAGAGGGTGACAGGATGGTGGAGTGAATCAGTGAGCAAGAACTGAACCAGTGAGCGGGGAACTGACGTGTCATTCTAAGGATTGATAACAGTGGCGGTTTAGGAGTTTCACAAAACACGAACATGTGGTTATCTTTAGCTCATTATCTATGTGCAGCTGATGGAACTTGGGCCTTACAAGGAGCTTACAAGTCACCCTGCACCAGAACATGAGGCGTGGAGAGGACTTCCTCCTCAGAGGCCTCCTGTGGCCTTCTGCAGTTTGTTGTTCCCTGTTTATATGTTACTAATAACCAGTTTATGTAGGCACTCTGTAAGTCCTTTCTCCTTTGCTGTTTTTCCCAACAATCATGTTTTCTAAGTTGAAGTAAATCCTCTACTCAGAAATTATGTGTAAAACATAACAATAGCAAATATGTGTAAGAATAATGACAGAATAGAATATATTTGTCAGAAAGAGAGAGGGGCGTCTAGGTGTGATTCAAGGGGAATATGAACATCCAAGTGGTGGACCAAAGAAGATATGTCAGATATATCATATGAGTCATGACAAAGTGAGTGGTGCTGCTGAGGGTTAAGTTTGAAAAAATTCTTTAGAGGAGGTATAGTGTAAAATTTAGAGACAAAAATAAGGAGGATAAAGAGCAGAGGTATTACTATGAAAAACAGATTCCAAGTCATCGCTAAAACCGTGTGCACCTAGTTGCATTGAATTTCTAGTCCCAGGGCATGGCCTGATCTAGCAATAATAGCAAATAAGATACTTTTTCTTCCTATGCGTTTTATTCTAATGCTAAAATAGTGTTGTTGTCAAAGTGTCTGGTGCTAAAGTGATAGCGTGAGATAAAATTTTAAACAGGTAATAAATTTTAATCAATGTGATGCATTTTATTCAACTATCATCTGGGCATTTGAAAACATGTTGCAGAGTACTTACAAAGTCCGTTTAATTAATATTGGTGCCAGGGATGATCAGATAAAACATTTATTGAGGGGCATCAGTGTGAAACATTTCATAGACATTGATTTTACCTCATAAAGCAACCAAGGCAATAAATGTGAAACTAGATGACTTACCCAGGAGGAACTTGTCTGGCGCTCACTCCATTTTATATTGTCAGGGATTATGGACCCCTCCAAGGACCTCTGGGTTCGAGGGGGAGAAACTGACATGATCAACTAAAAGTGAATGTTAAAAATAGATTTTAAAGAGGAAATGAAAGTGTTTGACACTTCTGGAGAAGACTTTTAAAAGTAAAAATAATTGCATGAAATTAACTTGAGAGAAACATTAAAAATGATCCAGATTTTTCTAGAGTACACTGATTTAAAAAAAAAATGCTTTCTCCCTCTCTTCCTCTCCAAGTTCTTCAATTTTTATATTTCCAGTGAAGAATGTATTTAGACTTCAACCACAGATATCCCTTGATATATTTATCAAGTTAAATGGTAGCTCCCCCTTACCTAGCTGGGATATATAACTGAAATTCTGCCACATTCATTGTTATTGAGGCTTCATTGGAGAGGAGAATATGTAATTGCCATTCTCTGCAAAAGAAGTACTCTAAAGGTTGAAAATCAAAATGAATACAGTCCTTAGTAGTTGTTGCTCTATTCTAAAATGTATAGATTTTCAAATGGCATTTCTGTTTTTAAAATATTTAGTCACATTTTACATTTTATTTTTAACCTTTACAAGGCTCTTTGCATCTTGAATTATGAAACTCTAAAATGAATGTATTATAGGCAGTTCCAAACACACCACAAAAGTTGTTTAAAACTAATGAAGAAAGAATATTTTTTTGACAAGGAAGCTATGTTATGCATATTGCTTAATTTCTCAGAATCATATACAGAAAGACCTTTTTGCTTATAATGGCACTAAAATACTCAAGATGCCACTTAGAGTTTAGTCACAATTTAAACCTTGGTCTCTGTGAAAATCAGAGTCATTTCTATTCAGTTTGAAACACAGCCTTATTAGCAGTTTCCCCTTTATCTTTCTTATTTTTCTTCTAAGTACAACTAAGAAATAGAAAGATATCCCTGAAGCTGAAATGTGGAGTGTATGATCCATTTCCCCCAATTTTTTTTTTGCAGAAAAAAATTTTGTGACAGCACATGTGTAAATTTTAATCTCCAGTTGAGATGTCTATTTATGAAGCATGTTTACAAAATGTGCATTTTTTACCTGAAAAATAGATTATCTATATTAAATTTAAGAATTGGATATGTGTCTTGAATAGTATAAAGATGACTTACCTATTTATGTTTTTAATTTAAGAAGACATGTATGTCCCTTTCTTATATTGTTTGGATGTAGTAAATTTTTGTTCAATATAAATTAACAATTATGTACTGAGTTATTATCGAATAGAAATTACTGGGCAACATGAAGAATTTAAAAATCCAAGAAATAATATTTCATAATTCCTATCTTCAAGGCAGACACTAAATGTAAGTTTAATAATAAAACCTGTTTAATTTGAAGCTTCAAAATACATATTTGGCAATAACTATATAAAGTGTTTAAGGGAGAAAAACTTGCATTTACTTGAGCTCTTCATAGATTCATGCAGAAGGTAAAATCTGAACTAGATTTACAGAAAGAGAGAATTTGATACAAAGTGTATAGCACACTTGGTATTTATACTTGGGTTCCCATTTTATATAAATAAATCAAAAAGCAAATAAGAAAAACAGCAGAAAATCTCTTTGGGACATATATAATGGAAACAAACCATCTAAGTGTGCAAGAAGGAAAGTGCTATTGGAGAGGAAGACAATGCTAAATGGGATCATCTATTACTGAGAAATGGTTGTGGTTGGAATGTATCATAGAGGTTCCCCTGAGAATAAATAAGTGTAAACCTCTTGGTATTTTTTGGTTCTGTCTCCACATAAATCTCACCTGCAATTGTAGTTCTCATAATCCCCTTGTGTCCTGGGAGGGACCTGTGGAAGGTGATTGAATCACTGGGAGTGGTCACCCTCATGCTACTGTCCTCATGATAGTGTGTTCTCACAGATCTGATGGTTTTATAAAGGACTTTGACCATCTTTACTCAGCATTTCGCCTGGCTGCCGCCAGATGAAAGACGGGATTACTTTCCCTTCCACCATGGTTGTAATTTTCCTGGGCTTCACCAAACTTCTTTTCTTCATAAATTACTCAGTCTCTGGGATGACTTTATTAGCAGTGTGAGAATAAATTAATGCAGTAAATTGGTACCACATAGTGGGGCACTGCTAGGAGGGGGTCTATAATCTGCATAGCCACAGAGGCAGAGCTGCCAGAGGCTGTGGGAGCCCACCTCTTGCATTGGTGTGACCTGGATGTGAGATGTGAGATCATTTTGCAGCTTTAATATTTGACTGCTCTGCTATATTTTGGATATCTATGGGATCTATTTGTTTGAGCCACTCTCTCACATTTGGAATGGGTATATTTATCTAGCGCTCGTATTCCCATTGTATCTAGGAAATAACTAACTTGCTTTTGAGTCTACAGGCTCATAGGTGGAAGGGACTTGCCTTGTCTCAGATGAGACTTTGGAGTTTGACTCTCGAGTTAGTGCTGGAATGACTGAAGATTTTGGGGGACTGTTGGAAGGGTACGATTGTGTTTTGAATTGTGAGGACATGAGATCTAGGTGGGGACTGGTGCAGAATGATATAGTTTGGCTGTGTACCCACCAAAATCTCATCTTGTGCCATGGGAGGTACCAGGTAGAGATAATTGAATCTTGGAGGCAGTTACCCGCATGCTGCTATTCTAATGATAGCAAGTGAGTGCTCATCAGATCTGATGATTTCATAAGGGGCTTTTCCCCCTTTTATTTGGCACTTCTTGTTGCTGCCATGTGCACTAGGATGTGTTTGCTTCCTCTTCCGTCATGATTGTAAGTTTCCTGAGACCTCCCTGGCCCTGAAGATCTTTGAGTCATTTAAACCTCTTTTCTTGATAAATTATGCAATCTCAGGTATGTCTTTATTAGCAGCATGAGAACAAGCTAAAACACCTCTGTACCAAGGTATAAGCTGGATGATGAGAACTTGTATGTAAAATTTCTCTACCATGAAGTACTTAAGCCTAGTCTTAAATTTGTACCCAGAATGAAAAATCTTCACTAATGGTCTGAGGGGTTACTTTTATTTACCCATGTTAGGCTGCTCATTCATTAAGATTCATTTTCAAATTTAGCCATGAAATTCCATACCAACTCTACCAAACGTCTATTATTCTGACCTTAAGCTGTGTCTTAGTCCATTTGTGCTTGTATAAAAAAATTATTTACAGTATTATATAAATATATAATATTATAATTTTATTGTTATTTTTAACTCTCTTCAATTCTATAAAGCTGGGAGAGATGAGAAATCTTGAGAAGAAAGTCTGATGTAATAAATGTTGGTCTACAAGGTTTAAGAAAGAAGTTGTCTCTATAATATATGTGTAACTTAAAGCATCAAGTGCTGATGGAGAAGTTGCGGTAAGTTATCCAGAAGACCTAGCTAAAATCATTGTTGAATGTGGTTACATTAAATAACAGATTTTGAATGTAGACAAAACAGCCTTACATTGAAAGAAGATGCCACCTAGAACTATCAGAGATAGAGAGGAAAAGCCAGTGCTTGACATTAAACTTCAAGAGACTGGATATCTTGTTAGGGGAGAATGTAGGTCAGGTGCGGTGGCTCACTCCTGTAATCCCAGCAAATTAGGAGGCTGAGATGAGTGGATCACCCGAGGTCGGGACTTTGAGACCAGCCTGGCCAACATGGTGAAACCCCATCTCTACTAAAAATACAAAAAAAAAAATATCCAGGAGTGGTGGCATGTGCCTATAATCCCAGTTACATGGGAAGCTGAGGCAGGAGAATTACTTAAACCCAGGAGGTGGAGGTTGGGGTGAGCTGAGATCATATCAAATGCACTGAAGCCTGGGCAACAGTTCAAGACTCCTCAAAAAAGAAAAAAGAGATATAATGCATCTGGTGACTTTAAGTTGAAACCAATACTCATTTACCATTTCAAAAATTCTAGGGCCTCTAAAATTATGCTAAATCTACTCTGCCTTTGCTCTGTAAAGGGAACCACAAAGGCTAGATGACGGCACATAATTTGACAGAACGGTGATGGCTCTGGTTTATGAGATGTGGGTTAACCTAGTGTGGCCACAGAGCCTGAGTTGGTAGTGTGGGCACTTGTAGAGTGACCTCTGCCCTGGCGTCAAGGCATGTGTAAACTTGGTGAGGTGGTGGCTCCTTTTCTGAAAGCAGCTCAATAGTAGCAGCTTCTTGGGTTGGGGGAGAGATGTGCAGTCTCCTCTCCCTATCTGGGGTTCCCCAGTGGGAATGGCTATTGCTTGCCTAAGTGCTAAGAGATACTGGTGTCCTCTGTGGAGCAGGCCACTAGGGACTATAATGGTTTTCACTATGTGGCTGATGCTGGTGGCCCTCCATCTTTCTTCTTTGCACCTAGAAGTCTCCCCGGGTTCTCAGATGTGTTAATCTCACCAGTTATCTTTTCTATGTAAATGTTCACCTTTTTATTTATTTATTCTTTTGCTCCATTGTGTTGCTACAGATTCTTTAATGGGCCCTCTCTAAGCTGTTTTTTGAGTAGCTGTCTGTAGGTTTGCGAGTAGCTGTCTATATATATATTGTGTGTGTGTGTGTGTGTGTGTGTGTGTGTGTGTGTGTGTGTTAAAATTAAGGCTGGCATTTTCTATTCTGCCGTCTTTCTGATGTCACTCTGGTCTCAATTTTAAAAGTTATTTTAAAAATGGTATAAAGAAGCCAGGTAAGAAATGAAGAAAATTTTTGTTGGTTTTGTTGTTCTATAAGTACGTTCTCTAAGAGAAGAGTGGTTTCAGCTAAGAAAATATTCAAAAAAAGTCATCTGAGCTTTACTACAATAATTTAACCTAAAATATGCTGAGCCAATATCACGTATTTTCTATTGCATTAAACAATGAGATATTTCAAATAAATAAATGTAGTATTCTTAGCCTTTTCAGATATTGTATGATTGATCCAGAAACATAAAGAGCCAAGTTGTCTTTCTGATTTATTAGTTATGAACTATGCTGTTTTAAATAATTTACCTGAAAACACAAATGGAAAAAACTTAGAATCTCAAAAATAAAAATAACACATATACACATATTACACGTATGCACACACACACAGACACACATACACTATAAGATGTATGCTTTAATTAGATCTATGATTTGTTTTAGTTATAGGCAGCTTTTTTTTAAATCAAAAGCTACTCCATTCCAGGAAGGATTTAAACTGACATACAAATATAACTCCAGTATTTAAAACTTCACCTGCCTATAACTAAAATGAAGTAATGTTCCTTTTACTACCTGCGTGACGAACACAAGCTCTTATCTCTTTCTTTTATGGGTTCAGAGCCTGTTTTAAAAATTCAAAATATTCCTGAGATATTTGTAGCTTCACTTTTAGGTTGTAAGATATATGCCATGAACAGAAAAACACTTTGCTAAGTTTTTCTGATGATAAACTTCAGCAAAACCATAGTACATTATTACAATCAATATTGATAATGTTACTTTTCACCAATCTTACTCAATGTTTCTCAGTTTTATTTTTACTTTTTTGTGCGTTTGTCTGAGTTTTATAGAATTTTATCACTCTCTGTAGGTTGTATATCCACCACCAAAGCCAAGATATTGAGCAGTTTCAGCATCTTAACCCCTTTTCATAATCACCCCCACCTCTCTACAGTCCCCTGACCCTCAGTTCCTAACCCCTGACATCTACAAATATATATTTTAAAAATATATCATTTCTTAAGTGTAAATATTGTAAATATCCTTTGAAAATGACATTTTTTACTCAGCATAAGCCTTTGGCAATTCATCCAACTTGTTATGTCTATGAGAAGTTTGTTACAATTGATTGCTAAGTAGTGTCCTATAGTATGGATGGTGAACACAGTTTATTATTCCATTGAAGGACATCTGGGTTGATTCCAGTTTTTGGCTCTTACAAGTACTGCTGCAATGACCATTTGTGTAGAGGTTTTAGGGAAAACATAAATTTATAAATTTTTATCTCTCTCTGAATGATGCCCAACGGTGCAATTGCTGGCTCCCATGATAGTTGCATATGTTGCTTTATAAGTAAATGTGGCTGGGTGTGCTGGCTTACGCCTGTAATCCCAGTGCTTTGGGAGGCCAAGGTGGGCGGATGACTTAAGGTCAGGGGTTTGAGACAAGCATGATCAACATGATGAACTTTTTTTTTTTTTTTTGAAAGACAGAGTCTCGCTTCATCGCCAGATGCCAGGCTGGAGTGCAGTGGCACGATCTCGGCTCACTGCAGCCTCCACCCCCCCAGGTTCAAGCAATTCTCCTGTCTCAGCCTCCTGAGTAACTGGGACTACTGGCGTGCACCACTACGGCCAGCTAATTTTTGTATTTTTAGTAGAGACAGGATTTCACCACAACATTATGAAATTTTAATCTCCATTAAAAATACAAAAATCAGTCGGGTGTAGGGAGCATGCCTGCAATCCCAGTCACTTGGGAGGCTGAGGCATGAGAAGTGCTTGAACCTGGGAGACAGAAGTTGCAGTGAGCCAAGATCGCACGACTACATTCCAGCCTGGGTGACACAGTGAGACTCTGTCTCAAAAAAAAAAAAAAAAGAAAGAAGAAAAGAAAAGAAAGAAAGAAAATGCAAGTTGTTTATCAGACTGATTGTAACATTTTACATTCTCACCAGTAATGTTTGAGTGATCTTGTTCCTTTTCATCCTTGTCAGCATTTGGTATTGTCAATATTTTGACATTTAGCCATCTGGTAGGTGTGTAGTGGACCCTGTCTTTTTTGACTTTAGGAAATCTAGTTTGCTGAATCTCTCTATTCAAGAATGTCTGTAATAGAGGAATAAAACAAGATTCACCCACAGCATCTGATTATAATCTGTAATCTTAGCCTCAGTTTTGAACCGTATGCTCCACTCTACATGCTCTTGCTTCTGGGAATTTTGGTATTTTTTATGTTAAAAAATCCCACTGCATCTCTGCTTAACTTTCTGGTGCTCTCTCTATATTTCACTACTATAATAGCTGATATAACCTTTCAATATGTAATAAGATTGTGTAACTCATTTGGATAAATTAAAATAATTTATATATTATAGTATTAATTTTAATAACCTTTATTAATATATGATGTGATATACTAAAAACATAAAACATTATGTCTAATGTTAATATGATATATTGGATTGAAATATAACAATGTATTATTTAATATATTACTTTATCTATATATTAAATTTCATATTAACATAATATTTAAAATAATGTTTTATAATTAATAATACAGGGTGAGTATCTGTTATTTGAAATACTTGGGGCCAGAAGTATTTTGGATTTTGGATATTTTTGGATTCTGCAATATTTGCATGCACATAATGTGATATATATGGATAGGACATACATCTAAACATGAATTTCATTTGAGTTTTATATATACCTTATACAAATTTATACTGCTGTGCAGTTTTTGCGACAGCTTGACTTTGTGTAGTACATAAACATGAGTGCTTTATGTATTTTTTCTTTCTTTCTTTCTTTTTCTTTCTTTCCTTCCTTCTTTCTTTTTTTCCTTCCTTCCTTCTTCTTTCTCTCTCTCTTTCTTTCTTTTCCTTTCTTTCTCTCCCTTTCTTTCTTTCTCTTTCTTTCTTTCTTTTCTTTTCTTTCTTTCTCTCTTTGAGATATGGTCTCACTCTGTGGCCCAGGCTGAAGTGCAGTGGCATGATCACAGCTCACTGCAGCCTCCACCTCCCAGGCTCAAGTGACCCTCTTATATCAGCCTCCTGAATATCTGGGATTACAGGCATGCACGGCCACACCCACCTTATTTATATGTATATTTTTTGGTAGAGACAGGATTTTACCATGTTGCCCAGGCTGATCTCAAAATCTTGGTCTCAAAGGATCTGCCAACTCCCAAAGTTAAAGGATTAAAGGAGAGGGCCAATGGACCCGGCCATTCCTCAGTTTATCACTGTTACCCATGAGGTTATCAGCAGGCCTTTTTGAAATTTTTAACAATATCTTTACACCAAAGAGCAGAAAGTAGGCAAAGAAGCATAGTGAATAATGTACATAGGTCTTGGCCTGATGTGAGACATCATGGTGAATGCGCGCTTGGCACATTTGGCTTGTACACATGCCATTTTATTACTCTTTACTCTTTATGGGTGTGCTTGCATTGAGAAATCTGGGCTTATGTAAAAAATATCTTTTCTCTTTGAGAATGCTGAATAAACTGTTGTGCACCTATGTTTTGACTTTAACCTGTTGCATGAGGTCAGGTGTAGAATTTTTTACTTCTGGCATCATATTGGCACTAAAAATTTTAGACTTAGATAATTTTGAATTTTCACATTAGGTATGTTCAACCTATATAATGCAATTTAATTTCTATTGGACAAAAAATTTCTGAGAGCCAACATCATTAACTTTGGACACCTTCATGTTGATGTCCTCTCTGAATAAGGACCATCTTGAACAGACCAAATTCTGTCAGAAGAGGTGCCCCATATCATGTCCTCTGTATCTGGAGTTTCACTTTCTGCTCTCAGACTTCTTTTTCTACAAATAAACACAGGCGTGCACATTTGGCATGGTTCTTTGGACTGTGTGCATAATTTTCCTATGAGTAAAACTGGCTCAACGTTATGCAGTATTTCCAAGACAAAGCAATATTTTTCAGGAGGGGAAAAAAAAAGGTTAAATCCACAGTTTAAAAAGGAAGCTTTCCTAGAAAAGTAATGATATCTGTAAAATTCTGCTAAAACTGATATTTATATATATTAACAAACAGAGCAGTTACTTTTACATCCCAATCTATTTATTTAATGTGGCTTAAGAGTGTTCTTGCAATAAGTGGATGTATATTAGGACTCACTGAGTTTTAGTATTGCAAGTTCAAGTTTAAACCTAAGCTGAAAACAAATCAAAAGATTAGATGTCTGTGCTACTGTGTATTATACAGTTCAAATCATTTCCAAGCACAGCTGGATCTAGGTATGTTCAAACACTATTTTCAGGACTGCTTCTATTTCTCCTATTCTTCATGTTGTTCTTCTTGGCTTGGCTTCATTCATAGGCATAGTCTCTCCACATAGATAGATTCGGAGTTCCAAACTTCAGTGGGTTTTAAAGATTTTGATATCAGTAACGAGATATTATAGATTCTAATCTCAGGAAGAACTCTGACTGGCTGGACACTTTAACTATACTGGCGGCCAAAATGATGAAGCTCCCTAAAGTTCAAGCTAGGATCGAAATTCGTTACTTGGGTGTTAGAGTCAGGGGTTTAAGCATACCTTATCCACATGTGTTTAAAAAAATTGGTATCAAATCAGGAAAAGATGAGTCTCCATAGAATGGGATGCAGGGAAAACAAAATATCCATGTACTACCCAATTTTATAATTTTCCACAACAAAATAAAATGAAGTTTCAACGATTGATTTTTTTTTAATTTCTTCAAAATGAAAATGCTTTCAACTTTAAAAGGAAAGTCTTCGTTCCCCACACTCTACCTGTTTCACTGAGGTTTCAAAGCTTTTATCATGGGTATATGTGTAGATTTCATGCTCAGAATTTCCCTCTTATTCCAGGAAAGATGTTTTCAAGCATGTAGTATAAGAATGTGGTATAATATTGGGGTTAACATTAATGGGAAATTCCATTCTGGTCTTCCACGGCCTATTGTAGGAGACTTTTACTTTTTTCTATTTATATCATCCTTTTGAGTAACGGTTCACAAAACTAAAAACATTCTTTTTTTTTTTTAAAAGAAATGATTTAATGCAAGGTATTACATGCCTGCAAATTACAGGAGAGTCTGGAGAAACAAAAGAAAAGTGGCTACCAATGGATTCATGGTTTCAAATACACACCAATATCTCAGTTCAGATCTGGAGGAGGCAAAAATCCTCTATTCCCACTCATGAAGCTGATGGCTAGACATTGGGATGCAGACATCATCTGCATCAATTCCTTCTAGGTTATGTTGAAGCTGAAGTATAGATATTGGAGCATTGTGAGCAACTATCACTCTTATCTCCATGACCTCCCTGGTAGGGAGTAACTGCAGCAAGAAAGCCTTTGCCTTAACTAATTTTCCAGAACTCAAACAAGTACTTCCTTTTGGCAGAATCTAATTCAAAACTATAACTCTAGCTTCAAGGAAGTCTGGGGCTTGAAACAGGTTGTATTCCTAGATCTCGTAGTACTAAAAGGCAGTACATAGACTGTGGTAGAAATAGATACTGGATACCAAACATAATATAGCATATAATTATATATCTGTGTGTATGCATGCATATACATAATGCATAAACATGTAGTAAATTTTCAAAGCCTATGGAAAAATCATTGAAATGGGTGAAATTAAGTTAAATATATTCCACTAATTGTAAGATTTATGAACATATAATAGTTTTTATTGCATTTATCCATGTGAAATAAAATCTGCAGTCAAGACTATTTGCTATATACTATGTAGCAAATAGTAATTTTTAAAATTCTCCTCTATTCAGCATTGTTACTTCTGTAAGTATACTTAAGTAAGAAAATGGCATAATGATTCTGGGCATCAATTTATGGCACTGTAATTGAGATTGGGCTAAAATCACAGCAATTTTTGAATCAACACTTTAAAAAAAACAGTAGTTTTTCCTTGTGGAAGCAATCCATATATTCTGTTCCTCAAGTATTTCTTTTCTAAGGCTTACACAAGAAGGCATAACAATTATTTCTTAAGTTTTTACTCTTATTCTTTAGAGTAAAATACATTCTCTTGATAGGCTTCATCAACATTTTTTTTCTTTTCTTTCTTGTTCATTTTTTTTTTTTAAGACTTCAGCAGAACAGAGAATGAGACTATTTTGAAATTGATGGGCTGACTAGCACTTTCCCTTCATATAAAGAGGCATTCTTGACAAGATGTATACTATTTATACCTGCTTTAGCAGTCAATCCATAAGATTAAGTTTGGAAAAGAAGAGAAATAGATTGTTGTTTGTCAAAAGAAGCACAGGTTTCATTAATGTACAACAATCAATGTCTTCACTGGCATGCTGGGGTTAAAATTATTTAAAAGGTTTCAACCTGGTTAATCAAGCTGTCTTATTCCCTGTCTAACGCACTGTGACAGTCGAAAGAAACCTGTTTTGAAGCATAGTTATTTGACATTGATATTTAATTTCTACAGATTTATTCTTATTCAGAAAAACTATATTGATGAATGATTAAACTAATATGCATGAGATTTTAGATCTTCTAAAATTTCTTATCCATAGTGTTTCAATTGAGATATTCAGGCAGATAGTTTTAGGTAGTGCCAACATTTCCAGGCGACAAATTAAACAGAAGTATAGAAAAGAGAACATAGGTAAAAATGCCAAGGAAAGATAACAGTACATTAGTACAAGCGAATTGGTTATTTGAAGGTATTAAATTAACACAGTTTAGCCAATCTTGTGCAGTGAAATGCTTCTAATAAAAACATTAATAGTTTTAATAAAATACATGAAAATTTCAGCAATTTTAATATTTCATATTAATCATCAGTCATTTAATAATGATATGTTTCTTTTGAAACTTCAAGAAGAGATAATCTGTGTAGTAAGAGATATACACTTTATAAAGGAAATATCTTGAAACCAATTAGAATTAATTTATCTGAGATTTAATGACTTTCAAAGTAATAATACTTTCAATTTACATGATACCTTTCTTAACATGTCAAATGATTTAAATACTATTAACTGCTTTATTTTGATCATATGTGAAATCCATTGCAGTCAGGAACATAACTTTAAAAAAAAAACAAAAATATAGGTTCTGTTTCATAGTATCAACTGTTAGGATTTAGGTGAAAGATGAGGATGCTGACTAGAAAGAATAAAATGGAAAGCACCTTTTCACACAGGGGACAAAAAAATCCCTGGATCTCTGTATTTCCCAAGCTAGTTAATTATAAGACAAATTCTCCTGGTTGAAATATATCAAAAATAATTTTTAACCTGAGGAAAAGATTCCTAAGCTACAGAAAAGAATCATTTGCACCTGCTTTTTACATTTTACTTCCGTGCTAGTTCTTCCTTTCTATCATGAGTAATCTTTCAGCTTCACTCTTTACCTATATTACAGACAACGAAAAGTCTACATGGATGACAGCAGTGGGATATCATTACAGATGGGTAAACTAAAGGAGAATTTCATAAAATATATATCATATCTAGCTTTGGTACATTCAATAATAGAACTCATACTGGGTGCCTAGTGTTTGCAGCAATCTAAGTCTATGTTTAAATTGCCATTTTGTTATTTTTTCTTCCAAATAGCTCCTATTTACTGATTAGGTAAATGTACCTTTTATCATTCATTGGTCAGTTCCAGAAATAATAAGAAAAATTGTTTTGCATAACATTTAATACATTTTTGAATCATTGACCCACATTGAAGTGTTATTTGCTCTGGAATGGTCATCTTACGGTTTGATGTTATTGAGGTATTAATTAACCCATATTGTAAAAATTGTTGACTCATATTTTCCCAATGAAATGAATGTCGGATATGATCTTAGGAGTTTTCATAAAATCATACTTTTCCTAGAGTTTTATCCATAATCTTATGCAATAGCTTCGTTTTCAACTTGAAGAGATAGAAAATGTAGGTCCAAAATGTCTTACTAAAAAGATTTACCTCTAATTAACTTTATAATCATGTTTATATAGACAGTTTGAAGATTACAAAAAAAATCATCTCTCTCTCATCTATCTATCTATGAATGAAATAATCTACAATCGCATCTCCATAATTTAATTGTTAAACATATTATAAGATTTCATTTTTATTATCCTTCTTATGAATATATTATCAGGGTATGATAATATTGTATATGTAACTTCAAGACATTTTTATTCAGTAAACATTAAATTATTGTTCTTTGTCAAGCTATTAATCACCCAAGAATCTTTTCTTTAAATAGATTATTAATGACTTTTAAGCACCAAATAGCTGTTCAACTATCTGTTGAATGTTTATGGGTACTCAGCATTGTGATCAATCTAGCATATTATTTATTGGAAGCATTCTTGGACAGGGAGGATGGGAATTCAATATATGATATTGACTATCCCTATCTTAATGAATTCTAAGTTCTTAAATATAAATGCTAGTCCTGGCTACTACGAACAATTACCACTACACTAGGCAAAGTAAAATAGAATAAAATTCTCTGGAATAAATTATACCAACATATACCAAAATATAGTGTTTTCCTATACAGCCATGTCTGTCACTAAGAACATGTATTATGTAATATTCAGCTAACAGCTTTTCCCCCTCTTCCATCTTTTTCCCCTTAAGTCATTAATTCATTTTTTATCCAATCATTCTTTTACGTAGTTATTTAAACTTTTCTATTGTCTGATAATTTCCAGACATTTGTGTTAGGTTCAGGGGAAAAGGGATGAACAGAAACAGAAAAGTTATTCGCCTTGTGGATTTTACTACTTATCGTAAGGGAAAACCACAAATAAGTATGGCAAACAGCTTGAACTGGATCAAAAGTGCATGAGAATAAACCAGTTAGACGTCCACTGAGAAAAACCACATTCCTCAGCAATTACATGTATGTTTCTCTGGCATAATTATTAATGATCTTTTACTGTTTAAGGTCTCATTTCAGTTAATAGGTAATATAGCCAACATACATGTCAGAATTTTACAAGATAGCAGCCCACTCTCTCCCTTATTTTACAAATAAAGAAAGTGAGAAGACTCTCGTTTGATGATATGCCCATAATGAAATAGTGACTTAATGGTAAAAATGCACAGTTTCCTAGGACAGGAAAAGTCACATGCGGGAGGCAAGTGTTGCAGTGAGCTGAAATCACACCATTGCACACTAGCCTGGGCAATAAGAGTAAACCTCTGTTTCAAAAAAAAAAAAAAAAAAAAAAAGGAAAAAAATACCATGGGCAAGTTCCTTTTCAAATACAGAAAGAATTAATGTGAGCCTAATGGTTGACCTTCAAAGAATAATAATATATTTTCTACATATAGGAAAGGTATAATGGCTAACCTTGCTTTTAACAAAACTTTTAGCTTAAAGTTCCAAGGAAAGACTAAGCAATAGTTTATTGCAATACAGACTTCCCAAATATTGCAGAAATGGAAATAGAAAGATAAAATATGTTTTATAGATATGAAAACAAATAAATAGCTGTTGAAGCTCTCCAACCATTTTGGTATTCTCTGTGTGTCTAAGGCAATAATATCATATGACTTATTGGATACCTTTAATGAAATATAAATATACATTTGTACAGGGGCTTTGATTTTGGGAACCATCTGAGTTGACTGAACGATGATCACCTAGGACGTTGTGTTTTACACATGCTAAGCAACTTTAAAAGACAGGTCTTTTGCACACTCATACTGTCATGTTTAATGATTTTTAAGTTTTCAATAGTACTACACATGTTAACCATGTTTACAAATGACAAAACAAATATAAATTACAAAAAAAAATATATTGCAAGTATATGTATATGCTACAAAGTCTAGTTTAAAATAGTTTGCTTAATTTAAGGTGTTTAGATGTTTATCCCATTGATCATTAACCCAGGAACTTTGCCAAGTGAGCTCGTATTATTTTTCCTGAGGACTCACATGGTACTACAAATTTCCTCAAGGTAAATGATAATGGAGAGCAATGACATTATTAGCATTAGATGCTAGGAGTACATTTCTGACAGCGTTTCTAACAGGCAAATATCACCTTTATTTATTTTTTTTAAAGGCTTTTTTTAATAGAATTTGTTTAAATAAAACAAATAATATTATCTCAAAATATGATTAATTATATATTTAAATTAAATTTGAAAGACTTTCTTAACGGCTCTTGAAAGCTTGAGAGATTTAAATTAGGTTTTTTTTTGTTTTGTTTTGTTTTTTTGAGACAGAGTCTCACTCCATCACCAGGCACCAGGCTGGAGTGCAATGGAGAGACCTCGGCTCACCGCAACCTCTGCCTCCCAGGTTCAAGCAATTCTCCTGCCTCAACCTCCTGAGTAGCTGGGACTGCAGGCGCATGCCACCACGCCCAGCTAATTTTTTTTTGTATTTTTAATAAAGACGGGGTTTCACCATGTTGACCAGGATGGTCTCGATCTCTTGACCTCGTGATCCGCCCGCCTCGGCCTCCCAAAGTACTGGGATTACATATATTAGGTTTTTAAGTAGTAACCTCTAGTACTCTGTGAAGAACTAAATTTTAATGCATAATAATGGTAACTTGACTGTGTTTCAACAATGAGTAGTATATATCTGTCATATTATGTTTATTTTTTATTGAAAAGCTGACTTCAACATTTTTATTGTATTTTACACAGTTTAGGATATTTATTGATTTTATATACTAGAATCTATCCTATTTTCCATATTTTTTTAACTATACATGAATCAGAAATATACTCTAAGAGAGTCATGACCTATGGAGTATATGAGGAAGAATATTGTCTTGCACTTGCTACAAAAATTATTACAGGTTTACTTTTCTAAATATTCTGCTTATACGTATTTTCCTTAATATCTATTATGTTACCAAATTGGTATCTTAAAATTGTATTGGGTTAAGTTCTTGGAGTATGGAAAAGGGGATTTATAAATTTTTTATTTATTTTTAAATTTTTTTAGAGATGAAGGTTTGTTTGTTTGTTTGTTGTTTTATGTTGCCTAGGCTAGAGTGCAGTGGCTATTAATAGGTATGATGATAGCACCGTATAACCTCAAACCCCTGAACTGAAGTGATCCTCCTGTCTCATCCTCCAGAGTAGCTGGACCTACACTTGTATACCTCTACCATGCCTGGGGGAAGTGAATTTTTTAAAAAATTCATTTTAATTTCATGGTGTAATGAAATCACTTGATCCTTGAAGAGGGAAAGCAGTGGTGTAGTGGAAGGAAATGTGTGCTGTTTCTATGCTGCTTATAACTTAAATGATAACAAACAGAATTTGAGGATGCTTTATTTAATTTACTAGGCAACCATCTGACCTTTATGATTTTAGCCCTGCAGTGCAATGTTTCCGTTATGAGTTGAACTGTGTTCCCCTCAATGATGTTGCATTGCTAAACCCCAGTATCTGTGAATGTAACCTTATTTGGAAATATGACCTTCACATATAATCAAGTTCAAAATAGTGAATAGCTAATAACATCTTATTAGCACATTTCTTCTGTCAAATATACAGTGTGATGCCTACAAAGGGATCTTCATAGAGTTAAGTAACAGACTCCATGATTCTCACAAATCCACATTGGTTACCAGGATACTTAGCAAGATTTAGATCAGAAAACAGCAGAAATGCATTAGGCATTCATTTTCTGCAGGAGGTGTTTCAGGGCCCATGCCACTTATGTACAATGAGATAAGATGTACATTGGGTGAGTGCAGGATCTGACATGAGGGAAACATCTCATGCTCCAAAGGAGCTAAAATCTCTTGTCACAATTCCATAGGTAGAGATTCCGGAGTCCTCAGAAGAGATACACCTAGAATCATCACACTCAGGAAGCGTGAAGCTATTGCTTCTCGTAGAGTATTTTCATATCTCTTAGTCCAGATGAAATTTACCAACAGTGGTTGTTTTCACTATAATCCTTCTTGCTTAGAAACAAAGAGGAAATTACACCTTATTAGCTTACCTGGACAACAATGTTAGGATTAATCTAAGTTCAAATTCTCAAGAGGAAGAAAATGATTTTTATTATATATTAATTAAAACATATAGTAACACAATATTAGTGGCATTAAATTTCTTTCAGTAATGATTTGCACTTTGGAGAATAGCTGAATATGTGAAACCCCCAGTGAGTATCTTACTGTACTCAGTTCAGTACATCAGGTTGTAACATTGTTCCTGGCAAGGGTGAGACTCTCCGTTTACACAGAAATTGTGATCCATATTAATAACTACTGCTTTTGTTGAGATTCCTTCTCATCAGTATTTTCCCCCCTCACTAATATCACTCTTGAGTTGCTGAAGACTCTTCACTGTGGTGTACCCCCAGTCCCTTTTATTCTGTTACACTCCTTGATATATTCTTTCTAATTTTCTTAATAATTATTTTGTGCTATGATTAATGTTACCAGGAATTTTCTCCTCTTGAAAATTTACAAAATAATACCTTTTCTGCTTATAGTTTGGGGACATATATTAGTAAATTAACAAAGTTGTTTCCAGATTTAGTAACATATTTGTAATCTACCAGGAACGTTTCCATCATCATCAGTTTCAGGGAATGTGTTTCACAGAATATCCAGGCAACATATGCAGTTTTTAAAAGATATTACTTTGGATGCATATTCTACTACAGCGCCCTGATATTATTTAGTTGTGTTTCATTGTCCCCATGTATGATGTTAACTCTCTGTATTAAATGGTTATTTTTCTTTTCACTTGTCATTGTTAGGATGTTAAATCATTTTTCTATTCTGTTGTTTTTACATTTATGAACAATATGTATTTAGTCTTTGTATTTGAAAGGTAACTTTTTTTGCTGTGCAAAGAAAGGAAGGAACTTTGCTGTTCGTGCTTTTGTTTTCTACATTTTCTTTTGTAATTGGACTTCTTTGCTCCTAGTTCAGAAGCAGAATTTTAAACAAAGCATTCCCATGTAAACACATTCACACTTACAAAGACTCTTATCAAAAAGCAAAAGCACATTGAACTTTTATCTTTATTTTGTGGAAATATGGTTTTCTTAGATATATATCCTCCAGGAAATTTTGTAAATCTTGTTCTTCTGAATTTTCAAAGGGTATCTGGAAAAATATACATATAGAGGCACATATGCACACACACAGAGACACACATATCTGCAGGAGGTATAGTACATTATATTGAAAAAATACAGAAGATACCACAGAGTACATGCACATAAGTCTTTGAATAAAGGCAAAGTATATTATAAAGCAGAAGAAAGAGAAGGAGAATAAGAAGTCAGGCAAGAATTAGGGGCCCAAAATGCTTGCAGTAGCATTTCTCTTAAGTCTGTTATGAACACAGAGACATTATTTGTCTCTAAATTGAATCACCAAAATTTGTACAAAGAATGTTGATTTCAGGAAAGCTGAGTTTTCATATGGGATGTTTCATGATCCTCTGATTATGTAATTTAGGCAGCATCTCTACTGATTAAGTGTAAGCATAAATAAATAAACTGGCTCTGAATGCAACAAAGGTTATTTCAAACTTGAAACAGCACATGGTAAATAACTGGTTAGCCCAATATCTTTACTTTGGCCAAGTGTAAGTGCCACAATTCTAGGCAATCCTAGAGATAAACACAGGGCTGTCTGCATTTAAGTGAAATCACTCCATCCTAAATTTTGCGCACACACACACACACACACACACACACACAAAATATTTTATTATAGTACTCTTATAAAAAATAAAACAAAATGGTAAACATTTAAGTACATTTGAGATTATATATTTAAATAAGCTCAAATTGGTTATATAATAAGATAGCTTGCACTATGTGAAAAATTTTCCCAAGAGTTTGATATCCTAAATCAACAGCCATTTATTTAGGTCTTGATTCTGCTATTTGACAATTTGGACTGGGTTCAGCTGGATTGTTCTTCTGGTCTAGGAACAGTTTACTCGTGTCTGTAGTCAACTGTTGTGTTGTCTGGGTGGTAGTTGCTTTGGATGGCCTCAATTGGGACAGTTCATTTCTGTTCTACATGGTGTCTCCTTTTACAGCAAGTTTTACTGGACTCATTAATATGGTGCCATGGGAGGGTTCCCAGAGACAGTGAAAGTTTGCAAGACCTTTTAATATCTAGTCTCAGAGCTGATTTGGTGCTACTTATGTCACATTTTATCATAGTTTGTTTTCTACAAAAGCAGATACTACGATGGTATACCAATTAGAAACTAACACCTGCAAAAGGAAAAGAGAGGAAACAACGTTGTGCAAAAGAAGTTGATTAGTAATGCAAGTATCAACGTCTCAGACAACCTGGTAATGAACTCTGGTGTAGGCTAGCCTGTCAGAGTGTTCTCCATTAGGCAAAAATGAATAGGCATTTAGTCTTGCTCATGAACTAATTTCATGATAACCTGGAAAGGAAATTACCTCAGGTGGTGTGCTCTCTTCAACTGAGGAAGATTCCAAAGCATCTGACATTTATAGGCTTTCTACTAATTGTATATTTCAGTTGAATAGTAGTTCTTGCTTGAAGGGGAAAGTGGACTGAGCATTTCTACATCTATTGTAGCAAACCCGAAGACCATCCCAGATTCAAAGGGAGGAAAAATAGGCTTGATATCTTACTGGGAAAAGCAAGTGGTATCAACTGCAGCCATACTTGGAAACTTGCACATTGTTCAAAAATATTGACCACAGTTTGTACTCAATATAAATACATATAATTGAGTGAACTACTAAAAAGCAAAGAAAAAGAAATCTATGAAGTACCTAGGTTTTATTCAGCTATCGTCAACATATATACATATATTGAAACATCAAATTTACCTGATGAATATATCCTATTAGAATGTGCCAATTAAATATGTAAACAAATAATCAATTGACCATAGAGTATGTAGGTTTTGAAGTAAGTAAATATAGTAGTACATCTACCTACTTGTTCCTGGATAAAATTGTATGATCTTTCTGTCCTTAGATATAATTCTTGTCATTTGGACATTCAGCATCCCAAATATAAATCAGGAAATGCTAAGTGGTTTCACATTAGAATTAATGGCCTTATCCTTTTCTCATCATAGACAGGCAAAGCACTTTATGTAATTTCAGTGTCTGAAATCTGACTTGTCAGTCATCAATTATTAAAATTTGTTGTAGTCTGGTCTACTGAAAAGAGAAATTGTACAATAGTCCAGGAGGACTGAGATGCAATCCAATATATTTACTTGCATTTTCTTATGGTCCTTGGGCAGACTATTTCTCATTTGTAGCCTCTTTAAATGTAAAATAGAGATTCCCATTTAAGTTTTTTGCCTACTTTCTCCCTCATCTCTTTTGGTAGCACAAATTTTGTGACCTATTTTTTCAAAATATTTTTCCTTTGGGAAATGCCTTCTGTTAAATACAGAGTTAGAGACTTCATTTATCCGCTTTTTAAATTCAGCATTGATTTTCACTGGAGTATCTTTCATGAGTGTGCATTTGGTATCAGCTCCCTTTTCATTTTGCAGAGGTGAGCTATCTGATGGCAACTACTCTATATATCACTCTACTTCCTGTATGTTCTTCAAGTCAGCAGAAGTAATTGTGGAGGAGTAAAAGAAAACCTGACATTCTTTGTGGAAAAGAAAATCCCTTGGGAAATCTATTCTTTACATTGGGCAATTCTTGATAAGTGGTGGCTTCTGGTGAATGACCCTGACTATGCAGCCTTGGGGGAGATGTTCCCTATTCCAAGTGATGGGTCTTAGCTGTCAGTGTGACAGTCACTTGTCACAAAAACCCCTAAACTTCGCACTCTCAATCTAAGTACTGTGCCACCCCACATCAGTGACTATGGCCTGGACATGATAATCACTGGTAAGAGAAAGAGATTTTATGGCTATCTAGACATATGTGTTGCAGCACTACCAACATCTAATGTAGTAATCATTGTATAAGATTTCAATATGTGGGATACTGCTGTTGCAAACATATGGAGAAAAATGTATGTCACTGGATTGGAAAGGAAAATACATTTTAGTAAATACTCCATCAATAAAAATATGCTCAAAGTAATGAAGAACTGCCTATATAAATATTATTTATTAGTATTTATTAATTTATTAATAGCATAAACAAGGTGCCAAGGAACAACTAATAGGGAAATTTGAGATGAATAGAACAAAAACAATAAGAATTTAGACTGATTACATTTGTGTTATTCTCTAAATTAACATCTGATGATTGTATGATTACAAATAAAACCTATTATTAATGTTGTATAGGAAACTCAGATTTAACATGTTCAGGGAGGTCCAAATATGTTCCCAAACTGACAATTAAAAGCCATGATTATTTCTTGACTAAATTATTAGACTCATTCATCTGAAGGAAACTACTCTCAAACTATACTTGAAACACGTACTATATGATTTTGTCCTAGAGTATTTCTTTTCTTTGTTTGCTTCAGAAGCCAAAAGGTTGTTAAAATTAGATGGAGTTGCAACATGCCATATTGCCAGTTTATTCAGGAAAATTTTCTGTGGAAAATAAACAATATTGGAGCAAGGTATGAGCATAATGTGCAGATATGAATAGATCTCCTTTATGGGTTTTGGGACCAACAGACACAAGAGTCCTATCATACTGCCTTGAGTCCTTTGTCTCAAAGTTCCTTTTTTGTCTTGCTATTGTGAGCTTTTGAAAACTTGCAATCTTCATTAATAAAGGAAAATCATTGAAAAATATGAGTTTTTCTAGATCCTTGAAGCTCAGGTCCCTTTCATGTCTACTCTTGAGCAAATTTCTATATTAACTGTGGGAGGTGTGAAAAGCAATAAAAACAATGAGAGGAGATTATCACCTGGAAGCTTTCTTCATTGGACAAATAAATTCCACTTGGATTTCTATAATATTAATTATTTTAGGATGGCAAGGTGCAGAAATACTACCTCATGATTAAGTAGGGAGTCTTTGATTTAATTGCACTCTATATATTTGCTTATTTTAAAACATTTATTTGTGGTTATGTGACTTAAATCGTTCTATATATAACATTTTAAAACTTAGCATTTAGGGAAAGTTTCATATATAAATGATAGGTAACTCAAGCTATCACATTTCAAAACTACTTTTGTTGCCAGATGATATAATTCTCTATTTTCTACAATCCCTTTAATACTTTACTTGGAAATTAAGGCATGTTTCATCAAATAGTTGCTTAAATTTGAAATTCCACACCTACCAGGATCAAGTAGATATTTATTTGGCAAATGTATTTTTCTAGTCCTTAAGTTAAAGAAACTGAAACTAAGCACAATATGGAAGAAATCATTAATTGCATACATACGGAATCTGCGTTAAATCTGGGTTGTAAATCTTTTCTTTCATTTTTAAAGTTAAATCAACTGAATTCGTTTGCTTTTATTTATGTTCTTTTCTAAATATTTCAAACATATAAAGCAAAAGCAAGAGAAGAGATTCAACACACATTGCTGTGATTTGTAAAGTCCTTCACATCAGAATTGAGCCACAGTTGACTACTCATCCCCCCCTGACACTGAGTCACTGCTATTTTCTCCACCCAGCTCCAAAATAAAGTGACAGATTTTAAAGGGTGGAACAAGAAAAGCACAGGTGGTACCACCTACTGTGAATCTTTTAGTTCTTCTTAGCTCAGTAACAGCTGTTGGTCTTTTCACAGTCTGTTAAAAGCAAAACAAGGAATAGAATGTAGGCTACTGACATTGTGCAACAATACCATTTGTTTGCTTAGATTATGAAAACCAATGACAAAGTGAGAAGGAATGTTTCCTATTCAAGCTTTGGTTAAAAATCTTCAGGCTTGACTGCCTTCCATGCCCACAATGCTGTTGATCTATTGATTGATTCTGGGAACATTGGAAACGATATAACTACCATATGTCTTAATCTCACTAATCTGAGGGTGTATGTTGTATATTTTGAAGGAATTTTAAGAATTAATGAGCATCTGTTTCACACTGTCTAGGCATATGGGGAAAGAGGTGGAGAAGGAAAGAAAAAACAGTTTTGAGGACGGGTAATGTTGCCTCAAATGCCCCTCTACAGTGAGGATAGAACTTGTCTCTCTTAGCACCCGTGCGCACACACACACACACACACACACACACACACACACACACATACACACACACCAGACTTTCTATTCATAGAGTCTTGGTATATACAGAAAGAGGCAAAATTCCACACCCTTGATAAATACCGGGCCTCCAAAGAGTCATAGGCACAGGGCTTACCTATGCATTGGGTAAAAATGAGTTCCAATTTGAATAAACAAGTGACTCATTTGGGCTTGATTCAGGCTATCTTCAAAATCCAAAATGGTGCAGCTTGCTGGATAAAACATGCAATAATGTACCCTAGACAATAGCATTAATCAAACAGGTAAAAATCTGTGCTTCCTTTGGTGGTCTATTTTGAAAAAGAAAAAAAAAGATTCTAATAAAGGCATAAAGAGACAGTGGAAAGCACTCAGAAAATAGCCCCCGGGGGAGCAAAATGTATAACAACAAGGTTGACAGCAATCTACTCTATCAGTCAGAGGATACTGATAATCTGAAAACATATTGAAGATTAGATCAGAAAGTTTGTAAGGCTGAAGCTGTGTATTGGGCATAACTGATACAAGGGAGGAGTTGGAAAAGATAAGTGTAAAGAAAAGACCTTATACCAGGGGCTCTGTAATATGAAGTGTCTGTAAGAATATACTTTAGCATATTGTAGAGAAGGTAACTGCAAGTTGTCCAGTAGTTCTAGATCAGTTGCAGGAAATTACATTTTAATACCTCAAAGGCTTTTAATGCAGAAGATAATTCCCATAACCAAATCAAACTTCTATAAACAGTATCTGTTGTCTAGAAAGAAAATAAATGAATGCCTAAAGAAGCATAATAAATCATAAAGAAATGATGTTTCCCTAAGAGAGGCGTGGATAATGAGTTTGGGGCAGGCATCAGGGAAGGTGTTAGGTTGTTTGAATTTATTTTGTCTTTAAGAATATTAATCACAGATGAAAGTAAAGAGTGAGAATCATACATAATATAGGGTTATAAACAGATATGTGGGGGTTCGTTAACTCATGTTAAACATACCCGTAAAGAACTACTGAGGAGGAGTTCTATAAATGTAGTAAGGTGTCAATATCTAAAAGATAACACTGTGAAATAGTAAAACTGGAAGATAGTTAGAGATCACCTTGTTCAAACATTTTACTTTGAAATAAGAAAACAAACTTAGAAAGGTCCTTCATTTCATCTTTAGATAATCACGATTATTTTGTCATAGCAACAAAATGTAGCCCCTTAATTTTCAATTACTGAAACCATACAATTATTCATATGATCGTATGCAATTCTATTTTGATCTGAAACCATGCAATTCTATTTTCTAAGACATTTGAAATTCCATTGGTTTCTAATTACTTCTAATTTTTTAATCCCTAAGTCAAATGATTTTTGTTTTTTTCATGGTATTTTTATAATGATGTGGCACTTTATTCTATGAATATTTTTTGAAAAATTCTGATTTCTGTTCATTTTAAATATTATAAAAAAGCAAACCCACAAGATTAAAAATACTTTGAGTTTTCCCAACAGCCTCTCTTTGAATATGCCATTCTTGGACTAGCTCTCCCCTTTATGTATTAAAGGAAGTCAAACTCTAGGAAATAAGAGGAAGCAAAATAACAAGCTTGAAATATGTTTTACTTGGCTTTCACCAATTTATTAATGCCTGATGAAGAGAATATGAATCATGGACAATTACAGAATTAATAGAAGTGTGATACAACTTAACGATCTGCAACCAATCACTAATTCACCTTGACATGATTTGCTTTAGCCACAGAATTCTTATATTGAGGATCAAGATCAACAATATCCCATTCATATTCAGATTGGACTTTAATGCCCCTTTCACTGAGTGAAAGAACAAAATGGTAATTTATAATATAATTATTTGTAAATTTAAAAAAATTTCATTCCACAATAGTTATGAGAAAAAAGAAAATATCAATATATAATAAATTTCATTTGCCATAAACTTATATTACCAAAATGAGAAACATCTTATGGGAAGTATTATCAAGTGAATTGAGAAAAAAAAAAGAAATAAAAAATATGGAGGAAATGAATCTTATCTTACTTGGTAAACTATTTCAGTTCCATAATGTTCAGTTTCTTTAGATATAAAATAAGGAAATCAGTCCCATTTTTACAAGGATTTTGAGGTAATTAAATAAGAAAACTTGTAAATCCTAAAGCACTAGAGAGTCTATGCTATCAATAGTATAGTATTAAAGTATAAAGATAAACTATAGTGTAATAATATTAAATTAGTATTATTCTTTCTTACAGTCATTCTAAGTATTTAATATGGGATATTTAAATATAATTTAATATTTTATGGTTTCAAAATTGGGTTATAAAAATTGAAAGATTTAATATCACATAGAGAGTTTTTAATTTTAATGAGAATGATTTTAAGTAAGGACTCAGATAACATGTAATCGTCTTGTACTGTGTTTTGCAGAAACAGTTCCTGCTGCAACTGTTTTAGTCCCTTGACTTCAGTGAGCTAAGGTGGCTTAATCATCTTTTAACAAGTAAAATCACTTACGTTTGATTAACATTGCTATAAAGGAATACCTAAGGGTGGGCAATTTATAAGGAATAGAGGTTTATTTGGTTCATTGTTCTGCTGGCTGTACCAGAAGTATGGCAACAATATCAGCTTCTGGTGAGGGCCTCAGGGAGCTTTCACTCATGGCTGAAGGGGGAGGGGAAGCCAGCATGTGCAGATCACATGGCGAGAGAGAATCAAGAGAGAGGGGAGGGAAGTGCCAGGTTCTGTTTAACAATCAGTTGTCATAAGAACTGAGAGTGAGGACTCACTCAATCTCTCAAGAATGGTGCCAAGCCATGCATGAAGGATCTGCCCCTGACCTTACTACCTTTCAGCAGACCCATCTCCAACACTGGGAATCAAATTCAACATGAAATTCAGAGGGGATAAATATCCAAACTACACCACCACTGATATGCTGAAGTGTCAAAGTAAGATAAACAAAGAAAGAACAGAGATTATATACAGATAATTTCACTGATTCTCATTTAATTGTCATATAATTACCATAACAAAGGACTATATAACATACTATATTTCTTTTTTTTTGCCCTCTTTGCTTTTATTATATTAAAAAGTAGATGTTCAACATGATTGAAATGTCCTTCTGAGTGTACATGTATGTGATTCAATTAATTGAGATGGTTGGCATTTTTGGGGTGTCCTTGTTAATGTGTTAATATTTTAACTGATTGAACTAAGCCTGACAAAGTCTTATTATGTCTTATACATTATTAGAAATAATACTTTCAGTCCACTATATATATGATGTTTATATGCTATTAGGACCTTTCATATATTTATAGTCTATTTATACTGAGTTTGTTTGTCATAACTCTTTCATCTTTTTAGCCAGTGACTTTCTTTTAGTAAATCACATTGATTTCTCCTCTTTTACACATTTATATGTCTACATACATGTGTAGAATGATTCATATCAAGACCTTTGTCTAAAAAATTATTTACAATGTTTGGTTTTTCATTCCTGAGTTACTTTACATAGAATAATGATATCCAACTCTAATCCAGATAGTTGCAAATGCCATCATTTCATTTCTTTTAATGGCTTAGTAGTATTCCATGGTGTGTGTGTGTGTGTGTGTGTGTGTGTATGTATATATGGTATATGTATATGATAAATGCATAAACATATATATACATATATGTGTGTGTGTGTGTATATCTATCTATCTATATACATATGCACCTTTGTTTAATTCCTATCATTGTATAGTACAGAGCTTTGAATGCCACTGGATCTAGAAAAGTTCAAAATTCTGCATTTGTATCGATGGTTTCACCTACACTGCCAATTTGCTTTTTGATCAATTTTCCTATAATTAACTACCATTTTTAACTATGATTCTTAATTATTGAATATTTTGCAGACTTTATTTTTCTTTAATGAATTGTAGTCATTTATTACTGTACTTACTAAATTCCACTATTTTTTCCAATTCATTTATTTCCCATATAATATTGTGATATGTTTCTGGCACTTACTGATGACTAGCATTACTCCTTTTGATTAACAAATTATATATATATATATATATATATATATGGTGCATGTATATGATATATACATACACCACATTTTCTTTATTTGCTCATTGGCTGATGGCATTTAGGCTGGTTTCATATTTTTGCATTGCAAATTGTGCTGCTATAAACATGCATGTGCAAGTGTCTTTTTCATATAATGATTTATTTTCTTCTGGGTAGATACTAGGGGGTGGGATTGCTGGATCAAATGGCAGTTCTATTTTTAGTTCTTTAAGAAATCTTCATTCTGTTTTCCATAGTGATTGTACTATTTTACATTTCCACCAACAGTGTGAAAATATTCCTTTTTCACCACATCCACGCTAACATCTATTATTTTTTGATTTTTAAATTATGGCCATTCTTAGAGGAGTAAAGTGGTATTGCACTGTGGTTTTATTTTTAGTTCCTTGATAATAAGAGATATTAAGCATTTTTTCATGTTTTTTGGATACATGTATGTCTTATTTTCAAAACTGCCTTTTCATGTCCTTTGCACACTTTTTAATAGGATTATTTGTTGTCATTTATTTTTTCTTGCTGATTTGTTTGAGTTTCTTGTAGATTCTGGATATTAGTTCTTTGTTGGATGCATAGTTTGTGAATATTTTCTTCCACTCTGTGGGTTGTCTGTTTACTCTGCTATTTCTTTTGCTGTGCAGAAGTTTTTTAGTTTAAGTCTCATCCATTTATCTTTATTTTTGTTTCTTTTTCTTTTGGCTTCTTAGTAATGATCTGTCTAAGCCAATGTCTAGAAGGGTTTTTCTGATGTTATCTTCTAGAATTTGTATGGTTTCAGGTTTTAGATTTAAGTCTTTGATTCATCTTCAGTTGATTTTTGTTTAAGATGAGAGATGAAAATCCAGCTTCATTCTTCTAGGATTGGAGATAATTTATGAGAATGCAAAGGCATAAGAAACAAATAATGGACTCTGGAGACATTGGGGGAAGGGTGGAAGGTGGGTGAGGAATAAAAGACTGCACAGAGGGTGCAGTGTACACAGCTTTGGTGATGAATGTGCCATATCTCAGAAATAACACCTAAACAACTTATCCGTATATTCAAACACCACAAATTTCTCAATAACTATTGAAATAATAATAAATAAAATATTATTTAGTTTATGGTTGTTTAATTAAAGCTATCAGTTAAGAAAAGTCTCTCCTTTCAAATATACCCACATTCTTAGAAAAAAATACATAATAAGGTATTTCTATGTGTTACTGCTTCTCTTCTCTTTTTTCTAAACTTAATCAAAACTAATTAGTTATTCAACAGCCAGTATATTAGGAGGCCAAACAAAGGTCAGAAACACCTTTGTTTAATTGACACCATAGTATAGTACAGAGCTTTGAATGACGGTGGCTTGAGAAAAGTTCAAAATTCTGCATCTGCATCAATGGTTTACCTACACTGTCAATTTGCCTTTTGATCAATTTTCCTATAATTAACTATCATTTTTAACCTATGATTCTTAATTATTGACCATTTTGCTGACTTTATTTTTCTTTGATTAATTATAGTACTTTATTACTGTGCTTACTAAATTGCACTACTTTTTCCAATTCATTTATTTTCCACATAATATTGTGATATTTTTCTGGCACTTACTGATGACTAGCATTACTCATTTTGATTAACAAATTAATTATAATTTATTTTTACTTTTTCTTAAATCATTAGTTTATCTATTTAGATTTTGTGTAAGTGAATTTTTGTGTCACCATGTTACTTGCTTACTTTGAAACTTATTACTTCCAATTACCACTTTGAATTTATGATTCTTAAACTAATTTTAATTGCTTTTTATGTTCATATGTAAGTTAACTCAAGTAGCTGTTAAGAAATGTCATACAACCGTTATGCTAATATTTTGGTATTACAAAACATCTTATGTATTATTATTTATAGTTCTTAATTCACACCTAATTAATAAAACAATTTATCTTTTATCTTTTATTTCTTCCTATGACCCAATTTTTCTATAATCAGTTTTAATTATTTTTAGCTTTAAGCTGTGATAGATGACAGAGTAACAGAAAATAACACACCCACACAAAGAATATGTACAACATCACAAACCATTATAAGGCATAACCCTAGTGTTTTAGTCACTTCTTTAATGTCTAGGATGATAAAAAGTTTTAGCCCATCTTGGGTATTTACTGTCACAACTTAGAAACAGCCATTTTTGCAAGAAGTCCTAGTCTCTGTAGTAGGCAGTGGTGTTTCAAGGCTATAATCTGAATGGTATGGATGCTCATTACTATCGTTACTAATGGGCTTTCATTGATTTCAGTTCTTTTTTTTTTTTTTTTTTTTGAGATGAAGTCTCACTCTCTCACCCAGGCTGGAGTGCAGTGGTGTGATGTTGGCTCAATGCAATCTCCACCTCCTGGGTTCAAGCCATTATCCTGCCTTGTGCCTCAGCCTCCCTAGTAGCTGAGATTACAGTTTTGAACCACCATACCTGGTTAATTTTTGTATTTTCAATAGAGACAGGGTTTCACTATGTTGGCCAGTCTGGTCTTGAACTCCTGACCTTGAAAGCCCATCACGGCCTCCCAAGATTTCAGTTCTTTGCTAAGGACAAGGTTAGGATGTGTGTGAGAAAGAGAAAGAAAAGAGAGTGAGAGAGTGAGTGAGAGAGAGAGAGAGAGAGAGACAGACATATATATATATATATATTAGTGTGTGTAGTCTTTATTTTCTTTTTTTCTATGCAGCAAGCCTGGTTCTCACTAACACAGGAAGAATTCAATATCCTGAAACTACTTATTTGCTTTATCCCACATTAAGCACACAACTATCTCAGTTGAACAATACTAATGCTATGATGAGCAATATGATTAAAATAGTTATAATACTTTTGGTGTATGCTTTTTATATTCTCTACACCTTAAAAATAGTTTATCATACTTTGTTGTCTGAACATACACTTACTATACACTGTATACTTTTAACCTCCCCTTCAGTATAAATTTACTGGAAAATGTATGTTTAATGTCCACCACTTGTTCTTATGCAATGTTTCCTGAGTCATTTTGACTTTCTGAAATTTGTTCTTAAGCAATTTTTTCAGGGTGGTTTGATAAGAGCAATAACACCTGAATTCTTCTATGTTTATGTTGATAGTAGTCTGTCAGTGACTTTTACACTTACAAGTATGTCTATTTCTTACCTCATATTTTCTTTCTTGAATATCTTGAATGCTTTTACCATTTTCTTCTGACATGACAAATGTTTTTGTTAAAATATAAAAAATACAGGAAAATGATTACTATAAAAGTCAGAATAAAATTTGTGATGATAGTCACAATGTTTTCCTCATATAAGTCTCTGTGGTTTTCCAAAAACCCAAATAATTGTTATTATTTTTTAATTCAATATATTTACTAGGACTTTTCTTGGTGTTGGTAAGTTTTCTTCAATATTCTTAGGTATACAATGTACTTTTTCACTGTGTTTTAGAGCTTACAGTGTGCAATTTCAATATTTTTTTCTCTTTCATGAAAATTATTTTATGTGTAGCTTTTGTAATTGTTTAGCACTATTGCTATTGCTTTTTATTGATTGAAAGAAAACCATATTAGATTTCATTTGAACCTTTTAATATATGTGTCCTTTTGGCATCCATTTTATCTGTTATTTTCATTTTCAATATATATTTTTAATTTGGAAATAATTTCAAACTTGAAAAAATTACACGTAAAGTACTATTAACATTATTTTTTTCCTGACATTTGGATATATCTTATTTATGTGGTGCCTATCATCACCATATAGTTTAATTTATAGTTCCTATACAAAAGGACTTTCTACAACACAATCATGTAACTGTCAAAACCAAAAAATTAATGTAAACACATTATTACCATCTACTTCTCAGACATATTCAATTGTTGTCAATTACCTCTTTCAAGACTTTTTCAGATTTTACCTGATTTGTAAGCTTACAAATTAACACATCCTGTCTTTGTTTCAAATTCTTTTCTCCTCAATTTCCATGGAGGTGTCATGGTGTGGTTTAGGTGAATGCTACACAAATAAGGCACAATCTGTACCACAGATTAAAAAAACCTGAACCTTTCCAGGTGCGGTGGCTCATGCCTGTAATCACAGCACTTTGGGAGCCAGAGGTGGGGGAGATCACAAGGTCAGGAGTTCGAGACCAGCCTTGTCAACATAGTGAAACCCAGGCTCTACTAAAAATACAAAAATTACCCGGGCATGTTGGTGCGTACCTGTAGTCCCAGCTACTTGGGAGGCTGAGGCAGAAGAATCACTTGAACCTGGGAGATGGAGGTTGCAGTGAGCCGAGTTGTCCAACTGCACTCCAGCTTGGGCGACAGAACAAGACTTCATCACCAAAAATATAAAACAAACAACAACAACGACAACAACTAAACCTAGGAGACATCTATGTTTATGTGATGGATGGAAAGTTATCCTATCTAACCTTTGCCCTGGATGGAGACATTATCTCTCTTACTAGTTATCTAGATAGCAAAACAACAAAAACACATAAACAAAAAAAGCTAGTATCTGCTTTAAAGAAAAAGACCATTTCCCCCAAGCCTTTCGTTATACAACCATTCTTGACAAGACATTGCAGAGCAAATTCTGTCAGTACCTGTGTGAATGGGATGTGTAATGTAAAACACTCATGGAAAATTGTCTGCTGAAAATATCTATTTGTCATGTTTGTTTCTTGGGCAAGGTTTAAAAAACCTTAAAAAGTTATTCTTTGACTTTTGTAATCTTGATATGTTTGAAGATTACAGATCTTTTATTTTATAAAATGTCTATTTATTTAAGTGACCTAATATATATTTTTCATGCATAAACTCAATTTATGAATTTTTGGTAAGAATATCATACAAGTATCCTAAATTCTTCATGAGTCCTATTCAATTTATCCCATCACTGGTTCAGCTACATTTTATCACTTTATATAAAGTGATATCTGCCAGATTTCTTTATTAAAAATTACTGCTTTTCCCATTTAATTTAGTAAGTGTTTCATGGAGAGATACACTGTAAATATCTTGTTCCCCCTCAAACACTTACTATGTGTTTTATTATCTGTTGAAGCCTCTTGCCTGAATTCATTATTACTTTGATGGTTAACAAATTTGGTTTAGGTGAATGCTACACAATAAAATACAATCTGTACCACAGATTTAAAAAACCTGAACCTGGCCAGGTACGGTGGCTCACGCCTATAATCTTAGCACTTTGGGAGGCCAAGACAGGCAGATCATGACTTTTAAAATCTCACTCTTTCTTCTATATATATTCATTGGCATTCTGGTTTAGAGTTTTTTTCATTTATATATATTTTTATTTTATTACATAGCTATGGATTCATGAATTTCTATTTCATTTAATGAATTGCAATTCATGTCTATCATTTTTTAATTATCAAATTTTGCAATTTTAATTTGATAATTAAAAGTGTCACCAGGAATTACCTCAAGCTAGTTTCAGTGTCTTTTGACATTTTTATACTTCTGGAATTTATAGTGTAGAATGGATTTAGAAAATAAGATGTGGGCACTAGGTGGGCTATTTTTGTTATTGCTATTCACAGGCTGGGCACGGTAGACAGATGTACAAATGTCATTAACTTCCTATACACTAGCAACAGTCAAGCTGAGAGCCAAATCAGAAAGGTAATCTCATTCACAACTATCACAAAAAGAATATAATACCCAGGAATAGAGCTAACCAAGGAGGTGAAAGATCACTACAACGAAAATTATAAAATACTGTTTAAAGAAATCAGAGAAGATACAAACACATAGAAAAAAATTTTCATGCTCGTGGATAAGAAGAGTCAATATCATTAAAATGGCCATAATGCTCAAAGCAATTTTACAAATTCAATGCTATTCCTATCAAACTACCAATGACATACTTCACAGTACTAAAAAAAAAACCCAAAAACAAAACACAAAACTGTTTAAAAATTCATATGGAACAAAAAAAAAAAGAGTCCAAATTTACAATCCTAAGCAAAAAGAACAAAGCTGGAGGCATCACATTACCCAACTTCAAACTATATTGCAGGGCTACAGTAATCAAAACAGCATGATTCTGGTATAAAAACAGGCACATAGACCAATGGAACAAATAGAAAGTCCAGAAATATGGTTGCAAACCTACCACCATCTGATCTTCTGCAATGCTGACAAAAAGAAGCAATGGGGAAAAGACCTCCTATTCAATAAATGGTGTTAGGATAACTGGCTAGCCACATGTAGAAAATCGAAGCTGTACCCTTTGCTTATACCATATACAAAAATCAAGTCAAGAAGGATTAACGACTTAAATGTAAAAAGCAAAACTGTAAAATTTCTGGAGGACAACCTAGGCAATGTCATCTGGGATATAGAAATGGGCAAAAATTTCATGACAAAGACACTAAAAGCAATCACAACAAAAGTAAAAATTGACAAGTGAGATATAATTAAACTTAGCAGCTTCTGCACACAAAAGAAGCTATCAGCAGAGTGAACAGACAACTTATAGAATGGAAGGAAATTTATGCAAACTATGCATCTGTAAAAGGTCTAATATCCAGCATCTTATAAGGAACTTAAACAAATGTACAAGAGAAAAACAACCCATTAAAAAATGGGCAAAGGACATGAACACTTTTCAAAAGAAGACATGCATGTGGCTGAGAAGCATATGAACAAAAGGCTCAATATCACTGATCATTGGAGAAATGCAAATCAAAACCACAAGGAGATATCATCTCACACCAGTCAGAATGACTATTACTAAAATGTCAAAAAAATAACAGATGATGATGAGGTTACTGACAAAAAGGAGCACTTACACACTGATGATAGGAGTGCAAATTAGATTAACCATTCTGGAAAGCAGTATGGCAATTTCTCAAAGAGCTAAATGCAGAACTACCATGCAACTCAGCAATCCATTACCTGACATATACCCATAGGAATATAAATCTTTCTATCATAAAGACACTTACATGTGAATGTTCATTGAAGCACTATTCATAGTAGAAAAGACATGGAATTAACCTGAATACCTATCAATGACAGATTGGATAAGGAAAATATGGTCCATATACACCATGGGATACTATGCAGCCATGAAAATTAATGAGAACATGTATTTTGTGGGCAAATAGATGGAGCTGAAGGCTATTATCCTAAGCAAACTAATGCAGGAATAGAAAACCAAATATGGCATGCTCTCACTTATAAGTGGGAGGTAATTATGACAACTTATGAACACAAAAAAGGAAAACAACAGACATTGGGATCTTCTTGAGGTTGGAGGGTGGGAGGAGGGAGAGGAGCAGAAAAGATAATTACTGAAAGTGCACTTAATTCCTGCATGATGAAATAATCTGTAAAACAAACCCCATGACATGAGTTTGCCTATATAACAAACGTAGACATATACCTCTGAACCTAAAATAAAAAAATTTTTAAATGGCTATACTGACCAAAGCAATTTATAGATCCAAAGTTATACCTACTAAACTACCAATGCCACATTTTTCACATCATTAGACCAAAAAACCTTTCTAAAATCCATATGAAATGTTCTAAATTCATATGGAAACAAGAAAAAGATCCTTAATATCCAAGGCCATACTTAGCAAAAAGAACAGAGCTGGAGCATTCCCCAACTTAAAACTATATTACAAGGTTACAGTAACCTAAACAGCATGATACTGGTACACAAACAGATATATAGACCAATGGGACAGGATAGAGAACCCAGATAATAATGCCACCCACACATCTACTATCAATTGATCTTTTCAAAGTCATGAAAGACAAGCAATGAGGAAAAGACTTCTTATTCAATAAGTGGTTCTGAGAAAACTGGCTAACCACAAGGAGAAGACTGAAACTGGATGCCTTTTATTTAACACCATATACAAAAAAAAAAGACTCAAGTTGGAGTAAAGACTTAAATGTATAACCAAAAACTATAAAAGTTCTGGAATATAACCTAGGAAACACCATTCTGGCCATAGTCCCTGGCAAATATTTCATGAAGAAGTTGCCAAAAGCAATTGCAATAAAAGTATTGACATATGAGATCTAATTAAGCTGAAGTGTTTCTCCACAACAAAAGCAACTATTAACAGAGTAAACAGACAACTTACAGAATGGTAGAAAATATTTGCAAACTAAGCATTTGACAAAAATTCTAATATCCAGAATCTGTAAGGAACCAATTAAGAAGCAGAAGACAACCCCATTAAAAAGTAGGCAAAGGGCATGAACATACAACTTTTCAAAAGATATAACATGCAGCCGACAAGCATATGAAAACATGTTTTATATCACAAATCATTACAGAAATGCAGATCAAAATCACAATGAGATGCCACTTCACACCAGGCAGAATGGCTATTATTAAAAAGTCAAAAAATAACAGCTATTGGCAAGGTTGTAGAGAAAGGAGAAAGTTTATACACTGTTAGAGGGAATGTAAATTCGTTCAATCATTGTAGAAAGCAGACTGGTGACTTTTCAAAGACCGTAAAATAGAATTACCATTTGATCCAGAAATCCCATTATTGGGTGTATACTCAAAGGAATATAAATTATTCTGCCATAAAGACACATGCACATGTATGTTCATCACAGAACTATTCACAACAGCAAAGACATGGACTCAATCTAAATTCCCATCAGTTGTAGACCGGATAAAGATAATGTAGTAGATGTGTACCATGGAATACTATGCAGTCTTAGAAAGAATGTGATCATGTCCATTGCAGCAACATGAATGGAGCTGTAGGTCATTATCCTCAGTGAACTAACACGAGAACAGAAAACCAAAAATAGCTAAACATTCAGAACACAAGGACAGAAAGCAGGGAACAACAGACACTGGGATCTACTTCAGAGTGGAAGCTGGGAGGAAGGAGTATTGTGTACTATACTTACTAGCTCGGTGATGAAATAATCTGGACATCCAACCCCTATGACACACAATTTACCTGTATAACAAACCTGCACATATTCCTGTGAACATAAAATATGACTTAAAAAAGTTAAAAATTAAAATTAAAAATATTTGGCTGGGCGTGGGTGGCTCACGCCTGTAATCCAAGCACTTTGAGAGGCTGAGGTGGGTGGATCACGAGGTTAGGAGATTAAGACCATGCCTAACATGGTGAAACCCTGTCTCTACTAAAAATACAAAAAATTAGCCAGGCATGGTGGCATGCACCTGTAATCTCAGCTACTTGGGAGGCTGAGGCAGGAGAATTGCTTGAACCTAGGAGGCGAAGGTTGCAATGAGCCAAGATCACGCCACTGCACTCCAGCCTGCGCCATAGGGCAAGACTCCATCTTAAATAAATAAATTAATTAATTAATTAAATAAAATAAAAATATTTTGTAGTGTAATATTGAATCCTTCCCCAACCAGTAGTTTTGCAAATGTTGCCTGTAAACATTTAGGTCTCCTGTCTCATTAGTTATATGCTTTCTTGTGTGATGTGGGGGAAATTAAAAGGTATGTCATTTATAAATAGTGTTTGTTCATTGTTTAAATAATATACAGTAAAGATGTATGCATAGAGAAAATTTACATATATTTACAAAAAGCATGATGTTCCACATAAAATCTGGAAAACTGCTTATGAATACTTTTCATGCCAAAAATATAATTTTAATGGGCAGATATAATAACCTGCAATTAATTTTATGTATAATATCCACTATGCTTCTTTCCTTATTATTTTGCAAGAGTTTAAAATTACTCATAAAATAGATGGTAACATGCTATATGGTACATGTTTAAAGATGAGCAAATATAAATATACAGACATTTCCGGGCGGAAGTCTGGGGAGCGCAGTAGTCATGGCCAGCCACCTCATGCTCAACAATGGAGCCAAGATGCCCATCCTCGGGCTGGGCACCTGGAAGTCCCCTCCAGGCCAGGTGACTGAGGCTGTGAAGGTGGCCATCGATGTCGGGTACTGCCACATCGACTGTGCCCATATGTACCTGTGAGAATGAGGTGGGTGTAGTCATTCAAGAGATGCTCAGGGAGCAGGTGGTGAAGCATGAGGAGCTCCTCATTGTCAGCAAGCTGTGGTGCACATACCATAAGGGCCTGGTGAAAGGATCCTGCCTGAAGGCGCTCAGAAACCTGAAGCTGGACTACCTGGACCTCTACCTTATTCACTGGCCAACATGCTTTAAACCTGGGAAGGGATCCTCCCATTGGGTGAGGCAGGCAACATGGTTCCCAGTGACACCAACATTCTGGATAGGTGGGCAACCATGGAAGAGCTGGTGGATGAAGGACTGGTGAAAACTATTGGCATCTCCAACTTCAGCCATCTCCAGGTGGAGAGGATATTAAATGAAACTGGCTTAAAGTATAAGCCCGCAGTTAACCAGATTGAGTGCCACCCATATCTCACTCAGGAGAAGTTAATCCAGTACTGCCCGTCCAAAGGCATCGTGGTGACCACCTACAGCCCCCTCAGCTCTCCCGAAAGGCCCTGGACCAAGCCCGAGGACCCTTCCCTCCTGCAGGATCCCAGGATCAAGGCAATCGCAGCCAAGCACAATAAAACTACAGCCCAGGTCCTGATCCTGTTCCCCAGGCAGCGGAACTTGGTGGTGATCCCCAAGTCTGTGACACCAGAACGCATTGCTGAGAACTTTAAGGTCTTTGACTTTGAACTGAGCATCCAGGATATGACCCCCTTACTTAGCTACAACAGGAACTGGAGGGTCTGTGCCTTGGTGAGCTGTGCCTCCCACAAGGAGTACCCCCTTTCCATGAAGTGTTTTGAAGCTGTGGATGCCTGCTCGTCCCTAAGTGACCTATACCTGTGTTTCCTGCCTCATTTTTTCCTTGCAAATGTAGGATAGCCTGTGTCACTCAGCAGTGGGACAGCAACCTGTAGAGTGGCCAGCGAGGGCATGTCTAGCTTGATGTTGGATCTGACTAGGCCTGTCAGTAGAGTAGAAGTCTCTTCCAGTTTGCTTTGCCCTTCTTTTTGCCCTGCTGGGGAAAGTACAATCTCAATACCCTTTTCTGACCAAAGAGAAGCAAAATTTACCAGGTCAAAATGGTGTCACTAACAGCTGAGTTTTGACTTCTGGGAACTGTAATCCTTTCAGCAAGACTTCTCTTTGCCTCAAATAAAAAGTGCTTTTGTGGGGGAAAAAAAAAATTATATATATATATATATATATCACACACACACACACACACACACATATATATACATACATATACATATATATGTACCAGAATGCAATATTAGGATGTCTTTTACATACGTTTCTTTCATTTTTTTTCCAACACAGATTAATTATTTTAGACGATGTATAAATGGATCCAATCAAAAATAATTCTGTTATCTATAAAGCTTAGCACAGTTTTTCTTGGCTTACACAAATTTTATGTGCTTTCTAAGCATTCTCTTAGTTTAAGTTCCCCTATTGAAGCAGGCATGCTACAAAATCTAATGAGTAAACTCATGTTCTATTACATGTACACAAATTATAATTGTTTCCTCAAAGCAATCAGAAGTACATCCATGAAGAGAATTCAGTAAATATTCAGTAAATATTAATATAAAAGCCAATATTCTTGGTGCCAATTAAACAACAGTTACCCCAACAGAATAAAACTGCTGTCCACAAAGTGTTTATATTACTTTTGTAATAAAATACGCAAATATTTGCATGCTAGAAGGTGGTAAATATTTTTGAGACACATTTAGAAGGTAAAGTTTGAGAGTGAAGGTTGTTATAATTTTAAATAGAACAGATAGAAAAAGACTTAACTTAGAAGGTGACTTTGGAGCACATATTTAAAGAAGGTGAGCAGCTAAGTCATGAAAGTATTTTAAGGAATGTGTATCTGTGATCAAAAGGGGCAAATGCTCAGGAGCATGTTTAGCATCCTCAAGGAGTAGGAAAGAAAGAGATGGGAGATAAGTGTAATTTAAAGTTAGGAGCAGAACAGATGAGGTCACAGGGAAAATTATGGGGAGTGAGGAAGGCAGTAGATCATAAAGGGCCGTCTAGTCTATTGGAAAGCTTAGATCTTACTCTGAGTGAGGTGTCAAATCATTCAAAAGTTTAGAGTGGAAGGCTGATATGATCTGTTTTTAATTTTTAAAAGATCATTAACATTGTTGTTTTGATCACAGAATTGAAGAAAAGGTGTGAGGGGCCAGGACTGTAATTATGGAGTCCAATTAGCTAGATAGAGGCATAATCCAGGCAAGAGATAATATTATGTTAGTATTCATAACCTCAATATTTTTTGTCCCTTATTAAAATAAGCTTCTCATTTGTAAACTAATGATTTTGTTAAGGTATTGTTCCTTGAAACTTTTTATGAGGCATCTTTGATTTCACCATTTTTCCACCCAAGATTTGTCATAAATTTGATGTTTGTTCTTCCTTCAATTTTAGCAGAATTCATATTGCTCTGATGGGGAGTCTATTCAAACTGACCTTTCTTAATGTCTCAATCCAGACCCTGTTCAGACATGTTATATTAACTTCCTATGAGTTTATCTTGGTGTAAAAAATTTGGAATTCTTGCCTTGATTTTTCATAATACACCTTTTCCATTAACTTTTGGAAGTCCTCTCATTGTTAATCTCTAGTAATGGGAAGGCAAAGATATATGTATAGATGTTAGTAGATATGCTGACATGAAAATAGTTTGTAGATGTTATCTTATGATTAATTCTCAGTTAAAAAGTTAGAAAGTTCACTTTTTTTTTTTTTTTTTTTTTTTTTGCAAATGGGAATGAAAGAGCCACTGGAGAGCATAATAATGAAAAATTACAGTCTTATGATCACCTTATCAGAAAAGTCTTTTCTGAGTCCCTAGAATATTTTTACAATTTTAACACCATTGTCACCTTTATGTAACTTAAAATTTTATTTATATGTTTCATTTTACAACTGATTCAAGATCTCTTTCTCCCCCATAGGTTGTAAGCCTTGTGAGAGTAGAGATCATGACATCTCATCCATTGCTGTGCCAAGCAGAACATTTTGAACATATTAGACAATAAATACACAACTGTTGAATTAAATAATTAGTGAGACGTGTGTTTTTGTTTGAAATAATTAATTTTTAAGCCACTTTGTTGAGGTGTGTAAAGGCTGTATAGATTTAATGTATACAACTTGATTAGTTTGAAGATAATTATGCACCCAACAAACCATCACCATAATCAATGCCATAAACATAACCATCACTTTCAGAAGGTTCCTGCTGCTGTCTTTATTATTATATTATTGTTATAATTATTATTTTTATGATAATAACACAAGATCTCAAAACTGTTTCAATGTGTAAATAAAATATCAAATGCATTATAAAGGATAATTGACTCAAGCTATAAAATTCATGCTTGTTAGGATGTCTAATTTCACAGAATTTTATAAAGTTTATGAATTCTTATAACCATATTTAGATTTTTGTTTCTCAAATAATAATCGGCAATTCTGAGTTCTCAAATTCCAGAAATATATTGTTTCTTTCATTTTTTTCCAACGCAGATTAATTATTAACTTAGTGGCCACACTCCCATTAGAATTTTCTTGTAGGTCATTTATCTTGCAAGGAATAGCCTCCTGACTAATTGTTGGCCCAATTTCTCGCCCCTTTTCTGAGTGATCTTTCTATTAGAATCCAGCTCCAAATTCCAAACCTTGGTTGTCCCTGTTTTCTTGTAATATTTTCTCAAGAGTTTTTGCAATTCTAAACATCCTATTTTACACACCTAAAAGTGTTGTACATTTAGAGACTGTAGGCAAGGTTTATCCTATTTGTTTCATCATATTGTATAATATCATATAGAAAAACAAAGATTCTCGATATTATTTTGTAAAACAATATCCATTTCTCATATTCTTCTTTACCTTTAAAAAGCAAACAAGTTTTTTTTTAAACAATTTGCACATATTTAATAAATACAACTTGATGAGTTGGAAAATAAGAATATATCCGTGAAACTATCACCAAAATTTATACCAGAAAATTTTTCATCTCCAAAAATTTTCTCTTATCCTCTATATTATTTTTTGCGATAACAATATGTAATATAAAATTTATTTTCTTAACAAAGTTTAAAAATGTATAATACAAATATTTAACCATATTCATATTGCTGTCCATTAATTCTCCAGCCATTAATCATCTTATATAACTGAAATTTTGTATCCCTGGGTCAATATTTTCACATTTTGATATTTCTCCCTCCCCCAAGCCAGACAACAACCATTCTATTCTCAGCGTCTGTGTGTTTGACTATTTTATATTCCATATATAAGTCAGATAATACATTGTCTATCTTGCTGTGTCTGGCTTATTTCATTTAGTATGCTGTCTACCAGGTTTATTCATGTTGTTGCAAATATCAGGATTTCCTTTTTTCTATATCAATTCTTCAACAAACTTTTGGTTTATTTCTGTATCTTAGCTATTCTGAATAATGCTGCAGTAAACGTGGGTGTGCATATATTTCTCTGAGATCATGATTTCATTTCCTTTGCCTATGTACCAAGTATTGGTATTGCTGTTTCATATAATAGTTATATTTTTATTTTTTTGAGGAATCTCCACACTCTTTCCTATAATGGCTCCACCAGTTTACATTCCCACCAATGGTGCACAGATAAAATATTTGCAAACCAAATATCTGATAAAGAATTAATATCCAAAATAGCCTACAACTCAATAGCAAAAATCAAGTAACCCAATTTAAATATGGGCAAAGAAACTAAATAGACATTTGTTTAAAGAATATATATAAATGGCCAGCAGATATATGAAAAGGTGTTCAACATAATTAACAATCAATGATATGCAAATCAAAATCACAATGAGTTATCATCTCATATTTGTGAGATTGACCATTATCAAAAAGACAAAAAACATCAATATTAATTCTTCCAATCCATGAATGCAACATGTTTTTTCATCTCTTTCTGTCTACTCCAATTGGCCAATGTTTAATAGCTTTCAGTATACAGTTTTATCATCTCCTCAGTTTAGTTTATTTTTAAGACTTTTATTGTTTTGATGGTATTATAAATGGGTATTGTAAATGTTTCCTTAATTTCCTTTTTAGATCATTTATTTCTAGGGTATAGAAATGCAATTGCCTTTGCACCTGGAAAAGCTGCAGACCCTCAATGCCAGCCTGTGAAAGCAGCTGAGAGGTGGGTGTACCCTGCAAAGCCACAGAGGTGGAGCTGCCCAAGACCATGGGAACCTAATCTTGCATCAGCGTGACCTGGATGTGAGACCTGGAGTCAAAGGAGATCATTTTGGAGCTTTAAAATTTGACTTCCCTGATGGATTTCAGACTTCCGTGGGCCATGTAACCCCTACGTTTTGGACAATTTCTCCCATTTGAAATGGCTTCATTTTCCCAATACCTGTACCCTCATTGAATCTAGGAAGTAACTAGATTGCTTTTGATTTTAAAGGCTCATAGGCAGAAGGGACTTGCTTTGTCTCATCAGACTTTGGACTGTGAACTTTTGGGTTAATGCTGAAATGAGTTAAGACTTTGGGGGACTATTGGGAAGGCATAATTAGTTTTGAAATGTGAGGACATGAAATTTGGATGGGCCAGAGGCAGAAATATATAGTTTGGCTGTGTCCCCAGCAAAATCTCAACTTGAAATGTATCTCCCAGAATTCCTACATGTTGTCAGATGAACCCAGGATGAGGAAATTGAATCATGGGGGCTGGTCTTTTCTGTGCTCTTCTTGTGACAGTGAATAAGTCTCGGGAGATCTGATGGATTTTTTCAGGGGTTTCTCCTTTTGCTTATTCCTCATTTTCTCTTGCTGCCACCATATAAGAAGTGCTTTTTCACCTCCCACCAAAATTGTGAGGTCTCCCCAACCATGGGGAACAGTAAGTCCAATAAACTTCTTTTATTTTTTTCCCCCCATTCTTGGGTATGTCTTTATAAGCATCATGAAAACGGACTAATACAGAAGATAATGTTGTTCATGGATGGTTGTTAAATCAGTGTTTCTGTGGGAAGATGAAGATAAGAAAATTCTATACTACCATCATTCTTATATCATTCCTGAAAGAAGATAATAAAATGCCAATGGTATTAGTATTTCTGTCTTTTTCTATTCTGGCATTGAAAATAATTAGAGAGTCATGACATACTTGATTTAAACATGACATTCATTCTTACTGGTCTCTAGAAAGGATTTGATCTTAATACATGCTCTGTGAAGAAATCTCATCTGCTTCCAGAAAAAAAGTTATTAAAATCACCTACTTCATACTTTAATATGCTATTTTATTTTTAACTTTAGCAGTTTCTGTGTAAAGTTGTTGCTACATGTCATAGGAATCTAATCTCATTTTTGGTGAAGCCAGTGGCTGTGTGAAAATTCTTTACTTATCACAGATTGTGAGTGTAGCTTCTTTGTTCCTTGATGTCATGTATTCTTTGTGTTATGCCACAAGCTTTGTTAAATTGTTTTTAATATTCTTTTGGTAATTGAAAAAAAATCTTCCTGAGTTTGAGTTATTTTCCCAAATGCTCTAAGAACTAATCATCATTTTAAATAAGCTGAAAGGTGAAGAGACATTTCCTATAACCTTTACATTTTTCCACTAAAGAAAAAAGTTAGTTTGCATGTGAAACACACTTAATTGGTATGCTTTAATTCACATCAGGCAGGAATATATACATAGCACTCGATACATATTGGAACATTTCCCTCAGTGTCTCTATTCAATATCTCATGAGGAAAACTACAGCCTTTTGTTAATCTCTCTAGAATGGCTTAACTTTGGAGATTGTTCACAGGTTCACAGTGCTGTTCTTGAGCTGGTTTAGTTACATTTCTTTTTATTCTTTACCCCAATAGAGGCTAAGGAACAAATTTAATGTTGTCAATAAAGTTTCAACAATTTAATATATACAAACTCAAACACATAAAGCCAAGTTATCTCATGTTTTTTGTAAACAATTCATACATATGTAAAAAAAAAAATTTAGAAAATAAATTTCTACTTAACAGAAGAAACTAAAATTGTTCTTTCTTTATTCAGAGGCTAGGATTTCCTTTCTAAATATGAAAACACCTTATTTGCCACATGGTTCTATATTAATCGTACCACCTGCTGTATTTCCAAAGGAGATTCCATTCAGGCTTCTTTAATACAATTCTGAACATAAAGAAAGAATGTGCCAGAAAGAAGTTGGAAAATAAATAACAGCAGGTTTCATTTGAAGTATAATACTTGCAAATTTAGGCATGAAATTTTCAGTGACATTAATGAGGATGGTGGGACTAAATATCCCTCTGCTTCACTAAATCTACGTTTATATATAACTGCACAGTTAAGACTGAAATATGTGACCTTAACTGACTTCATTAGGCTTAGATGTTGCAAGAAGAGCAATGTGATATATAATCTTTATTTTAATTCCATGCAATACTTTATCTTCCTTTGTTAAATGACAAAGTGATTCTTTCAGATGCCAGCTGTGTATGCGTGGGTGCATACATGTTACATGTGTATGTGGTAAAATCAATGTTAACAGCTGCATATCATCCAAAGACAGAATAATGCATATTTTCTGACCACTAAATTACATATCACAGCATGCACTGATGAAACAGAAAGGTATTTCTTCATAAGAATGACAGTGCTCAACAAATATCTACAACTGTAACCAGGGGAGCATACTCAGTGCCCCATTGCAAAGAGGTTCTAGTCTCGCTAACCTCGAAGAATGGGGAAGGGGCCCCGGAGGCGTGGTGAGTTTGCTGTTCAAATAAATATTTTGGACCCAAAGAGTTTTGCGGAAAAGTGATTTACTAGACAGAGAGAGAGAGAGAGAGAAAGAAAGACGGCTTCCATGCTGCCTTGGGAGGGGAGCCTGAAAAGTCATCCATACAGATAAGGAGCAGCTGGAGTTTTAACCCTTGAATTATTCCCTCCCCATTCATGTTCTCGCCAATGAGAGCAGTTCTTTCAAACTTCCTTTGGAGTGATTCATCTTTGACTGTGATACAGGATTGACTGCTTTGTCCACAACTCTGGGTTATAGAGCTCCCTCCTCCCAGAGCTTTTGACAGGATTTTCTGGGACAAAGGAGCCTCACCTGGTTTTCTCTACCTAGCCTGTGTGGGGGAGACCCAGATATCGAACTTAACATTTGAAACCCCTCTGGTTCCCAGATGGAGACATGGAGCTGGGCAACTCCTGCCTTTGAAACCACGACCCTCATGGACCTGGAAAGAGAAGTCCCTCAGTGCCCCTTCTGAATAGGAAAGCCCAACTGCTGTTGGGACATGAACATTGATCGCTCTTTAACTACTTCCTGCTGAATTGGAGCATAGAAGGGGCCCTGAAGTTGAGGTTTCCTCCAGAGGGGAGTCTTCCAGTGGTGCTGGCTCATCCAGAGGTCCATGGTAGAACTCACAAGCCAAGGACATTCGGGGCTTCATTTGCAGGACCATTTATAGCCTTATGCCCTCAATTTTAGAAGAAACAAATTTGACAAGAAGGTTAAAGATGAGAGGCCCAAAGGCCAGCAATAATAGAATGGTTATAAACAGGCCTAGAAGAGGGTAGAGCCAGGACAGCCAGTTGTTAAACAAGCACCACAATCCTATTTATTGAAGGTCTTTAGCCCTGCATTTGATTTGGTCCCTGAGTATTTTAACTTTTTTTTTTTTTTTTGGAGACAGTCTCACTCCGTCACTCAGGCTGGAGTGCATTGGTGTGATCTCAGCTCACACCCAGCTAATTTTTGTATTTATTTTTTTAGTAGAGACGGAGTTTTGTCATGTTTGCCAGGCTGGTCTTGAACCTGTTACCTCAGGTCATCTGCAGGCCTTAGCCTCCCCGAGGAGGATTACAGGCATGAGCCATGATGCGGGTCTTTTCAGTAAATATTTAGAGAGGATTTGTGTGCTGGCACTGACATAGGTATTCAGAATATAAAGATGAATCAAACACAGATTTGCCCTCCAGGAGTTCATAGTCTGAGGTTGGGAAAGGGGTTGAAAAAATCTTACCATATTATAATAATTCAGTATGATCAATATTATGATTTCAATATGTGCAAGGTATAATGGGAATGAGAAGAAAAATACTTTGAAATAGACATCTGAATTTAAATGCCTCATGTCTGAGAGACGTGTTTTATATTGAAATTTTATATAAATAAATAACAGTGTCTATCTGTTTTCTAATGTAGTACTTGAAAAACAATTTAATGAAAGTGTGTGTGTATGTGTCTGTGTGTATGTGTGTGTGTTTAAATCCTCCCAAAGTATAAGTGCCTATGGAGTGACAGATTTAATTTTACCTTTTAGAGAAGCTACTAAACTTTGTAGTAGGCTGTGGAGAAACAAAACAAACAGAGAGAGAATAAACAGCACTAAAATAACAAAAGAAATTCTCTGGTTAACATGAAACAAAAAGTTCTGTAAAGGAATCTTGATTTTTCCTTTGAATGTCCAGTCACATAGAAGTGTATTTACAAAGAATACCACTCAACTTCTTAAGAAAAAATGTTCTCAAATTACGTACTGTTAGCCACTGTCAAATTCAGCACCATTCTTTATCTTGAAGAAATGACTATGAATAAAAATGTTTTAAATTCTTCATATCAGTTTTATATTTTATGATACTTGATTATTGACCAATTAGGTAGATTAGGGAGATAATATTTTCATCTTTTTAAATGTTTCTCAACATTATGAGATATATCTGGGAAATGGAATGTAAATGTGTGATCAAGATCATGCCACAGTTCTAAGAGAGAGTGAAACAAGCCTTGCTCTCTTAGGCTGCCGTTTTTAGTACACATTATGCAGGATTATATAAGCATTCTACCTAATGAAAACAAGATTTTAGACCATGTTGTGAATTCTTGTACCGAGCCCACTGAGACCATGAACTTTTATCTTGGGCAGAAGAACTAAACCAATGAATGTTTTTGCTCTTTTAATTTTCATGGGAAACTGCTTCTCAAGAATTCTTCTTGAGGGCAAACTGTTCTGAATAATAATAATAATTATTATTAAAACCAAGCAAGATTCAGATTGAATGCTCTAGTGGTAAAGTCCATAATTGGACCATAAGTCATTAGAGTTGACATTAGCAATGCATTAGAATCAAGAAAGTAGAAGTTTGAAGGATCTGTACATAACTATTTTTGTTGTGGATTTATAGTACATTATGCAATATGGCACATGTTAAATACTGCTAGTATGTTAAATATAGTCACTCATTTCTACTTTCAGCACTAACTAGATTACGTGGTCATCAGTTTTTTAAACTTTAACCAGACTCTGTTCTCTACCAGTTGCATTTTTCAGTGATAATGACATTTCAACTATAATGTTTGCAGAATTGCAGTAAACAACATTTTCACATTTGGAAAATCAAAGGAGAAATAAAAATTACAGGATGCCATCCTATGATAATCTTCAGTTGCTTATTTGACCACCCATTCTTTTAGTAAGAACATCCTCATTTTCTTTGGCATTCACATCTACTCTTTTGGCCTATGTGCTTAGTGATATTGACAGCACTGTCTTGATTAGCATAAATCCATCAGTAATATATCACTTTAAAGTGTCCTATATTGTCCAAAATGTTTTTCAATTTGTTATGGAAGTCATACATGAACAGCATGTGTGCAAATTACATAAATTGTGGAAGCAGAAGAGAAGGAAGTCATTATTTTAATATAGAGAATCAGGGAAAGTTATTCAGGATTTATCAGAGACCATCTCTTCACTGCTTTGACATAGTACATATGTGATTTCTACAGTAATGTCCTAATGCCTAGCCTATAACTTTGTGGGTACTGTGATGGTGGCAATGATCAACCTCCACATTTAATTGTTCAATCATTGACCTCTTGTGGTTTTGAGAAGGCTTCTCTAGATCTTGTCCTCTTGATCCTAGAATAAGGAAAACAGTTGTCTTACAAATATTGCAAATGCATTTAACTGGAAGAAATTGATTGGCAGAGCATTGACTGCAGTGTATTCCAGGAAATGCAGATTTTAGCTTTCAGAACTTTGCTTCAGAAAGACGTATTTGAAGTGGGTGGGCACGAAAGCTGAAAGCTGAGTGCAAATCAACCATAGTGAACCCAGAGACATATGTAAAACTTCTACATCTAATGTATTTTGACCTAGACTTCAGCATAGATAGATCTCCAAATTTGAAATCATTATGCTTTGAGTATACTGTGTAGGTTAGAGGTGAAGAAGAGAGATAAGAGAAGAAAAAGCTACTGGTCTGAATAAACCATATGGCTAAAGTGATTGATGTTTCTATTATGCAAGAAGAGCTTCATTTGCTTATGTATGGCTTGTCTTGAATCCTGAAGATTTTTTCTCTGGAAATATGTTCTTCATTTCCAAATTTCTAAATTCCCATAGAACTATATTTTAATGGTTATTCCATCTGATTGTACTTGCTAGTGTTTTGCAGTTTGCCTTGTCTGCAGCAATATATTCATAGGATCTTAAGTGCATTGTGAGAAAACAAGATTGTGTTCAAATGAAGGTAAGGTAACTTACATGAGATAAACATAGGGTATTTCTGCGTAAGATATCCTAAATTTATTTGAACACAACCTTTTATTGGAGCTATCTATATATCCAAAATTGTTCCCTGCTTCAGATTTCTAAAAGATTAAACTATGTTATAAAGACAGTTTTATTATACTGTTTATTTTTTTTTCACTATAACAAGTACATTTCATCAAATTCATCAACTGCCAGTGAATAGTAAGACTTAGACTGCTTTGAACACCTCTGCCAGTTTTATATTTGACTCACGTTTTATTTTTTAATGTGTGTTTGTATGTGGTAAAAAGCCCATATGCAATCTTTGAGGGGTTATTTTCTGTAGCTAGTTGAGTGGTCACATATAGATGCTCAATTATTTTTCCTAGATTATTAGAAGTATGAAATATTTTAGATAAAATATGACAACCCCCAAATATCTGTAGTATTGAGATATAATATTCTAAGGACTTCCCCATACATGTACAGTTCATGCCTTCTAAACCAAAGATATATTTGAAAGACAAACATACCTTGAAAGCTAGAGATAGTGTATCCCTCTGGAGAGATTTGGAAATGTAAGGCATTTAACATACTCCAGGATAATAAACCTAGAGACACCTCCCTGTCTCCCTGAAAGAAAATTGCTTACTGAATAAGACCTTATACACTAGAGGAGAGGATAGGCAGATGTGCCTCCAGTCCGATATAATCTTAGAATCGTTTCTGGGTTTCCTCCCCTGTATTACAGCTCCCTGCAGGCACAGGTAAACAATTAACCCTCACCCTGCTGTGGGAACCCTGGAGGAAGTACTCTAACTGTGGATTTTGCTGAGAGTAATACATGGTCTATTCCTTTGATCCAAGGATCTTATGTTCCTCTTTTAGTGTACGAACATGAAATTGTAACAGGCTAACTTGCTAGCTCACAAGCAGGGAAAATCTTAGACCCTTCTGAGTCTGTATTATCTGAATACTGTGAATGTCTATTTTGTACTCATGTTTCATTCTCACTGTAGAAGAACTGGGACATCCTCCATATTATCCTAACTCAAGTAAACAAGAGGAAGAACAGTGTATAGTTTAAACCAATAAGTGTCACTCACTTTCCACTCTCACCTTATTGGTTAAAATGGGACAGGAAGTGCAATTCCAAGAGAGGGAAAGAACCAGGAACATTTGATGAACAAAATTATTGTTTGCCACAGATAGTTAACTCACCAAACAAAAACATCTATATTCTTATTTAAAGTTTTTGGTTTAAGTATCTTTTGCTAAATAAGGTAAAATGTGTTGGAAAAATGTGAGGTCTGTCTTTTGATCTCAATGTATTTTTAATTTAGAGTGAAAGAATCACAGTTTAGTAGGAAAGCATCAGGATTTTGAACCAGTACCTAGTTCAATATTCAAAATATAAATGACATTTCCAAAACAGAAAATAACAACCAATATTGAAATAACAGCAGCACAATTAGAAAAAAAAAAAAAAGAGCCACATTTGTTCAACAATACAAGAAGCTTCAATTTCTGTTATAAACACCCCAAATTAGGACTGGGGCTACAGAGTTTGATGGAAAAATTCAAGTCAGTAACGTATTTGTGTGTATACATTTATATAGCTAGATTTTGATGGAGAAATTCAAGATAGTTTAATGTATTTGTGTGTATACATATAGATACGTATACACACATGTATACACACACACACACGTATATGTAGCACTCAGTCTATACTGTTTTATACTCTGTTCTAAACACTTTGAACATGATAATCTTAACTTGGGTATACTTTATTATTAATTTTATTTTACAGAGGATTAAACTGAGGCACAAATATGTAATAAAACTAGCCATAGACCACATAGCTAATATGTAGGAAAAATGTCTAGATTCCAATCGAGGCAATTTGACTTCAAAATCTGTGTTGTCAAACAATTTCTAATGCTATGGCCATGTGTCTTGTTTGACATGAAAATAAAATATTTTTTACTACTTGTTTTCAACTTGGAAACACTGGACCACTCACTTTTGGGATAAAGTCTACATTTGGTATATCACAGAGGTCAAATTGAAGGTCATGTGTAGAGACAGATTTTGACTTATAACTACCTATTCTGTGGCTTAGGATATAATTAAATATTTTAAGTCAGAGTAATCATAAACTAAAGTTATATGGTAGATAGAGATTTCCCTATCACAGCAGCTGTTATTCTTAACCTAAATTATCAGTGGTTCAACAGATAGAATTAGCATAGTTACAGATATGAACAAGAATTCCCCCTCTTCCATAAAACATTGAATGCCTTACTATTAAAGGCTGAGATATAGACCCCCCCAATATGTTTCACCCCTTCATAATTATATCATGGAGTAAAATTCAGGTTGGTTATGTATTCAATATGTTTATATTTATTGATTCACTCTTCCCTTTTCCAGGAAGGTTCATTTTGCCATTTTCAAAAAAAAAATTCATCCAATGACTATTTTCCTAGAAAGCATATGTATGTGGCATATAAGCTTCGATTAATAACTCTTTTCTTTTTTTTCTATAACTATGAATTGTTACTCACTCTGAATGTCTTTGCAACCTTTGGTAACAGTGCTCCATAGTATAGAAATTTTCTACAATAGCAGAGCCTGGAAAGGATCTGTAGCTATAATTTATCAATAAGACAGTTACTGGCAAAGAACCAGCCAGAGATTTTATAGAGAACTCTGTATATAAAAATCCAATGGGAAAGGAATGGAAAGAAATGCTAAAACACAGAGAACGTCATGTACATAAGGTTCAAATCTGCATGTTATAGTTGAAAATTAAAAAAAATTGACTGACAATTATATTCTTTATCTGAATATAGATTTTAAAAGGTATGAAGATAATGTGACCTTTTTAAAACAATTTGTAAAATTAACTGTGCACCAGCTTTTCCCTTCTCTGCCATGAGAAAGCTCTCTTGCCACATACAAAATTGTGGTGGCTAAAAAGGTTAAATAAAAGTAATAAAAAGTTTTGGCTTGAATTTGTAATGACACCACACCCAAAATGACCTTGACTCGTGCCATTCTCTCACTACCTTTTTTTAACATCACATTCAAATTTCCTTTTTAAAAGCTGAAATCCGCGGTCATCCCTTGAAACACTCTGAAATTTTTCGACTAAATTTTGTAGGCAAAGCCCATGTTACACAAAAGAAAATTTATAAAACACTTATCTGGGAATCTCTGCTCAGAGAAAGCAGAGACAAATCCCTTATTAGGCTATACATATTTTCTACTTAAAGTGGAAAAACAATTATTAAAAATTATATTGCTTAATCTGAAAAATCTAAGGTAAATAACATTAGAATATTTTACCAACTGGAAAATGATGTGCCTAATGTCCTTTATGACATATAGTCAACATCCATTTTAGAATTCTGACCTCCAAAACTGAAAGATAATTAATTTAGGTTAAGCTACCAAACTTGTGGTTATTTGTAACAGCAACAACAGTAAGCAAATACATTACATTTTGGATTTCACTATAATGAGTCTATGTGTAGATTTATTTTTATTTTTGTTTAACATTCATATCTTTATTCAAAATCAGAACATGCTTGTTTTGTTTCTAATAAGGCTTGTTTCATTTTCACATGTCTTTGGTTTTGTGGAGATAGAGAAGGCTCATTATCAGCCTCTTCTAGTTAGAACTGGTGGCTAGAAAATATATTTTTCTTACATGGCCTTTGAAAGAATTTTTTGACTTTTAATGTTCAAAGTGATTTTATTCCTTTAAAAAAATATATATATACATACACACATACACACATATATATATCACATACATACGTGTGTGTGTGTGTGTGTGTGTGTGTGTGTGTGTGTGTTTATAGGTTAGACTGCAGTGGTGCTATCTTGGTTCACTGCAATGTCCACCTCCCAGGTTCAAGCAATCCTCCCACATCAGCCTCCAGACTAACTGAAACTACAGGCATGCGAAACATGCCTGGGTAATTTTTGCATTTTTTTGTAGAGACAGGGTTCACCATGTTGCCCAGCCTGGTCTCCAACTTCTGGGCTCAAGTAAGCCACTTGCCTTGGCCTTCAAAATTGCTGGAATTACAGGTGCGAGCCATCACTCCCGGCTTACCTCCATTTTTTTCCACACCTGGTATAGGAGAGCTTTTCTACCATGGGAGATTTTTCAAGTTTCTGCAAGCTACACAGGTCTGATTGTCTTCAATGCATGGATTTTCTAGTCAGTTACCATTTACCACTGGCATTTCAGTTTCATATCTGTATTAATTTTTTTCTACTTTATTCTTCATTCTCCTTTTATTTGTAGGTTTATGTTACTCTTTCACTTCTGTTTTTAGAGTTTTAGAAGAAAGCACACCTTAAATTCATGTACAATTTGTCAAAAAAGTAGATGTATACTATTAGCAAATAAAAATAATTCTCATACAGGGTTCAAAGAGTTCATGAAGGACCAGATAGATATGAAACTCTGAAGCTGCAAAGAGAACATTTTTATGTTTGTAGTCAGCTAGAGTGTTTTGAGCAAACATTACTGAAACTTGGCCTGGGCTAAAAGAGCAAGGCCTGGAAACGAATTTAGAACTCCATGTACAATTCCACATATAAGAAAATTCCAGAAAGATTTACCTAATTCCAGAGGTACACACACACACACACACACACACACACACACACACACACACACACGAGAGAGAGAGAGAGAGAGATACAAATTGCCACATTGATGTAATGTATTCACAATTTCTGATTGATGAAAATAAATAATATTTCTCTTTCTTCAAAATAAAAGTAAGGCCAATAATTGCAGAGGATGTAACTTTAGGGTTCATTTGGAAGTGATGGAGGAGTTACACAAACAGATAAATTACAGGTTGTATATTTCTAAAATATTTAAGATTACCAGTGTGTTTCTATTATTTTTAGTGAGTTTTAGCTTTCTGTTGAAACTTGAAAAACAAGTTTAAATTTAGATTTGGGGTGACCAATAAATTAAACCATAACCATAGCCCTATTGAAATGATTTTTATGTTTGATACTTTGTAGTTTCTACTCAGAGGCAGCCTTTCATATGGCACTAGGTGCAACACAAGACCATTTATATTTTTCCTGTCCTTAGAACACTGTGTGTTTTACTTTCAATGCACTTAGAACAAATTCCATAGCAGAAGATATGACATAAGAATTCTTATTCATGCCTTACAAAATGTGAGCATTTTTCTCTGAGGCTGCCTACAGATTTGTGGTTCTCCATTTTTATGTGCATTCATTGTCCTTAGAAGGTAACATTTTAAATTGTTTAATAGTGGTTGTTGGCCACTTATCAGAGAGATCTTCAACTAACTCACTGTCCTGTAGGACTAGCAAATAACCCAGTCTTCATTATTCATTTACCTAGAGTCATTTTAAAGTCCCAGATTGTCACACACTGCCAAATCATTGATTGACTATTCCGGTCATCACACTGCTGTGGTGATCCTGAGAATGTCTAATTTTCTAGACTTGAGATTTACTGGCCTAGCTTGAGTTCAAATTATTTTAATAACAGAGTGTTATGGGCATGTCTTCCAGGATAAGACCATAGGCTGATTAATTTAACTCAAATTTTACACAGACTTATGCCTTTAATGAACTTGGAGCCAGGAAATATTGATTAATCAAGTGCTTTAATGCTCAGAGACTGGCCATCCAGGAGCACCAGTCAGTAAGCTGCTCTGCAGGTTCACACCCCACCAAAGAGACCATTCTGAGTAATTACAGCTTTCCACTCTTGAGAATCTCTCCCAAATTTGGGAAAATGTTTTCCTTCATTTCCAATTCCTGTTTTGCCTTTACTCTTTAAAGTGCTAGCATATTTAGTTTAGTCAGTTTGGGATTTTAAAAATTGCAGGAGGAACCATTGACTTGAACCAACTTTTGATACTCAGGCAGCATCTTTCACCCAGAAAAATAAATGCAAAATTATAGATAACTTATAAGAGACTTTAAATTATTAAACACAAATTAATAACTAAATGAATTACCCTGCCTCATCTATATTCATCAAATTAGTCCTTATTTGTAGCTTATTTATTTTACAGATCTGTCAATTAGCGACGTCATGAAATAAGCTGAAGCCTTTAAGGCTTTGAGACAAAAAAAGACATTCTTTTGTTTTTTTTTTTCCCGTTAAATTTTGTTACTGTTTTTTATGTTTGGCACATATAATGGATGAGATATTTCATGCCCAGGTGTATTACATATTTTGAGCAAATATCTTGTGCACTTATTGTGCTGTTTCCAGGAACATTGAGGGAACTGGGAAACTTCTCTGCTCATTTGTAATCCAGTTCTCCTTCACTGCTTCTTGTGCTTTAACTTCATAAACCATATTTTTCAAATATATGGCATGTATTCCTCTAAAATGAGACTCCTGTAATTCCATTTGAAAGCTATAATAATGCAAATTTTCTTACTTTTCATAATTTATATGATTTAAAATAACCACTAAACTAGTGAGGGAACATTATACTCTGCATTTAAAACATCAGTTTGAAGATATAATTATGTGTTGACATTAAAAATATAAAAATAAAATAGTTTCCATAATATATATTGTTCATTAATTAATTTTGTCTTAATTTTCATGAATTTTACAATAAAATAATGTGTATATAAATGAGGAATCATTAAAAATACTTTCTAATGTATTTAGAAATGCTACTTGAATAATCAAAAACTATTTATATGAGTCATATTTTAGGTCTACTTCTGTTATGTATCAGTTATGAGATGACTTTGATTATATCTCTCCATAGATTAAATAGTGATGTTTTTCTCCTTGACAGAGAAGGAAGAATGGGAAAAGAGTAAGGGAGAAGAAATGACAAATTAAACAGAACCCAAAATTTAGAAAGTAACTGTACCATGATTTGCAAAGCAGTTAAACTGAACAAACAATAACATACAGTGTAGGTAGAGTTAAAATTATTTTAATAAGTGTTATGGCCATCTATTCCCAAGATAAGACCATAGATAGACTAAACCCAAATTTTACACAGACATATATTCCAAATATAAATTCACCACTTTTCCGGTAACTGCCGCATTTTACCAAGTCTCACCAATTCTGCTGGACCTTCCTCTTTGAGACATTCCTCAGATGGTCAATAGTTGGTGTTCTTTCTGCCTTGCAAGTTTAATGATACGAACTTTGCATAGTCAGCAAGTTTTCCTAGGTGCCCTTCTATGAAAACTTCAACAGAACAAAACAAGTGGAAGTCACAGAATACCTATGAGAATATGGGTTGTATACAAATCAAACTGAACATGTTAACAGGAAAAATAGAAATTAAAAAAAAAAAAACAGGAAGAAGAATGTAGTTATAGAGAATCATATGAACTATTGTCATCTTTTGTCTCCAAATACATACTTTAAGGGTGACCTATTGAAGGATGACAATTTTTAAAAGGAAATCATATGGAAGAAAGGATGTGAACAACCAAAGAAGGAGAGAGAAGAATGCAATATGAAAAACATTAATGGGAATAAGAGAAAACAAGATACATTTTAAAGTGGTTCTGACTACTTTATTGTTTATGGTTATTGTTTCTTTGTCTACTTTATTGTTTATTGTTATTGTTTATTTGTTTCCATCGAAGATAAGAAACATAAAGTTTGTAGAAGGTAAAGGGAGATAAACATACTTAGGCAGTTTCTTTGGAGGAGCAGGTGTAACAGGAAAGCATGAGGCTCTTGCTCAGCAAAAGATTAAGTGATTATTAATTCAATGGAGATAAACCTCAATGCTTATAGTCGCATTAATCCAAACTCCAGGAAATAAAGCATTTGATATGGTTTTCAGTTCTCTGGGATAAAATGAATGCATTTTGGAGATTGTATCAGGTGCAAAAAGACCAACACCACAGGAAGAATGATCTAAAATTAGTGATAAATACTCAATTCACTCTCTTTAGGAAGAACTGATATGGAAAATATTGTCACTTTAATATAAAAATGATTTTCACAGTTCCTCTAAAAGTAGAAGATAGAAATGAGATTTAGATTAAGATATAACAAAAAGAGTTATTATGTATTGAGTATTTACTACGCCAGGTGATGTTCAGGAACTTTATATAATATACCACGTTTAATCCCACACAACACCATCATATAGTATTGTTGCCATTTTACAGATCAGGAAATTGGGATGTTGATCTATTTTAACATGCCTTATAGATGGTACAATCATGTCATTTTGAATTCAAAATTTATGTTTTTTTCTCTACTTAAAGCTACTTTAAAATATGCACACCTACAAATGAAAGATACATTTAATCACCTGTCAGATTTCTTTTTCTTCATTTTCATGAATTAAAATCAGGATTAGATTAGGTTGAAATCAGAGAAAGTTATGCTACAATTATGAATAAAATTCTTAGTGTGGGAAGTATAGTAAGTTTATTTTAGAGTATGAAACAAATAGTGCTTGCATTGTATGCAAACAGTCCTGAAGCATTTTCATGAGGACACAGTTTGATTTGTGCTAATATTACTGTTACTCCTAGTATCACTTCTATCACCAGTTACACCACCATCACTAAAATATCATTTATTATATACTTGCTGTGTGTGAGGCTGGTGCTAAGTGCTTTATGTACCTTATCATGACACTTTTTAAAAACTCAAGAAGCTAATTATTATTACCACAATTTTATAAGGAAAGATACTGAGACTCACAGAGTTTATCAAATTTTTCAGAATACAAAGATGGTAAGAGGCAATCATAAAATTAGGAGTCAATTTAATTTTCCTACAAATTCCATGCTGTTCATCTCTGTTTTCTGTCTATTTACATGCCATTTCAGAGTTTGAATTGCTTTTATATGTATTTTATATACATTTTGTATATAATTTTTCTGATTATTCCTTACTATAAGATGATGAAATGGAAAAGTCAGATGTTAACCTTGTTTATTTTTTTATTTTTTTACAGATGAGGAAGCTGTTGTTTTATTTTCAATGCAGGTAATACAGTAAGAAATATACTTAAGAATATGGTTCTAAGCATAGGTAGAGCTAGAGTTAAAACTTAAAAACGTTTTTCCAGCCCACTCAAAATGCCTATAAATCTACCCTCCCTTGTCTCTAACTGCTTCTGAATTCAACAGTCTATACTATTGAAATGTCAACTAGACTTCATCTATTTCCTTTGTATTTTTTTTTCATTTCCTGTTCTGACCTATCTGGTCCTGTCCTTCCCAACTTGCTTTGTCTTTCTTTTTCTCACGACTTTCATTGGCTTTCCATGTTGCTAAGGAAAAGCATTCAAACTTGTAACTTTGGATGTCAAATTTCTGCTCAAGTTGGTCCCTGCCTAATGCTCATATCTTATTCCATTGCACTCCCTCCCTCATTCAGTGTTCTTCCAGCTATGTCCCTCTTTTTATTGTTCTTACAGTTGGCTGGGTTCAGTCTCAACTGATGCCTTGCATATTTGATATTTTCTGCCTAGAATGTTATCCCCCTAAATGTCACCATGGCTGGTTCATTTCATATACATTCTGTCCTAGCCTATACTTTATTTACTTGCAAGAGGCTATGATCCAGATCCCCTTACCACATCATCTTTTTAAACACATAGATGCATAGTAATTATACATGTTTATGGATCCATATGATGTTTTAATGAAAACATACAATGTGTTATTATCAAATTGGGATATTTAAGATATCAGTTACTTCAAACATTTATTTATCTGTAACAGGAACACTTCAAATATTTTTAACTATTTTTAAATATACAATAGCTTGTTATTAATTTTAGTTATTCTACTGTGCTATCAAACACTAGAACTTACTTCTTCTAACTAACCATATATTGGTACACATTAAACAACCTCTCTTCATCTCCCTACCACCATATCCAGTCTCTGGTAGTTATCATTTTACTCTACACCTCTTTGATTTTTTGGCATAGCACTTGCTGTAGTTCAGGTTGCTATAACAAAGTGCCATAGAGTGGGTGGGTGGCTTATAAACCAAAAAATATGTGTATATTTTTCACAGCTCTGGAGATTGAAATTCTCAGGTCAGGGTGCCAGCATGGTCAGGTTCAGGATAGGGACCTTACCTGGGCTGCAAACTGCTGACTTCTTTATATAGTGAACAGCAGAGGGCCAGAGAGCTCTCTGGGGTTGCTTTTATAAGGGTACTAAACTCATTCATTGGGACTCCACCCTAGTGAACTAATTACCCAAAGGTAATTTGTTACCCATGAACTATATAAACAATTACCCAAGGAACCTAACACTTATTACCATTACTTTGTGGGATAGGATTTCAACATATGCCATTTGGCATGGGGACACATTCAGTCAATAACAGTACTTATCATCACTAAGCATGATATGATTTTTTTTTGGTCTTTTAGATGTTTGTTTATTTATTTTTCTCTCTCTACCAAACTAAAATTTAAGCTTAATAACAGAAACCTTATCTCCTTTATTTACTGCAATATTTTCTGTTCTAGAACAATGCCTTACACGGAGCATTTTCAATAATATTTGAGATGTAACTTATATATCGTAAACTTCACTCTCTTAGGTGTAAAGTCTAGTGGTTTTTAGAACATTCAAGTATTGTGCAAACATCACTACTAAACTCCGAACATTTTTATCATCCCCTAAAGCAATCGCATATTCAGCAATAGTCACTCTATTCTCTGCTGTCCCCAGTCCCTTACAATAACACATGTCTTCTATCTATGGACTCGCTTATTCTGGGCATTTCATATAAATGAATCATGCAGTATGTGGCTTTTTGTAAGTAGCTTTTTTATGTACTTTTCTTATTTTCGGGGTCATCCATGTTATAGCATGCATTAATACTTCATATTTATAGTTGAATAATATTTCATTGTATAGACATCCACATTTGTTTAATCTGTAGATTCATATACACTTTTTGAAGATATGTTTCAATTTTCTTAAATATACACAGGCCGGGCATGGTGGCTCACACCTGTAAACCCAGCATGCTGGGAGGCTGAGGTGGGCGGATCACCTGAGGTTGGGAGTTCGAGACCAAATATACTCTTAGAGGTAGAACTGCCAAGTCATATAGTACCTTCATGTTTCAATATTTAAAGAACTGACACATTGTTTCCCATAATAACATACATCATTTTACATTTTAGAAGTGTTTCTATTTTTCCACATCTTCATCAACACTTGTTTGTCTTCTTCATTATACAGGTTGAGTATCAATTATCAAAATGCTTAGAATCAGAGATGTTTTGGGTCTTAAATTTTTTCAAATTTTGGAATATTTGCACACACATAATGTTGCACATATATATCTTGGGAATGTGACCCAAGTCCAAACATGAAATTTAATTATGATTCATATACGTCTTATATACACAATCTGGAGAGAATTTCACACAGTATTTTTAATATTTTGTGCAAGAAACAAAGTTTTGACTGCAAATTGTCACATGAGGTCAGGTGTAAACTTTTCTACTTATATCATAATGTCAGCATTGAAAAGTTTCAGATTGGGAAGGATTTCAAATTTTGGATTTTCGTATTAGTAATGTTTAGCCTCTACTCAGTTATACTCAGGAAGAGCCAACATTTCAGTTTAATTCAGAAAACTGAAAAAGACAGATGTCCCAGTTCAAAGCAGTCAAGGAGTAGGAATTTTCACTGGAAAGACAGTCTGCCTTATTCAGTTTACTGATTCAAATGTTAATCTCATCAATCCCTATCCCCACAGACACACCCAAAATAATGTTTTATCAAACATCTGGAAATTCCATTGCCCAGTCAAGTTGACACATTACAACTAATCCTCATAGTTTAGCCAACATTCCATGCTAAAACATGTTATTATAAATATATGTTGGTAAAATATTAAACTCAAGGAATGCAAGAACAGAAAGTATTTCACCAATTGCCTTTTCTGAGTTAGTTATGTTGAGCATTACTTCAATAAAGTGAGAAATTAATAAAAATTAAAAAAATCGACTTGTGAGGAAACTATTTTTTCCAAAAATGACAGTGATCAGTGAAATCAGTAAAGCTTATGGATAGCAGAATACTGAAAATTGATTTCAATCTCAAAAATTTGTAAAATACAAAACTTAAACCAGCAAAATGTCACAGGAAGTAATTTGCTTATACAATTCAATATTATTAAAATAGATCCAAAAAAGAAAAAGAAACTACATAAATTAATATAACTACAAGAGAGAGGAGAGGAAATTAACACTAATTTTCTTCTGTTAATTGGCTGAGTTTATATGCAGAACACTATGGTCAATAAAAAGTAAATACCATTCTATTAAAAAATTGCATATTGAATCATTTTAAAATTTGATTATAGTAATATTAATAGTAAGAAACTAATAGTGGAAATATTTAAATATAATATAATTTAAAGTGACTAAGGAAAAATAATTAGAAGGAAATAAATTTGAGTAACAGAAATGAATAAGAAAACATGGTAACAATAAAATGATAAACTGAAAAGTTTAAATTATATTGTCAAAACAAAAAGCAAATATGATATTAGTAACAGTAACTGAAGACAGATTTAATAACAGTGGTTTACAATCAATATATTACATATTAGAATTTTTAAAAATTAGAATACTTTGTTCCACAAGTGCATATTCTACTACCACTTAAAGGGGGTTGGGAAGAATTAAAAATAAAGCAGATTAATATTTTAACATGAGATTTATAGAATACTGTAGGAAAAGCATTAAAAGAGAGAAATATTTTTATACCTATTAACTAAAAATAAACAGAAATTTCATCAGTAGATATGGAAAACACCTTCTGTTTTCATGATTGATAGAATTAATTATAAATTTAAAATAAATTATTTAAAAGTATAGTGAGCCACATTAAATATGAATAAAAGTGGGTAAATACTATAAATATGAGAGGATTTTTTTCAATAATTCACATAAGTCAACTAGAAAAGGAAGATTATTTCAAAAGAAGACATGGTTGAAGAATACAAACAGTTATTTCTTAAAATACTAATCACAAAACATAATTATAAAAATTCAACATCACTGGTGATCAAATAAAATGAAATAGTAAAGGCCATTTATATTTATGTAATCTATATGTGCTTTTAAGAAATCAGAGAATGCAGTATTGATAAGCTTGTACAGAGAGCTATCTCTATTTATTATAGGTGGGATATAATATATAAAAGTATATATATGAATTTAATGCTATAAATTTCCCTCTAGACACTGCTTTAAATGTGTCCAAGAGATTCTGGTACATTGTGTCTACATTCTCATTGGTTTCAAAGAACATATTTATTTCTGCCTTCATTTAATTATTTATTCAGCAGTCATTCAGGAGCATATTGTTCAGTTCCTATCTAGTTGTGTGGTTTTGAGTGAGTTTCTTAATCCTGAGTTCTAATTTGATTGCACTGTGGTCGGAGAGAATTTCTGTTATTTTGCATTTACTGAGGAGTGTTTTTCTTCCTACTATGTGGTCAATTTTAGAGTAAGTGGGATGTCGTGCTGAGAATAATGTATATTCTGTGGATTTGGGGTGGAGAGTTCTGTAGATCTCTTTTAGGTCTGCTTGGTCCAGATCTGAGTTTAAGTCCTGAATATACTTGTGAATTTTCTTTCTGGTTGATCTGTGTAATATTGACAGTGGAGCGTTAAAGTCTCCCACTATTATTGTGTGGGAGTTTAAGTCTCATCGTAGGTCATTAAGGACTTGCTTTATGTATGTGCGTGCTCCTGTATTGGGTGTGTATATATTTAGGATAGTTAGCTTTTCTTGTTTTATTTATCCTTTTACCATTATTTAATGCCCTTCTTTGTCTCTTTTCATCTTTGTTGGTTTAAAGTCCGTTTTATCAGGACTAAGATTACAGCCCCTGCCTTTTTTTTTTTTTTTTTTTTTTTTGCTCTCCATTTGATTGGTAAATCTTCCTCCATCTCTTTATTCTGAGTCTATGTGTGATAGGTCTCCTGAATACAGCACACTGATACTGACTTTTTATCCAATTTGCCAGGCTGTGTCTTTTGATTGGGGGCATTTAGCTCATTTACATTTAAGGTTAATATTGTTATGTGTGAATTTGATCCTGCCATTTTGATACTAGCTGGTTGTTTTGCCTGCTAGTTGACATAGTTTCTTCATTGTGTTGATGGTCGTTACCACCTGATAACGTTTTTGCAGTGCCTGGTACTGGTTGTTCCTTTCCCCTGCTTAGTGTTTCCTTCAGCAGCTCTTGTAAGGCAGGCCTGGCGGTGACAAAATGTCTAGCACATACTTGTCCATAAAGGATTTTATCTCTACTTCACTTATAAAGCTTAGTTTGTACAATGTACTTTTTCTGCTCATAAAAACGTTGACTTCTTTTGGTAAGTATTTTGCATACACAAAAAGAAGCTGTGCATGTATTTAGTTTAGTCATATCTTCATAATTAGGATTTCCTGTGTGGTTCATGAATTATCTAGGCCTCTTTTTAACCTGTCTTCTGCTTGCAATTGCCATTCCAAACATTGGAATGTTTGCTTGTTTTCTAGTCCATGGAGACTATTCTCTACTTACTTCATAATTCATCGTTCCTTTTTTCTCAAGCAAACCCACCTCATAAAGGCATAAAGAATTCCCCTTTGGCTCTGAGATACAATGATACTTAAATGGTTAAAACCAGCATCACAACATTCACCAACTCTTATTAAACAATTTGGAATGGTAAAACAATAAAAGAACAAATAGGAACTATTTTGGTTTGAAATTTTATGCTCCTATTCATGTTTTCCCTTGGTAGTTATGTAATAATTATGACTTCTTATTGAAATCATTTAGGAACACATCAGATTATTTTTTAATTCAAAAGTCTTAGTATTTTTTTTTAATTTCTTTGTAAATATAATCTCCCAATTCCACTGGAGTCCTCTCTGATCATGTGTTTTAATAGGGAACTCTGACTTCTCATTTTAAAAAAATCTCCCAAATCCTATTAAGCCACATGACTTCAACACTCAAAATAATTCAAGTCAGTTCAAAATATTTATTTTGTCTAGGATCTCAACCGTCTAATCAATAATGGGCATATTCTTTTAAAATCCATATAGCCATTTGAACACCATCTGTGCTGTTTCAAACTCAATGTCTTGCTTCCCAGAGATATTATTCTTTAATTTGGTAAATACATCATTAAACAAGTCACCATGAAGAGATCACCAATTAATCTTTCACATTCCTGTAAGGGTGATTTTTAGAGAAAAATAACTGCTCTTATTTCATAATTTCCTAATATAAAATCCTGTATAGGTTATATAAATGTGAAGTTCAGAAGAAAAGTCTGAGCTAAAGCTGTAAATGTGCAAGTTAACCACATGTTACTTATACTCCTAAGACTTGATGAGATCACCAAATTAGTAACTGTAGACCAAAAAAAAAATATCATGCTTAGGTTATTGGGCTGGACACCAGTAAAAGGTTGAGGGGGAAGAGAAGTAACTAGCAAAGGAGACAGAATGAGTGATATGATGATAAGAGGAAAAATAAAAGTGTGATATTGAGAAAGATTAAGACTGAGAATTGACAAATTGATTTAACAATATCATGGTCACTGGTGGCCTTGATAGGAAGAATTTTGGTAGACTCTTGACCGTAAAAGCCTGAATAATTTTTTTTATCAGGATGGGGAGAGAGGAAAGCTAATTTACACATATCCTGAAAGACAGTTTTGCTTCAAAACTGAAGAAAAAATGGGTGATAGTGAGTGAGATAACTGACATCATCATATAGATTTTGTTAAAGGTGAGAGAAATAAGAAAATATTTTACAGTAATAGAAACTTTTCAATAAATTTATTTTATATATGTTTATGTATCATAATCTTGCTGAACATTGCTATTAGTTTGAATACGTATTTCATAGTTTTGCTGTGTGTTTTTTATGTTTAAGCTTATGAATTCTTCAAATAGTGTGATACTTATTATTCCCATTCTAGACCTCAAACATCCTTTTTGTCTTTCTTTTATCTAAATACTGGCTAAACCTTCTACTAATATGTTAGGCATTATTAATGTTGAAATGAAATAATTGTATTTACTAAAGGTGTTTTTTGTATGTAGCTTTAAAGCTTTTTATGGGAAAACCTTTTATTACATGTTTTAATAGAAACCTTTTATTACAAGAAAGTTTGTCTTTATTGTTGGAGAAAGATGTCCTAAATGAGAGACATGAGTACCCAAGGAAAGAGACACCTGAATTGGAAATAAACACTAATGGGGACATAACAATGGGAAATGGAAGTAGGGAGTAGGGTAATCTTGTCATACTTAACTGTGGATTTAATCTGTGCCTCATTTTCCTATTATGTTTCAGGAATATATCTAATGAATAGACGGTTCAGGATGTAAATGCCGGGACTTGATTTGGGAATGATAGAAAATTCTAACCCCTATAATCTCCACTTGACCCATTCTATTTTTTTTTCTGTTCACTGTTATTTGACCTTATGTGGGATACTTAGTTCCATAAGATATTGTCCTACTTTAAAATACAACCCCCAATAAGAAAAATGACACACTTTGATTCTTCATGGCTAACTGTGAAAAATTGTTTAAAACTCTTTCCTCTTTTCTGGTTATTTGTAAATTGTAGAATAGCTTTTTTTTTTTTTTTTTTTTTTTTCCTAATTCTGTGTAAAATTATGCTGGTAGTTTAATAGGAATAGCATTGTGCCTGTAAATTGCTTGGGGCAATATGGCTATTTTAATAATATTGATTCTTTCAACCCATGAGAATGGAATGTCTTTCCATTTGTTTGTGTCATCTTTATTTCTTTCAGCAGTGTTTCGTAGTTCTCTTTGTAGAGATTATCCACCTTCTTAGTTAGATGTATTTCTAGGTATTTTATTTTATTTTTGGCTATTGTAAATGGGATTGCATTCTTGATTTGTCTCTCAGCTTAGATTTTTTTGGTGTATAGAAATACTATTGATTTTTGTATATTGATTTTGTATCCTGAAACTTTACTGTAGTTATTTATCAGTTCCAGAAGCCTTTTCATGAAGTTTTTAGGGTTTTCTTGCTATAAAATTATATGACTAGCAAAAAGAGAACATTTGACTTATTATTTTCCTATTTGAATGACTTTTATTTATTTCTCTTGCCTGATTTCTCTGGTTAAGACTTCTAGTACTGTGTTAAATTGTAGTGATGAGAGTGAGCCTCCTTGTCTTGTCCTAGTCCACAAAGGAAATATGTGCAACTTATGCTCATTCAGTATGATGTTGGCTGTAGGATTGTCATAGATGGTTCTTAATATTTGTTGGTATGTTCCTTTAATGCCTAGTTTGTTGAGGGTTTTTATCATAAAGCGCTGTTGGATTTTATCAGAAACCTTTTCTGTATCTACTGAGATGATCATATGAATTAGTTTTTCTTTCTATTTATGTGGTGAATCACATTTATTGATTTGTGTATGTTGAACCAGCCTTGCATCCAAGAATGAGGCCTGCTTGATAATGGTATATTAACTTTTTGTTCTTCATCTCCATCTGAGACCACCCCAGTCTGGACTTTATTGTTCCTATCACTATCAGCATTTTTGTCAAAGCCATTCAACAAGTCTCTAGGAAGTTCCAAACATTTCCACATTTTCCTGTGTTCCTCTGAGCCCTCCAAACTATTCCAGCCTCCGCCTTTACCCAGTTCCAAAGTTGCTTGCACATTTTTTGGTGCTAATTTACTGTATTAGTCTTTTCCCACTCTACTTATAAAGATATACCTGAGACTGGGCAATTTACCAATGGACTTACAATTTCACACGGCTGGTGAAACTTCACAATCATGGCAGAAGGCAAGGAAGAGAAAGTCACATCTTACTTAGATAGCAACAGGCAAGAGAGAGTTTCTGTAGAGAAACTCCCATTTTTTAAATCATCAGATCTTTTTTTTTTTTTATTGCATTTTAGGTTTGGGGGTACATGTGAAGAACATGGAAGATTGTTGCATAGGTACACACATGGCAGTGTGATTTGCTGCCTTCCTCCCCCATCACCTATATCTGGCATTTCTCCCCCATGCTATCCCTCCCCAACTCCCCACCCCCCACTATCCCTCCCCTTTTCCCCCGACAGACCCCAGTGTGTGATACTCCCCCTCCCTGTGTCCATGTGTTCGCATTGTTCAACACCCGCCTATGAGTGAGAACATGCGGTGTTTGATTTTCTGTTCTTGTGTCAGTTTGCTGAGAATGATGGTTTCCAGGTTCATCCATGTCCCTACAAAGGACATGAACTCATAGTTTTTGATGGCTGCATAATATTCCATGGTGTATATGTGCCACATTTTCCCTGTCCAGTCTATCATCGATGGGCATTTGGGTTGGTTCCAGGTCTTTGCTATTGTAAACTGTGCTGCAATGAACATTCGTGTGCATGTGTCCTTATAGTAGAACGATTTATAGTCTTTTGGATATATACCCAGTAATGGGATTGCTGGATCAAATGGAATTTCTATTTCTAGGTCCTTGAGGAATCGCCACACCGTCTTCCACAATGGTTGAACTAATTTACACTCCCACCAGCAGTGTAAAAGCGTTCCTATTTCTCCACATCCTCTCCAGCATCTGTTGTCTCCAGATTTTTTAATGATTGCCATTCTAACTGGCGTGAGATGGTATCTCAATGTAGTTTTGATTTGCATTTCTCTAATGACCAGTGATGATGAGCATTTTTTCATAGTTTGTTGGCTTCATGTATAGACCAATGGAACAGGACAGAGACCTCCGACGCAACACAACACATCTACAACCACCTGATCTTTGACAAACCTGACAAAAACAAACAATGTGGAAGCGAGTCCCTGTTTAATAAATGGTGTTGGGAAAACTGGCTAGTCATGTGCAGAAAGCAGAAGCTGGACCCCTTCCTGACACCTTACACTAAAATTAACTCCAGATGGATTAAAGACTTAAACATAAGACCTAACACCATAAAAACCCTAGAAGAAAATCTAGGCAAAACCATTCAGGACATAGGTGTAGGCAAGGACTTCATGACCAAAACACCAAAAGCAGTGGCAACAAAAGCCAAAATAGACAAATGGGACCTAATCAAACTCCATAGCTTCTGTACAGCAAAAGAAACAGTCATTAGAGTGAATCGGCAACCAACAGAATGAGAAAAAATTTTTGCAGTCTACCCATCTGACAAAGGGCTGATAACCAGAATCTACAAAGAACTGAAACACATTTACAAGAAAAAAACAAACAAGCCCATTCAAAAGTGGGCGAAGGATATGAACAGACACTTTACAAAAAAATCATCAGATCTTGTTAGACCCATTCACTAACATGAGAACATCATGGAAAAGATCCACTCTCATGATGCAACCGTCTCCCACTGAGTCCCTCCCATAGCATGTGGATATTATGGGAGTTACAAGATGAGTTTTGGGTGGGGGCACAGAGCCAAACCATATCACCACACAACTGAAATTTTGAAGACTGAATTTTTCTGAGGACAAAACTAAATTTTGACTGATATTTCCCAATCTGTCTTATAAAAGTTGTAAGCTGTTTATTCCTTCACAACACCTATTGTTATGAAATGAATGTTCATGGGTTTTCCCCAAAATTTACATATTGAAGCCCTAACTCCTAATGTGATGTGTTAGGGGGTGAGGTCTTTGGAGTGTACTTATGTTTAGGCGGATCATGTGGGTAGAGGCCCCAGGATGAAACTAGTGTCTTTTTCAAAACGAGAAGAGACCTCAACTGGATCTCATTTTGTCATGTGAAGATACAGTGAGAAGGTGGTTATCTGCAAACCAGGCAGTGGACCCTCACAAAGATGCAAAACTACTGATGCCTTAAACTTGGACTTCCTAGCCTCCAGAACTGTGAGAAATAAACCTCTGTTGCTTAAGACACTGAATCTGTCGTAGCTTTTTCACTGCTGTTGTTCAGCAAGTAGGAGGGAGTGTTACAGCTTTTGTACTCCCACTGTCAGCAAGCTTTGGGTTCTTGTTTCACGATCAAGAAGAATAAGGCACATGAACACTAGAGAGCGTAAGGAAGAGTTGGATTTATTAAGCAACAGAAAAGCTCCCAGCAAGGAGAGGGGGATCTGAAGGAGGGTTGCCAGCTAGAGGGATAAATTCAGGGACTTTTATGAACTGGGAAGAGGGAGGAGTGTGCTGGCTGGGCTGTGGGCATCTTGGTGAAAGCACCACTCAGAAAGAGACATGATAGTGAAAAAAAACCAGTTAGAGGCAGAGGTGAAGGTTACACCAGCAACTAATCGGGGGCTGGAGTAATGTTACACTTTTGGCTAAAAATGTGGTACATGTACACCATGGAATATTATGCAGCCATCAAAAACGATGAGTTGGTGTCCTTTGTAGGGACTTGGATGAACCTGGAAACCATCATTCTCAGCAAACTGACACAAGAACGGAAAATCAAACACTGCATGTTCTCACTCATAGGCGGGTGTTGAACAATGAGAACACATGGACACAGGGAGGGGAGCATCACACAGTGGCGTCTGTCGGGGGCAAATAGGGGAAGGACAGCAGGGGGTGGGCAGTTAGGGAGAGATAGCATGGGGAGAAATGCCAGATATAGGTGATGGGGAGGAAGGCAGCAAATCACACTGCCATGTGTGTACCTATGCAACAATCTTGCATGTTCTTCACATGTACCCCAAAACCTAAAATGCAATAAAAAAATAAAAATAAAAAAATAAATACTTGGCCTACAGCCAATCACAGAAAGATAGGCAAAATGTAAAATAGGTAAAAGGTGAGGACCTATTGGGAAAAAGTGTGTGAAACAAGAAGAAGGTACAACAAGGAGAGAGAAATTTGTCCAAACAATAAGTGGAATTTGTTCATCTGGGTTCACAGAATAGCATTTTCATTCAAGAATGTGTGCTTTTTCTTATCTGGGGCCCACAGTTTGATTTTTGGGCTGTTCTTTGTTTGAAGGTGTTTTACTGAGGGCCCACCTACCTGACTACTTAACTGGTTTCTTCCTTATTCCTTTCTCAAATCTATGGCATACTGTTATAGCAGCCCGAGTTGCTAAGATACCTATTTTGTACTCATCTTACATTAAAATAATTTTTAAAAAGACTAAACCTTGTTTTACATTAGGTTTTCTGCTTCCAGAGATTTAGTGCCTAGGGAAATTTTGACAAAGTAGGACATTTTGAAGATCATTTGTAATCTCCCTTACTATGGGACCCTGTTACTGTAAATCTGGTGAGTTATTCCTTTTGTTGGCAATAATTTGATTCTACAATAATCATTTTACATTTTTCTAAAGCCAACCTGCTTTTAATATTTTGTGTGTGTGTGTGCATGTGCATGTGTATGTACAAATGTGTGTGTGTTTTTGTCATTTTTTTCTTCTTGGGTATTGTGAATGCCGATTGGTCAAATTCTGTTTCTGTTATTATGAATACAATCTAAGAATATCTAATTCAGATGAAATTTAGGAGTTTCTTAACTAATTAAATCAAAAATATTATGCAGAATTTCTTTTGCTTAAAACAAGTAGTCTGTGTTTAAAAGAAAATCCCAAAACTTCAACTCTGGGTTAAAATGAGTAACAGCCTTATTCAGTTAAAAAAAAAAGTGGGGGGGGCTCTGATTCTAAAGAAGAAGAGTACATGTAAATATGATCTAAAGAGTCTTTATACTTTATTTATATCTATAAATTATATTAATAAGGTATTTATTTCATATTCCTGATAAATATATGAATCTTTAGAAATTTGGGATTATTTAATAATATTGATTTAAAGTCTACTATCTCCTTCTATATCTTATTTAAAATTAATACTAATATTCTTGCATATTCAAAATTATGATTATACTTTACATGATATATTGTTAATAAACTTTCTATATTGATTTTGAGTCAAATTTATTTTTCACAATTTTATAAGATTTTGAATATTAAAATTATGTTTCAATTAACTTGTAATAATTGATGTTTCAAAGAGTTAATTTCATAAATAAGTTCTTCAAATGTTACAAATAATAAAAGCTTGATGTGTCAATTTAAATGATAATTTCCAGATTTTTAACTAATTTTAAGACATTAAACAAATATTGTGCTGAGTTAATAAAATAATTTGTGGGTGTATGAACTTGCCGGTATGATAAATTTATAAACCTTAGTGACTAAAATGTTTTCATTTACCTTTTTCTTTGAAAATTGTAGAATATATGAATACCGTTTGACGATGCTATATAGCTTTATCTTTCTTGCCATATAACATTAGTAAACAATACGAAATATGTCCTCACAAACATATAAAAATATAGGGAATTTGCAATTTTCTACTTTTCAGTTTTCTCTTTGTCCCTTGATGGAAGAAACAGAATCAATTACTCTGGTTAAAGGTGTAATAAATCAAAAGTACAGTAAGTATATAAACATATAAATATATAAAATTCTGTATTTGTATATATATAATTACAGAAACATATGAATATATAAAACAATAAATATTATTTATTTCTTTAGAAATATTACACTTAATATGAGAATTTTAATATGAATGTACATTTTTAATGTTTAAAATGTTATTTATATTTTAAAGCTGAAATTATGATTAATGAAGTTAAAAAAGTAGATTTGTATTCTTTTCTATAGAGTTATTCTCTACCAAGAGGTATCAATTTTGTTTATTTTGATAAAAAATGTGTTATTCTTTCAAACATATATTTCTAATTATTATTAACAATGCTATGATTTTTCCCAATAACTATTTCTTCCAGTCAATTCTTTAAAATGTACTTTGCCTGCATTCAAACTCAAATACAGAAGAGTACAACTGTTAAAATGTCCTTTATGTATACACTTCGACTTTTCTGAAATGGTCACTGTGTAGCAAAAATATTTACTTCTTCATCTTTTAAAAGGAAGGATATTAAAAACAACTGGCATTCCCCAAATTTTAAGTAACTTCTAACTATTGTGAGGATTCTATCTTTATCAAACTTAAAAAGAAATAAAAAACAAAAGAAATAAGAGACAATGAGAGAAATTCAGTCTTTATAGTTTTTATAGTTTTGTTTATGTGAAAATAATATATATTAATATAAATATGTTTCAATGATTGTGCACTTTTCAGGTTCAAAGAAGCAGACTCAAGTTCAAATACACAAAATGGCATAATAATTGCCTAAGAATTAATGTTTGTTTCTAAATATTCATAATATTTCAATTGGAAACAATCATTGGCAATTATATACATTTGTTTTGTTATTATATCAAAGAAGTTGAATATTGGCCAGGTCCTCCATTTTTATAATATGTAATCACTAGATTAGTCTTCATAAACTGTGTATATTTCAACAAAGATTTTCATGGTTATCCATTTTTTTTATTGCTCCCTAACAGAGTTAAGCTGTCAGAACTGCTCATTTTTACCACCATAATGGAAATAAATTGAATAAAATCTTAAACTAGCATTGGTAGGGCAATCCTGCCTAAAATGTTTGAGAATATTTCTAGTACATGTTTTATGAGTTAAACTTATAACCCTGACAAAAATTTAAAACTGGTGTTTAATGGAACCCAATGCATTACACCATTTGAAGATTTATGAATGGATTTTAAACAATTGTCTTCATCAAAGGTAAGTGTCAGATTAAGGTAATATTTAAGGGTATATTAATATATTAATGATACTACTTTATCTTTTCTATAGCATTATAGTCTCATATTATATGCTGCCCAGAATCCTAAATGCTTCTTTGTACAACTGCTAACTCAAGAGACAACTGCAGCCATCATAAAAACCAAACACCAAATCTTAGCCATGCCCCACAATCTTAGATTTCAAAAGCTTTCCTGCCTACCTCTCATTTTTAAATGAAAATTAAGCAACCAACATTTGTTAAACTGAAGTCCCATCTTCTCATTCCAATATTCTGTCACCTGATTAACATAATTCATTTTCCCCATAATTTCCAAGGATTTAAACAGTGAACAATTATCAGAACAAAAACTAACCTTGAGTGACCCTCTTCATTCAGCTTTATAAAAATTTTCAGCTGCTTGCTCCCTGTAGGACATTCATTTTAAGCAACTTTCTATATTTTTAGCATTCTTAATAAATGCTTGAGTTAGTGGCTTCAGTTGTTTCTTTCTTCTTTCATCATACAATTTACCTCTCAGGGTTACTGGAAATGTAAAACACATATGCAAATCATTTAGTATAAAGCAGTCTGCATAGCATATCTTTTATTAATGGCAGTAATACTGCTGCTGCCAATAATTAAAACAAAAATTACAGCTCAATTTTATTTGATGCAGAGAAAACAGAGGAGGAGAGAAGAAGGAGGACGAGGGGGAAGAAAGAGACAAATGAAATCTAAAAAATGTAAAACACAAATAATTGGGTAGCAACTCAGAATAATCACAATGGAACAGAGAACCTTTTGAGGATAGAACATACCCCGAAAATGGGCAACATTGCAGGTAGTACATTGAAACCAAAAATAATTATTATTTTGAAAATTGTAAATTATTCCTTCTTATTAGTAGCATCACAAAGTGTTGCAGAGTTCAGGTCCTTGTTTCTTTAGTGAAACTCATTGTATTTCCAGATTGTTTGTACATGTTCTTGAGGAAAGATAATTTATAAGTGTGTGAGTAGAGATTTTAGTGTCAAACTTCTAAAAATCTGTCTTTCCCTGCTGTATACGCCTCTGATGTTAGGGTAGAAATAATAACAGAACTTTTTTCCCTCACTATAACAGGGAAAGACTAAAAATTTATAGTCTTGTCCCTTGACATCAAGTTTCGTAGTGTTAAATAAAGGAATTCCATATTTTTGAGAAACTCATTGGAGTCAGGGAATGGACTCATTTTTAAAATGCTCAGAGAGGCCGGGTGTGGTGGCTCATGCCTGTAATCCAAGCACTTTGGAGGCCAAGATGGGTGGATCACCTGAGGTTGGGAGTTCAAGACCAGCCTGACCAACATGGTGAAATCTCATCTTAAAAAAAAAAAAAAAAAAAAGGAAAAAAGAAAAAAATGCTCAGAGAAACTTAGTATATGAAACACCTAACAACTGAAAGGCCAGCTTTGCCTTTAGGGCACAGACCCATTAGTATATATTCTGGGTCCTATGCTCTTCCCAAGAGATCAGGCTTGGCAAATAAAAAATCTGCAGTCATTAATTCTTGCATTGGTAAGAGAAGTTGTTTTTGAACTTATTCTTAACACAATTCACTTGAGGTCCAAATTTGTTAAATGAATTGAACTTTGGTCGTGTAGCCAGTGTCTTTATAAAACTTCATGGTAGTTCAAGTTTTAGAGAGGTGAGCTCTGTCCTTAGTGGAGTTTTCTTTTGATTCCAAGAGGCAAATGAGGGTTAAAATCTCCTAGGACAAGCAGTTTCTACAAAACATCTTTTTGTAATAGGATTGTCCAAAATTTCATTTGGAATTGTTTCCCTTATTTTTTTTTTGTATTACAAATTCATTAAATTACATATGTCAGTGGATTAATTCAAGCAAATTATTCAAATAAAGTGGTTGCCAATGAGCTACTATGAAATCTGTGCTTATATTAAACAAGAGTTTTGTTCCTTTGTTTATAATATATATATTAACCTTTTAATGTTTCATGATTCTTCATTTTTTCTTAGCTTATCTCTTACATGATAATAATGAATTATATCTCTTCTTGTAAATGCATGCTATTCCTCTCTCACGAGGCAGAATTTTTTTCTCCTATATTTAAATGTAGACTGATCTTAGAAACTTGCCTGGGCAATGGAATATGGCAGGAAGGTTACTGTAGCTAGGTAATAAGAAGTTTTACAGCTTCTGCCTGGACTTATTGGAATGCTTTATTCTTAGAAAACATATTCTAGAATATGTCAGGCAGCATATTAAAAGTTGGAAGACCACATGTGAGAAACTCAAGCTGTGTGAAGCAGTCAGTGGGAGGAGGTAACACATGGAGAGAGAGACAAGCTAAGGAACACTAAGGAACTAGATAATTGAGTTAAAAAGCCGTGTGTTAAGTGGATTCTCCAGACTCAGCCACAACGGTTGATGTTATTTGGTTGAGGGATAAATTTCCCAGCAGAAATCATCCCTGATTCCCTAGTCACAAGAATATAAGCAAAACAAAATATTTATATTAGATCAGTCAGTTTCAGGGTACTTTTAAGTCAATACTTGATAACTGGAAGATAATTTGGAACTTTGAATCAGTCTGTTTCTATAACTGAACCCTAGAACAAATTTTATTGCTATGCGATTGCTTGTAAATCAGAAGCTGGAAACTGAGAAGACTTTTGAAGATTATTTCAAAGATAAGAAAAATGTTATGAGACTCTGGATAAAAGGGGACATTAATACTAAGTTCGTCTTTAGTAGAAGAAATTTTGGCAGCACTGTTACCTGTGGTAATGTGGAAAAGAGAAAGGATAAATGGTGACATTTTTTTTCTGGCTTGGAAGATTTCCTGGTAAAATCTTGAAAGTTCCAATTGTCTTCTAGTAGATACTTATGATAAAATAGAGAAGATAAATCAACTAAAGAAGAAACTTGAATTTTTGAACAGAGTTTACAAAAAGTATAAAAGATTCAGGACTTGCTGGTTTCAAAGATAAACCAGTTTTCATTCCCAATATTTCCCGGTAAAGATTCTCAAGATAAGAAGTGGTTTCAGGGAAATAATCAAATCCATATGCCATCAATTGAGCAGACTTCAAATTATGTGCTCAGACTTCAGAAAAATTTAAGGACACAACTACTAAGGTGTCTAAAAATCTCTAAAAAATATTATTGGAATTCCTCTACCAAAAAAGAGTGTTTCTAACATACTCATTGACCATGCAACTAAACAAAAATATTTATAAGGATCTTAAGGGAAATGTTGCACAACAACCTGACTTTAGATCCAAGGTAGAGCAGAGCCTATTTTGGAAACAAATGTGGATATGACTTTTAGATAATAGAGTGGGATAAAGTATCATACCTTGCACATTCACGATGTTTAAAAACATTATTACCAGGTTGGACTGATAGGAAAAGAGATACTATAAAATGAAAAGAAGATTGTGAACCCATAAACTTCTTTGGGGATGATCATGGTGAGATGCTTCTTTTGTTGTGAATGTTGTTTATATTTTATAGAAGAGGAAGCGCAGAACAAAGAACGCAGAAGTTAAAACAGCGAGATGAAAAATTATTGTTACAACTGTAATCAATACATTGGAGACATAGGTCAGGTAGGAGTGTGTCTGAAGAATAAAATGCTATGTGGAGAAAGAAAGGGCACAGAGGCACAAACTAAGTTGAGTCAGCGTTGGGAAAAGCAGCAAAGGAGAAAGGACATACAGAGTGCCTACATAAATTGGTTATGAATGACACATAAACGAGGAACAACAAACTGTGGAAGGCTGCAGGAGGCCTCTGAGGAGGAAGGCCTCTCCACTGTTCCGGTGCAGGGTGACCTCGGCTCTGTTACCATAGACATTGTGCTCAAGGATGTAAAACCCCTTCATAGCACTATGACATAGCCAGACTTGTTAGCTCCTTTTAAGGCTGGAGTTCCAGCAGCTGCACATAGATAATAAACTAAAGATAACCACATGTTCTTGTTTTGTGAAACTCCCAAACTGCCACTGTTACCAATCTTTAGAATGATACACCAGTTTGGGCTCACTGGTTCAATTCTGGCTCACTGATTCACTCCACCATCACTCTACCCCTAACCTATAGATCAAGATGATTGTAGTCAATAAATAGTATGGTGATCAGAGCTCAGGACCCTCACTGTCTCTTCCAAAAATAAGTGTTGTCCCCCCTGGTCCCACTTTCTTTCTTAATCTGTCTTTTTCTCATTCCTTTATCGCCACCGAACACGGGGTACAATGGGTGATGTAGGGCTGTCTCCCCCACAAGTTAGGATGTATCTTAGATATGGATCATCTAGTACCTGGCTTGCCACTTGATGCTGAAATGGAAGAAGTTTTCCCGTATTCCCCTTGCAAGGTGTGCAACAGGTGTGATTTGCTTCTTAGGTGCCTGGATGTTCAAACCCCCAGGGGAACCATGCAGAAGGGCAGGTCATGGGGAGCATGGGCTCTGACCCCACAGCAGCATCTAGGGTTGAGTGTTTACAGCTCCCAAAGGCCTACTGGGCATGTGTTATAGTGTGCTCTTTCAGCTTAGCTATCTGCAGGTGGCTTGTGTTACTCAGCTCAATTAGACCCTCTGCCTTATTGCAAGGATAGAGGGCTTTCTGTATTCCAGGGTTCTTGCCCTAGTGTACTGGAAAAATCAGATCGCATATGCAAGATTTTAATGAGTGGTAGAAATAGCCCTTAGCAGATCGATGGGGAGCTCGACCACCAGTGGAAAGGTGGTCTTCCCCTACAGTTGGGCCACGGTAGCCAAGCTCTCCCCTGACTACCCTTGGCCAAATTCCCCTTGGCATCTGCATTATTCCACCATCGATGGCCTGCTAGTGTCTGCCAGTGTGTTCTTCTGCTAGTGTGTTTCTCTCAAAGTCCATCCACTTAGGTATCTGCCTGCTGGGGTCTGAAGCTTTTTATAGGCAAGGATAGGGCACATGTCAAGCTGCAATAGTCTGGGAAAATGCAACATTTGTGTGTGAATACAGGAGGGCTTGTCCTCACTTAGATCTGTGGGCACAGGCCCGAGGGTGGAACCCTTGCTGGGGTCAGTGCCCTTCTCTACCCAGCACTTCCCTGCCAGCCTCCCATATTACTATGCCATGAATTAGAAACAAATTGTCCAGCTGAGCCCTCTCTGAGTGTTCTACCCATAAAATTGTAAGCAAAGTAAAATAGTTATTATACATCAATAGATAAATAAATAATTAAAGCTTGCCTTTCTTTACTACATTTACTATTATTAGTATGAGTATGAATTAATCTAGGCTTTTTCTCCTGAATCAGTAGAATATGGCCTATTAGTAAGTCAGCGCTGCACTATTGACCGCTCAATGCCTCATAGCATTTGTAAAATTTATTATTATGTGTTCTCAAAAATAATATTAAATGAATGTCCTTCTTGAATTTCTGATTTTGAGAAGATATTTGTGACATATTTACTGATTGTTATATCTTATCATCATAAAATTAGGCTTTTTTCAAATACAATCATCTCTCATCACAGGTATTCAGTGCTTACGATGTTCTGGGCTCTGTTTTAAGTAATTTATATGTAGAATATAATGTTACCCTCACAATAATCTTGTTTGTCATTATCATTAAAAGTTAAGGTTCCTCAGGATAGGAAACAAGCAAGGAGGGTGTTTATAAGAGAATGCTTTTGGAGTCAACATTTCTGAAAGAAAGAGGAGTGCATTATTGAACAAAGGAAAAAGATTACTTGTGATAAATTATCAACAACAGTGCTTGTCTATCCTATGAAGAGCTCTGGAGCTGAAATGACCATTCGTAGTTGTGCCCAGCTGAGATCTGAAGGCTAGGGGGCATATCCTCTTTTGATTAGTCAGTGGAGACAGGCTCTTCTGTCAATGTGGTATGATATTAAAAAAGGTGACTCTCTTAAGTTGATGAAATCTCTGAACAGTGTTGATGCAGCCATTATATTACCTAGTTATTAAGCTTACTTTACATATAAAATAGGAACATAGTGTTAAGTAACTTACTACCCATGATACATTTATTTAAATGGTAGCATTCAAACCCAAGTTAACTTCTAGTCTACTGTCAATCCAAATGTTTCAGAAACAATTGTGATTGTTTATAATAATTATTTACGGATTCCCAATTAAGTTGGTGAGGCCAGGCAGCATAAACCTGATAATAAAAGCTGATACCTTTCTATTAATGGAAAGAAGAAAAAAATCACAGAAAATTATTTCTCAGATACATACTTACAAAAGTCTATAACAAAATATTACATGAAATAGTCCAGCAATATTTAAAAATGATAGTATCCTGATCTAGGTGAGTTTATCTCAAAGTGTGTAGGTAAAAAGAATAGCTGATTATGAAAATTGTGATTTGAAAAATAGCTTTGCTATGGCATTATCTAAAATGTTTTATTATTAATATTTTAATGTTGTTTGAAATATTCAGCTATAGCTTATTTATAGAAATTAGATTATCAATTTCAATCAATTCTGTCAGTGTTTTTAATTAACAAAATATTCTCTGTGTAGTTTTAAGTTACATGGAAGTCTCGAAGAGTCTATTTAATATAATTTTATTTTCAAGGTTTTGCCAAATTTAGCTGTGACAAATTTTAGGCCATCTCAAATTTTATTCCATCATATAATATAAATTTATCCAATAAAAATGAGACATATATAAAAGTATTTTTTCAAAGTATGTACGAAGGTGCAATTATAGAATCTCAGAATTAAGTCTTCTACCCTATTGGAACTTCTATGAATCATTACATTTGTTTACTTTCTAACTTTGATAATAATTTCAATACATTTCTGTAATGCAATCTTCTTTACAAGCTTTATTTTCAATAGTTAAAATTCTCTAAAAAGTGCAAAATATCACCCCTTTTAGTTTCATTAATTGAATTATTTTATTAAAGACTTCAATCTTATTTTGAGACATGTATAACTGAATGTAGAGAACTGATTCACAAAAGGTAGGGATTTCAGGCTATTGAAGTCAATTTTCAAAATACGTTTTGTGCAATGTCTAAACTCTCTAAAATATAATTGATGTCAGGCAGTAAAGAGTAAAATTATGCACTACCATAATGAAGAGTTTATTATTTTATTTAATATTTATTTTTAAACATCAACTTCATCCTAAGAAAATATGTAGTTCAGTGATGCTTGCATATGCAAATTTTGACAATTATAGAGTCTATTTCAATTGCTAAAATATCACTGCTCATTTGAATGCAATTATGAATTAATCACTCATGTAACCAATTTCGACTATATTTGGTTACACAGTATTCTTAATTAAAAAATGTTTTCATTATAATTTTCTGATTCATGAAAATTTGTTTTGTTGGTGTCAATATTGTTACTACATATATGCAATGAGTTTTTATTCAATGTGAAACTTTTCAAATAAATTTACAAATCATTCAAAACTTTAGAGTGGAAAACAAGCAAAATTAATTGAAAAAAATAATTATTTGATCCAACTAAAAAGTTATAATTTTGAGTGATAAGAAAATACATGTTCTCTCCAACTGCATGTATTTAATTACCATTTTTCCTAAATTTTGTAATTCTTGTTTATTGTAAATTGTTAAAACAGAAATTCAATTCTTAATTTTTATCAGAAATTGAATTAACATGTGATACTAACAGCAAATTAAATAGCTAAAATATTTATACAGTGCATGAAGTTTACTAAACTGCTGTTGCAAAAACATTCAGATTTTTCTCCTTTTGCTGTATGGTGGTAATAGTCACAATATTGATAACATATATTTCACATATATCTAACATATTTTTTCCCACATTTCCAACTGACCATACTAAGTCATAACCTGACAGTTTCTTACATCTCACAAGCTGTGGCGTAGACTATGGCAGAGTTGAACGCAAATCAAGCAGTTTACAGGGACATCAGGATTGGATATTTTTCTATCATTGAGCAAAGCTAGAAAGAGTTATCTGCTCCTAGTTTATCCTTTCTGTTAACACTACATTTTTATCAGGAAATTCCCTCAGGAAAAGCATGATAAATTGTATTTGGTCATTTTTCAAACTTAATCACATGTTACATTGGTAAATTTGTTACTACACATATATCACATATATTATTTGATGAATCTTGCTAGGTAATGGGGAGAATAACTATAGGTCTATTAAACTGTTTCTGGCTTATTTTACACAATTTTTGATAGTACCTTATTTTTAAAAGATGAAAAATCTAGGAAAAATTGCTATGGCACACAAATGCTCTTCTAGGAAAACAGCTATAAACTATGACTTTCTAAGGGAAATGTAACATCTGGTAGTACTATTGTAAGTAACTTGAAGAGTCTTTTTAATAAAGCTGTAATATTAAACAGAGTTAATATTTTGTCTATGTATGTTCTTAGAAATTGAACAAGAGGAAAAAACTAGAAATTAATTGAATTTAGGATTTGAGTCAGTGAATAAAATATTATCTAACAGCTAGAGATATTCAAACAAAATATAATATGCTGAAAGTCAATATTTTATTTTGTTACATGTATTCAAATTGATAGCAGGTAACATCCATTAGTATTGTGGAGGAGATTTCTAATTCAAGTTAAGAGTTTGGAATAGATGCCCTTTTAGCTAAATCTACAGGTTTTTATTTCCTGCAATGAACAGTGATGCGCATTGGTATCCCACTACAATGTGATTTGCTTTGCAGCGGATTCAGTAAAAGTTACTCAACTGTGGTTTCATGCTAAAAGGTAATGAAGCAATCACATGAGCTTGTTTTAATTTGCACTGCTTAAGGAATTACCTCATAGCATAGAAAACCAAGGAGAAAAAAAGGGCATGAAGCCAGTGCAAAAAAGTAGCAGAATTAGAGAGAAATGCTGGCCATTTGTTAAATCATTATGAAATGGTAGATTAAAATTTTTACTACAAAACATAATTCACATTTTATAACTTTCTTATCAGTGACAATATGCAGTCATTATTATCTTTGTCAAAATTATTTACTTAGCATTCACAAGCACATGCTATTCTAATAGGTGCTGAATGAAGAAAGTAAAATATACATATTCTGTGCTTCTCTAGGCTCTTTGTTAAATTTTAGATTTTAAGATTTTTGATTTAAGAAAATGTAAAGTTTTCTTACTTTTCTCAATGAGGATACAAGAAAAAGGTAATGTTTTGCTGTTTTAATTTTGGATTTATACATATAATACTCTTGGAAGTAAAAGTTTTGGTAAAAAAAATGTGTACATCTTGATTGATTTTAAAATATTCTTAGATCTTTGTATTCATTTAAGTCCTATAAATACAATATGTTTTAATATACTTTTGTGTGTATGTATATTTTATTTGTAAGGCAATTATTGTATAGGTATCACTTGTCCTATCAAAACCCTTTTTCTCTCCTGCTTCTAAATTATCATACAGCATATGATGATAGAACTCATTATATTTACAGATATTAAAATGTCTCTTAAATACTTATAGATCTTACATTTCTTAGCTATATTTTATGATACAACCACGAAATGTCTCTTTTATCAAGAGGAACCAAACTATTGATGGAAATCATAACACTTCAAGCAGGTAATTTGAGAAAACACTGAAATTTTATAGAGAGGCAAGCCAAACACTGTAGTTGAGGACGGAAGAAGCTGGGAAGCTTGTTTAGAGACATCAGGTGCTCCAATGTATCCCCAGCCCCAAAGCAGATCAAAAGAAGGGAACCTTGCTGCATACATACTGAAATACCAAAGGGGTGTTGTAGCTGAGAAGGAGCCTATCTGCGGGCCTTTACTCCTAAGCGGCATCTACTAGATTGCAGCCTGAATTATACCACCAAAGGAGAATATATTCCTCCAATGTACAATGCCTCTGAAACCTACCAAAGGAACTTCGAATCTGTACAGAGCTGTGGCCCTGAAAAGCACTTAGAAACAAAGTCAATTGACTATTCACAACATTCACTACACTCAAATCCTCAAGGAAAATTAGAATATAAAGCAAAAAGCCCTATTCGAACTACAGCAATTTCAAAATGAAAAAAGTAACGTCAGTTCTCTCAGATGAGAAGGGATTAGCCAAGAACCTCGGCAATTCAAAAAGTCAGTGTTTTGTTACAAACGATTGTACTAGTTCTCAGCTCTCAAGTGGATTCTAACCAGACTTAGGTTTCTGAAATGTTAGACTCATAATTCACAATCTGGATGTCAAAAAAGCTCAATGAGATCTAAGAGAAATTTAAAATCAAATTTAAAGAAGACAGAAAAGTGATCTAAAACTTGAAAGATTACATAACCATATTAAGAAAGAGCAAAACTGAACTTCTGGAATTAAAAGATTCTCTACAGTTGAAAGCCTTAGCAGACTAGACCCAGCAGTGGAAGTAATTTATGAGTGCAAAGACTAGTCCATTGATTCAACATAGTTGCCCAAATTAAAGAAAAACTAATTTTAAAAAAATGAACAATACCTGTGAGAAATATGAGATTATGTAAAGTGACTAAACCTATGACCCATTGGCATTCCTGAGAGAAAAAACAGAAAGTAAGCAACTCAAAAAGCATATTGGAGGATATAGGCCATGAACATTTCTCCAATATTGCTAGGGAGTTTGATACACAAATATGTGAAGTTCAGAAAACCCCTGTGAGACACTATACAAGATGACCATCCCCAAGACACATAATCACCACACTTCCAAGGTCAACCTGAACGAAAACATCTTAAAGAAGGCTATAGAAAATAATAAGATCACCTATAAAGGAAAGTCCATTAGATTAACATTGAACTTCTTACCAGAAACCTTAAAAGTCAAGAGATTGAGTGTCTATTTTGTAATTTAAAAAAAAAGTGATTTTCATACCCACCAAACTAAACTTCAAAAGCAAAGAAGTAAATTTTCCCCAGGCAAGCAATTTCTAAGGGAATTTTTTATATTAGATTGGCCTTAACAAAGATGTTGTAGGTAACTCTAAATTTGGAAGCTAAATACCTGTTATCACAAAAAACACATGTAAGTACATAGTTCATAGACCCTACAAAGAAACTACCCAATCAAGACTACAAACAAACCCTGTAACATCATCATGATAGGAAGATAACCTCATATATCAGTATTAACTCAGATTATAAATTGTCTAAACACTTCACTTAAAAGACACCGAGTGACAAGCTGTATTTAAAAAACTAATAATCGTTTGCTATCTTCAAGATCCTCATCTCACATGAAATAAAATCCAAAGGATTAAGGTAAAGGGATGGAGAAAGATTTGTCATGAAAATGGAAAACAAAGAAGAGCAGGGATTGCTATCCTTGTATCAGAATAAACAGACTTTAAACCAACAAAAATACGAAGAATAGCATTATATGATGATAAAGGATACAATTCCACCAGAAGACTTATCTATCCTAAATCTATATGTCTGATATTGGAGCATCCAGATTTATAAAATAAGTACTTCTAAACCTAGGAAAAGGCTTAGTCACATAATAATAGTGAGGAACTTCAATATCCCACTGATAGCGTTAGAGCATCTTGTCAGAGAACTAAAACAGAAATGCTGGATTTAAATTGAACTCTTGAGCAACTATACCTAGAAGCTCTCTGCAAAATACTCCATCCAACATATGTAATTTACATTCTTCTCATATGCACATGGTATATGTTCCAACATTGAGAATATGCTTGGTCATAAAGAAAGTGTCAAAAAATTCAAAAGAACTGTAATCAAATCAAGCATTTGCTAGGACCACAGTGAAATAAAAATAGAAATCAATACCAAGAAGAACTCTCAAAGCCAAACAATTACATGGAAACTAAACAACTTGCTCCTAAATGTCTTTTGGGTAAACAGTGAAATCAAGGCAGGAATGAAAACATTCTCTGAAACAAATCAAAGCAGACCCAATACGCCAAAATCTTTGAGGTCTGACAAAAGCAGTGTTAAGAGGGAAGTTTATAGTGTTAAACACCTAGAGTAAGTAGTTAGAGCTTAGATTGACTTTAACATTCACACCTAAAGAAATTAGAAAAATAAGAACAAATTAATCTCAAAGCTAGAAGAAGAAAAGAAATAATACTACAGCAGAGATAAACATAACTGAACCCCCTAAAAAACATACAAAGGAACAAAAAAATGAAAAGTTGGTTACCTGAAAAATAAAGAAGATCAATAGACTACTAGCTAAATTAAAAAAAGAGAGAAGATTCAAATAAGCATGATCAAAAATGCCAAAGATGAGATGACAACTGATCCCATAGAAAAAATATGTTCAGAGACTACTATGAATGCCTCCATGCATGCAAACTAGAAAATCTAGAGAAAAATGAATAAAATTCTAGAAACACACAACCTCTGAAGATTGAACCACAAAGAAATTGAAAGCCTAACAGAGCAGAAATGGGTTCACACATTGAATTACTTATAGAAAACCTAAAAACTACCCTCCAAAATAAAGCCCTAGATCAGATGGATTTAGAGCTGAATCATACCACATGTACAAAGAAGAGCTGATACTGATCCTACTGCAACTCTTTCAGAGAATTAGAAAAAAATAGATGTATTCCTCACTTATTCTGTGACAACAGTATCATCCTGACCCCAATTCTAGCATATAGAGAGCAAAAGAAAACTACAGCCAATATGCCTCACAAATATAGATGCAAAACTCCTCAACAAAATGCTAGTAAACTGAATCCAGCAGCATATCAATAAATTAATTTACCATAATCAAGTGGCCTTTATTTTTGGGATGCAATATTCATTACACATATGCAAATCAATAAACTTGATTAACCACATACACAGAATAAAAAAGAAACGTATAATCATTTCATTTGATTTGGAAAAAGCCTTTGATAAAATCCAAGATCTCTTCATAAGAAAAACCATCAACAGACTAGACATTCAAGGAACATACCTCAAAATAATGACAGTCATCTATAACAAATTTACAACCAACATTATGCTGAATAGGCAAAGACTGGACACATTCCTCTTAAAAACTAGAACCAGACAAGGAGGTCTACTCTCACCACTTCTATTTAATGTGATTTTAGAAATCCTAGCTAGAGCAATCAGACAAGAGAAAGAAATGAAAGACATCCAACTAGGAATAAAGAAAGTCAAACTATCTCTTTTCACTGACTATATAATTATATGCTAGAAAACCAAAAGTATCATGCCAAAGCCTCTTAAAACTGATATATAACTTTGGAAACATTTCAAAATCAATGTATAAAAATGAGTAGAATTTGTATACACCAATAACATTCAAGCTGAGAGCCAAATCAAGAACACAATCCCATTTACAATAGCCACACACACAAAAATAAAATATACCTAGGAATACATCTAAACAAGGAAGTGAACAATCTCTACAAGGAGACATACAAAACACTGCTGAAAGAAATTATAGGCACAAAAAATGGAAAAAATAATTCCATGCTCATGGATTGAAAGACTCAATATTGTTAAAATGGTCATACTGCCTAAAGCAATCTACAGATTCAACACTATTTCTTTCAAACTACCAAGGTCATTTTTCATTGAATAAGAAAATTATTCTAAAATTTATATGGAAGTAATAAAGAGACTGAATAGTCAAAGAAATCCTTAGCAAAAACAACAAAACTAGAGGCATCATATTACCTTTTAACTATACTATAATGCTGCAGTATCAAAAACAACATGGTGGTGGTACAAAAACAGACACATAGGCCAATGAAACAGAATCAAGAACACAGAAACAAACCAGCATACCTACAATCATCAAGTATTCAACAAAGTTGAAAAAATAAACAACGGGAAAAGGACTCCCCTGTTCTATAAATGGTGCTGAAAAAACTGCCTCACCATATGCAGAAAAAAGGAAACTAGACCCCTACTTTTTACCAAATACAAACCTAATATTGATTAAATATTTATATGTAACACGTGAAACTGTAAAAATTCTAGATGAAAACCTTGGAAATACTCTTCTGGATATCAGCCTCGGCAAATAATTTATTACCAAGTACTCAAAAGCAATTGCAACAAAACAAAAATTGATAAGTGGAAGCTAATTAACCTAAAGAGCTACTGTATAGCAAAATAAACTATGAACAGAGTGAACACTCTACAGAATGCGAGAAAATATTGGCAAAATATTCATCAGACAAAGGACTAATATCCAGAATGTATAAGGAACTTAAGTCAACAAGCAAAAAAGAAATAAAAATAATAATAACCCTGTTAAAAAGTGGGCAAAGGACATGAACAGACACTTCCCAAAAGAATATACACAATCTGCCAAAAAAATTTTTTTTAAATGCTCATAATTACTATTTATTAGAGAAATGCAAATGATGGGTTCTTTCTATAATGGGATAATACAAAAATTTATAGTTTCAATTTAAGAATTGCTCTCATTTTGCATGGTAATTTTTCATTTCTTGAGACTACTTTATATCATTCTCAAGGAGTAACTTTGAAATGCCATTTATATATGTCCAAAACATAATACCATCCGTTGCATTCCTGACAATGCAAAGAAAAGTCTTCTCCTTTATACATTAATATATATTAAATGTTCTCTGTTATTATAATATATTAATTATTTAAGTAAAATACATCATATTAAATTTAGTGAAAATGATGGGCAAAGTATCTGCAGGAAAAATTTTGAAGCCTATTTGTTATCCATCTTGCCTTCCAGAATTTAAACATATTTATGTTTAAATTTTTTAGTGTCAAACTTTTCTTAGCTTTTGTTTCTTTGTTCTTCCCAGACCTGAAAGAAACACTGTAATACTTGTTTTTTCTTTTTTATGTAAGTATTAATGGTAGCAGTGAAAATTTATTGAGCTCTTTCTTGGTTTGCCTTCTTAGGTATTGTATTAGTACTTTCTTACCCTGCTATAAAGGACTTCCTGAAACTGGGTAAATTATAAAGAAAAATTATTTAATTGACTCATAGTTCTGCAGGGCTGGGGAGGCCTCAGGAAACTTACAATGATGGTAGAAGAGGAGTTAAACACTTCCTTCTTCACATGGTGCCAGGAAGGAGAAGAATGAGAGCCAAGCAAAGGGGGAAGTCTCTTATAAAGCCATCAGATCTCATGAAAACCTACTATCATGAGAATAGCATAGGGAATCCACACTCATGGTTCTATTACCTCCCACTGGTTTTATCACACCAAACATGGGAATTATTGGAATTAAAATTCAAGATGAGATTTAGGTAGGGACATAGGCAAACCATATAATTTTACTTCTGGCCCCTTTCAAATTTCATGACCTCACATTTCAAAACACAATCATGTCTTTCCAATAGTCCTCCAAAGTCTTAGCTAGCTCCATCATTAACCTGAAAGTCCAAGTCCAAAGTCTCACCTCGTACAAGGCAAGTCCCTTCTACCTTTGAGCCTGCCAAATCAAACGCAAGTCATTTACTTACTAGACACAATGGCAGTACAGGTATTGGGTAAATACATCTGTTCCAAATGGGAAATTTTGGCCAAAATGAAGGGGCTACAGGCCCCATGCAAGTCTCAAATCCAGAGAGGCATTTAAATCTTAAAGTTCCAAAATGACCTCCTTTGACTCTATGTCTCACATTCTGATTATGCTGATGCAAAAGGTGAGTTCCCACAACCGTAAGCAACTTTGTTTCTGAGGCTTTGCAGGGCACATCACCCCCTCCTGGCTGTTTTCATGGGCTAGTATTGTCTGAGGCTTTTCCAGGTGCATGATACAAGCTATCAGTGGATCTATCATTCTGGGGTCTGGAGGATGGTGGCCCTCTTCTCACAGCTCTACTAGGCAGTGCCCCAGTGAAAACTTCTGTCTAGACATCCAGGTGTTTCTATACGTCCTCTGAAATCTAGGTGGAGGTTCCCAAACCTCAATTCTTAACTTCTGTGTAACTGCAGGCCCAGCACCATGTGTAAGCTGCCAACACTTGGGGCTTACACCCTCTGAAGCAATGGCCTCAGCACTATGTTGGCACCTTTTTGGCATGGCTGGTATTCAGGGCACCTTGTCCCAAGACTGCACAAAGCAGCAAGGCCCTGGGCCTAGCTTACAAACCCAGCTCATGAAACCCCATTTATTATTTTTAGGACCCTGGGCTGGTGATGAGAGGGGCTCTGACATGGCTTGGAGACACATTCCCCGTTGTCTTGGCCATTAATATTTGACTCGTAATTACTTATGTAAATTTCTACAACTGGCTTGAGTTTCTCCTCAGAAAATTGGCTTTTCTTCTCTATTGCATGGTCAGACTGCAAAGTCTTTGAACTTTAATGCTTTGCCTTCCTTTTAAACTTAAGTTCCAATTCCAAACCATATCTTTGTGAATACATAAAACTGAACGCGGTTAACAGCACCCAAATCACTTCTTGAATGCTTTACCGATTTGGAAATTTTTTCCACCAGATACCCTAAATCATCTCTCTCAAGTTGGAAGTTCCACAGATCTCTAGGGTAGGGGAAAATGCCACCAGTCTCTTTGCTAAAATATAGCAAGAGTCACCTTTATTCCAGTTCCTAACAAGTTCCTCATCTCCGTCTAAAACTACCTTAGCTTAGATCTCATTCAACAAGGTCAAAACCATTCAATAAGTCCCTAGGAAGCTACGAACTTTCCCATGTCTTCCTGTATTCTTCTGAGGCCTCCAAACTATTCCAAACTTTGCCTGTTACACAGTTCCAAAATCACTTCCACCTTTTTGTGTATCTTTACTGCAGTTTCCCACTCTCTGCGGTATCAATTTACTGTACTAGTCCATTCTCACACTGCTATAAAGAACTGCCTGAGATTGGGTAAATTATAAACTAAAGCAGTTTAATTGACTCAGTTCCACAGGGCTGGGGAGGCCTCAGGAAACTTATAATCATGATGGATGGGGAAGCAAGTACATCCTCCTTCACTTGGCAGCAGGAAGGAGAAGAATGAGAGTGAGTGAAGGGAAAGCCTCATATAAAATCATCATATCTCATGAGAACTTGCTCACTATCATGACAATAGCATGGGGGAAACAGCCTCCATGATTGAAATACCTCTCATTGGGTCCCTCTAACCAAACATGGGGATTATGTGAACTACAATTCAAGACGAGATTTTGGTGGGACACAGTCAAACTATATCAGGTATCTGATGAAAACATAAGAAGTTTTTTTTTTTGTTTTTTTTTTTTTTTTGTTTGGCTGCTGCTGCTGTTCTTGATGTTGCAAGAATTCAGAAACACCTGGGAATATTCTCAGAGGTTACTGCAGAATTCTTTGTAAGCTTTCAGTTGTTAGTGCCTCAAGGTAGAAATCAGGATGTATTACTAATTTTCTAAGGGGAACTGAAAAAAAAAGAAAATTGAGAGGTTATCTTCATTTTTTATATGTAATCACATTACTTCTAATTTTGGAAAATGTGATAGGTTAAAAATAAATAAGAGTTATTTTTTTCAACACTCGTAATAAGAATAAAAGAAAATCACTGTCAAAATACATCTTTTAACACTAATATAAAGTTATAGAAACCTGTGATGTTTTCATGTTCCTGTTTGGTTTCAGAGTCATTGTTGCATATTTTTAATACCTTAATGCATAAATTGACTATAGTGTTTATTACTTACAAACATTAAATCTAACTCTAAGTGGTTATTGGTTGAATTTATAGGGCATATTTTATATCCAGTCATTTCTAATTATCATTTAAAGAAAATCTAAAACATTACTTATTAGTTAAAGGCAATATTTATTTAAAATCAAGACTTCTATATCAATTTTTTAAATATCCAGCTTATTTCCTCCAAACATAACATATTTTGTATATTTTATACCCTATATCTAGAAATATCTCTGTTTCTTGCTGGAACAATCTATAATACTACCTAATGCAGAAGTGTTTATCTTTCTTATAAAATTGTGTGTGTGTGTGTATGTGTATATATATATATGTGTGTATGTGTGTGTGTGTGTGTGTGTTTATGTATATGTGTGTGTATGTGTGTGTATATATATATATATATATATATATATAATAAATTAGGAAAAACTGTCTGTTGAGGAAGGCAAGTTTTCTGCAGGGCCTTTTTATTCTGAGTTATAAAGAAATGTTTGTAGGCTGGTTCAGATGAGAGATGGGTAAATGTTCCAGTAAGGGTTGAGGCTCTTCTAAAATTGTGAGTCACTCTGTTATCTTTATTATGTTTGTGTTACTAGATCAAAATAAGGTTTAGCAACTTAATTTATTTTGATTAAATTATCAAATGAATGATTTAATTTGGCTCTGATTTCAAACTGTTCTTTTAGTGAGCTTTCCATGATGTTTGAATGGTCTTTGCTCTCCCCCCTCAAATATCTTTCCCTTCTCAAAATTAATGTCCTAAAACTATTGACAAATGCAAACTACTTCAGCTTATAAATACAGATAAGGCTCAAAATGTAAATTTGGCTAAAACAACTAAATATATAGACTTAGTCTATTGATATAAGCATATTACATTAAGTTCCATAAAGTGGAGGCCTGAAGAAAAATACAAACACACCCATTCAAAAGTGGGCAAAGCATATGAAGAGACGCATTTCAAAGGAAGACATATATGAGGCCAACAAACATATGAAAAAATGCTCATCATCACTGGTCATTAGAGAAATGCAAATCAAAACCACATTGAGATGCTATCTCAAGCCGGTTAGAATGGTGATCATTAAAAAATCTGGAGACAACAGATGCTGGAGAAGATATGAAGAAATAGGAACACTTACACTGTTTGTGGGAGTGTAAATTAGTTCAACCATTCTGGAAGACAGTGTGATGATTCCTCAAGGATATAGAAATATAAATTCCATTTGACTCAGCAGTCCCATTACTGGGTTTATACCTGAAGGGCTATACATCATTCTATTATAAAGACACATACACACGTATGTTCATTGTGGCACTGTTTACAATAGCAAAGACCTGGAATCAACCCAAATGCCCATCAATGATAGACTGGACAAGAAAAATGTGGCACATATACACCATGGAATATTATGCAGCCATAAAAAATGATGAGTTCATGTCCTTTGTAGGGACACAGATGAATCTGGAAACCATCATTCTCAGCAAACTGACACAAGAACAGAAAATGAAACAACACATGTTCTCACTCATAAGAGGGTATTAAACAGTGAGAACACATGGACACAGGGAGGAGAGCATCACATGCTGGGGTCTGATGGGGCTAAGGGAGGGACAGCGGGGGGTCGGGCTATTGGGGAGGAATAACATGGGGAGAAATGCCAGATATAGGTGATGGGGAGGAAGGCAGCAAATCACACTGCCATGTGTGTACCTATGCAACAATCCTGCACATGCACCCCAAAACCAAAAGTACAATGAAAAGAAAATCTACAACAAAAAAAAGAGAGCAAAGAACAATATTAAAACACACACACACACACACACACACACACACACACACTCAGGATTATATTTGCGAATAGCTAAAGTGAAAAACTCAAATATACCTACTTGACAATAAGTCTTACTGTCATTTAAATTTCCATTTCATAGTAGCTGCATATACGCATATATCTATTCCGTAATTATATTTGCTCAGTTTTAAAGACTGAATTGCATTTTTCAAATATTACGTGAACATTTGGAATATATAAACAACATTAGCATTTTATGTGTGTATAATATGCTAGACATTATTTGAAAGAACATAAACAGATATCGGTTACCCTTTTTTAATGAAAATAATACTATATTAGGCATTCTTGACCTCAATAAGATAACATAGGAATTATTCACAAATTGTAGAACTACGTGAAATTTGAACTCTTTTAGGGACTCCGGCAAGCATTATCTGTTGGGTGTTATATTTAATTAAAAGAATTATAGTTTTAAAGGAAGTCAATTATGTGCAATTAGAAATTGACTATATGGAAATCTGTACATGCTACAGAGCCTATAATTCCAAAATAGGATATAGCTATAATAATTAGTAGGTGAGGTAGAAAAAACCTCCATGTTTGCTAGTCCGTGTATATTAGGCTAAGATGGTATCAACTTATTGTAGCATAATAGTGTCCAGTCATGCAAATTTAATTTATTTCCAACTTGCATTAGATACCAACTAAGCACCATTTGGTCTGACAACCATGTGGGAAAAATCAATCCTTTTGAAATAATGAAAAAGAGTATATTGAAAAAGCCATGTATAATGTCTATATTGCTACCAAGTGTTGCTAGAAAAGATGTTATTTATAGCGAAATATAATTGGGTCACTTCCAGTGATGAGAATTTAGTTTTCTTGTTATCCTAGACACTATGGCTCATATCCTATTTCAAGTGTTGGCTGGACTTTCATGGTAATGTCTTCATAATGATCAAAAGCAATGGCTCAGTTAATGGGGTTATCAGTATGTTTGTAGATGCTGCCAAGATCTTTTGGCTCCAAATCAACTGCTGTTAACTGTGTCCAATTTCTTTTCATATATACCATAAAATATAAAAAAGGAGAGCAATACCATTAAGACCTGGAATTATAAGGAATATATAGTATGATTATACATGCAAAACTTGAATGTGCAATTGTTACCTAAGAGATAATTTAGTTTTCCAATTTGTACATAGCCACTTATTTCTTTACAAATGAGTCAAGGATCAAAAAAAGTGAGGATAATTTGATCTTCAATAATCAGATAAAATAAAATTTGCTTAATATTTATTTAATATTGACTTGAGAGAATGTTTTTTATTCAATAAACAAAATATTACCATATTAATCAAGTGTTTTTATTTGTTTGCCATTTTAAAGAAGATGAGAAATAAAAATTTAGCTTCTTTAGGTTTTCTGAAGCATGGAGGATTGAGCACGAAATCACAGGGACTTTCCACCAAAAGCATCAATGGTAATCATTCCTGTTTTCATGATGGATGCTTTAGAGATCAATCAAGAATGAAGATTCCTAAGTCTATAAAATATTTGAAAACAGAACCTTTTTAGACTATGTAACAGGTATTTATTTATTCAACTTAGACAAACAGAAAAGCAAACTCTTGGAGGGGACAGTGGTAATAAGTTAGCTATCTTAATTTTATCTTAGATCATTAGGTTTAATCAAGCTAGTTGCAAGAAAGGATGCTTTCTTTTTGTGCTTCCTGCTGATCTACTGAATCCTTGTAATCTTTTTTATGCCGCAACTCAGTTAGAATCCTTGTCTGAAGCCATATTACTTGATGCAGGAAAAGGCTTTTGAGAAAAATAGGATAATGTTATTCACATAGAATCTTTGAAATTTTTTTCTCCAAGAGGGAATTATTGATTGTGTCAGCATCCTTTACACTGCATTGCAAAGATTCAATGTGGAACAACGATTCATCCTATAAAGGAACACAGGACATGATTGCCCTGCCTCCCACCCTATTAGTACTTTAACATTGGACTGTGTTACTCAGCTGCTTTGACATACAAATCACCCCAATTGGTTTCTAACAAAATAAACTATATTGGTATGCTGCTGTCATATTATCTTATCCTATTACATTCACAAAGCTCATTTAGGTATCGAAGCTTCTGACCAGATCTCTTGATATAGGTTAATTGGAAAAAAAAAAAAAACAAAGCAGTACTTATCCATGCTCTGGTTCAAAACTCGAACTTAAATGTAGCTTACATGAGAGACCATATTTTTGTTGTTAATATAAAGTCAGCAACAGAATTAAAAAATAAGGGCACACATAATCAGCATGCCAGACATGGACACTTTAAAGGTTAGACTTTTCAAGAATATTAAGTGTATGGGGTAACACACTGAACGAATAATCAAAATAAAATTCTATTGGATATTAAAATGTTTACTGTAATAGATTTTATGCAACATAGAAAATTGATAAAAACCTGTTCCTTTGTCTGAAATATAGTGGCCAATGATGGTAATGAGAAAATAAAAAATAAGGTTTAATTAGTTTTTTCACAGAGGGTATTAGGTTTTCCTATTAGTTATGTTCATATGATCTAAAAAATTTTTAAATCCTTTATTTTTCAGAATTTGAATCACCGATATTCTCTTTCTCCCTTTCTGTCTCTGTCTCTCTCCCCCTTTTTTTCCTTTTTGGAGAGAGGATCTTGCTGTCACCCAGGCTGGAGTGCAGCAGCATCATCATGGCTCACTGCAGCCCGTCTCAAGCCATCTTTCCTCCTCAGCCTTTCTAGTAGTTGGGACTGTAAGCACCCACTACCATACCCAGCAAATGTTTTCTTTTTACATTTGTGTTGTTGTTGTTGTTGTTAGAAATGAGGTCTCATTTATGTGGCCCAGGCTGTTCTCAAACTCCTGGGCTCAAGCAATCCTCCCGCCTCAGCCTCCCAAAGTTCTGGAATTAGATTCACCATGCTTAGCCTTGAATCTCTGCTTCTTTAAGGCTCTTCACATATGTTCTTTTTAGAAAATAAATTTATTAATTTTCACATCTAGGTTTGGCTTTAATAGCAATTCATAATAACTTAATATTACATCATCAATTCTAGTAATGCTTTCTAAAACTGCCTTATCATATTAATATCCCAAGTGACTTAAGTAAGAAAGCTTAACAAATTTCCTTTTCTTCTCAAAAGATATATGAAGGTATACAAAAGAAATCAACATAATTTGTGACCATTTACCAAAAGTTCACACAAAATGTTCAAGATTTAATGGCTAACTTGACGAAGAAGTGGAGAAAAGTCGAGGCATTAATACAGAAGCCTTCATCTAACAATTTGCTTGGTGTTGTAACATGGATTAAGATATTCCAAGGAATATTTTCACTGCTCTATTTGAATTGTGTATATTCCTGTGCTTGCATATATGTGAATATGTTAAAGAACCCAAAGACAAAGGGTTAAATCAAGATCATAGTTTTATTAATAGATGAGACATACATTCCTGAGATAGCCAACTAATGATTTTTTTCAAGTATAAAAGATTTATGTGGAATTATACTTTATTTTTTTCAAATTTGGTAACATTTAATTTTCAAAAAGTAAAGCAGCATTTAAGTTTACTTGATATGTGTGATGATGCTTTAGAGAAAATGAGCTACAACCAAAATTGTATTCGGAATGGCTGCTGTTGCAGTCAGGTGAATTTGGCTCAAGACTCTGTGTATAAGAAGAAGATAAGGTTTAGATTAATAATAATGTACTCAATATTTAATATTTAATGTACTCAATATTTAATAATAATTTACCCAATACAGAATTGCTTATAAGTTCTAGCCAGCTTGCAGGCAAATTTGTAGATTTCAATTATAGGGCAATACACAATATCTTAGGTAACAACTTCAAGTCAAAAACTGTCTCCCAAAACTGTCAGATAATTCTCAAATATTCTAATTGAATTTTTTTAACTTGCTACTAGGGATCACATAAAATCTTAGTTCATTATATTGAATTGTGGCTTCTACTTAAATGATAGATTTTCTCACCACATTCTATTTCATAAGCTTCTTCATAGCCTCATTTATGGCCTAACTTATGTTGCCTATTTTTTTATAGATAAAATTATTGATCCACATGTTCTCATTATGCATTGTTCCATTTTTATTTTAATAAAGAATTTTCATCTATGAATTTATATGTATTTAAAATAATGAAGTCAACAAATGAAGATGATACTGTCTATCAATTTCCCATTTGGGTACTTCCTAAGCTGGAACACGACAGCTGATGTGACTTGGGCAGTACACATTGGTGTATCGTAAAAGAATTGCAGCTGTCCTGAGCAATTACACCCTTTAGCATCCAGATGGAAACTAGTGTGGTCCTGAGTTGATCCAGCTACAAGTTGCCTTCTCCCTACCTCAGCATGCCATAAACATCATCATTTGTGTGTGCTGTGAGAAAAATTTGGAACATAATATTTTAAATACTTACTCATATATTTTTATTCATTAGTGTTTAAATTTTTTCCAAATTTTCCAATCCATATGTTTTATCTTCCTAAATACAATGTAAATATCCCAAACAATGGAGACAATTTTTGTATTTTTCTGTATGTGGGAAGAATATCATAAATTCCATACTCATTGTATTTTCCAAAACCATTTTTTCTGAATGAATAATATATGAATGAAAAAGATTGTAGTAGAGGTAACATAAAAGCTTCTTATTGCTCTCTGTATTCATAAAATCCATTGGAAATATTATTTGTACATTTTTCTGACCTGGTATCATCTGAAGTTAACAGTATAACATTAAAAGTTATTTATAACAGAGAGAAAAACAAATCCTGCAGTTCAGATTTCTATGTGTTTATGGTGCTTTCTTAAATTAATTTACATATAGTTAATCCTGTTTAAGATTTTATGACAGGGCATTTTCCTTAATTGGTATCCTAAAATAGCCACCAATCATTATCCTACTTTGATAAATTGAAGAATCAGGCTTTCCTATTTTACTTACTATGTGCAACTCAAACAAATTTACATTTTCAATACTAGATTTATTTTCCAGTTTATGTATTTTTTAAGTTTTAATTTTTACTCCCTATTTTAAAGATGGTGACGCATTTAATCATGTGAAAAGGCTAACTTCCCAATAACTCTCTTTAATTTCCATTATTTTTATATTATGTAATATATTTTCAAAAATGAAATAGGAGGCCAACCATAAGAATTGAATAGTATCAAGGCTTTTGAGATGTATTTAACACCTTTGTTTGAAGTCTCAGTACAGAGGCCTATCATTTTCCAGATACATAAACTGCCATTCTTTCCTTCTCAGCTAGAACTAAAAAAATAGTATTTCGTCCCCCTGGTGTGGTTGTTTTCTTTATCTAGTAGAAAAAATTAGTATCAGGCCTATTGGAAAGAACAGTTGACATGTGGCCAGAAACAACTTGGAGAGCTCCATGACTTCAGGAGATTTTTTTTTTAATATGTAGAAGAGTTACAAAATATGATATGAGTAGCAATATTTTATAATTTTTCTCCACAGGTCTAGGACAGGAATTGGGAACTGGCTGCTAATTCTTGGCAGAGAGTTAAGCTCAGCCAAAATGTTTACCATAGATGAAGCATGCCAATGAGACAGTAAAATCCTAGAAATGTTATAAAGGACTTTAGCTCTCTCCTCTTCTTAACTATTGGACACGAATTTTAATTAGAAGAAAAACAAAACAAAACAATGAGTCAAAATTAACTCAAAGAGATTTCCTGCAATGATGGTTACAGAAAGCAGAATGTCTCATGAATTAAAGTGTGTTTGTTTTGTTTGTATATATTTTGTTTCTGTCTTTTATGTCTATTTTGCTTCTGAGAAGTTGTGGTTATTCTCCTTAACAGTATGAGTATAAAATTCAAAGTTTCCTTTCTATCATACACATTACTGCATTACCCAACCACAGTGGTGAAATCTCAGCTCACTGCAACTTCCGCCTCCCAAGTTCAAGCGACTCTCCTGCCTCAGCTTCCCGAGAAGGTGGGTCTACAGGCACACCCCACCACACCCAGTTAATTTTTGTATTTTTAGTAGAGATTGAGTTTCATCATGTTGGCCAGGATGATCTAGATCTCTTGACCTCGTGATCCGCATGCCTCGGCCTTCCAAAGTGCTGGGATTACAGGCCGGAGCCATTGCACTCTGCACATTATTGATCCTTTAAACTCATTATTGAGACATTTCTGGGACTAGAAAATGAAAGAAGGAATTGAAATAAGTGTTTATTTGTAAATCCTGATTATTTTCCCTTGACTTTTTCTCACTTCTTCTATTCTCACATTATGTTCTTTACACAGAACTAGCCATGATCGAGGGAGATTGGAAAAGGGAGTAATGAAGGGAAAGGAAGTGATATTTTACTAAATATATAGGTAGGACAAAGTACATGTTTAAAATTGTAGTTTGATGGAGGGTGCTCTGAATTAAGGTTGTTAAAATAGTCAATAAATTCAAATCTATTAAACAACCATGAGAATTGAATATCATTTTTCATGAGACCTTACAAACTGGGTTTTAGAAAGGATGGTCATTGTTTATACATTAATTCATTAATTTAACTAATTATTTATTGAGTTAATCTTGATTTAGATCAGTTGTATGTAAGATTTTTTTTAACTTACTGGAAACAGAATAATAAAGCCACAGTGCATTGGAAACTAATATTTTAGTGAAAATATCTGAAAAAAAATGTAATAAATAAGTAAACAAATATATAACATAATGATGGCTGTATGTACTATTAAATGAAAGTCATTGTTTCTTCATATGTACAAAAATTAATTTTCAAAAGCAAATGTTTTCAGGAAGACACTACTTTCAATGCCACCAAAAAAATTAAATAACTTAGAATAACCTAAAACTCTACAACACTACTGAAAAAAAATACCTAATTAAGTCGGGAGATAGAACTTGCTCATGCATTGGAAATTTATTATTTTGAACATGTAAGTTTATCCCATATTACTTTAGGATACAATGCAATCACAGTCATAATTTCAAAAAAGAATTAAAATTTTCAAAGCTAATTGCAACATTAACAGGAAGCACAATAACCATAAATAGTTAAAGCCTTTTTAAAGAAAAAAAATAAGAATGAAGGATTTATTTTACTTCACATACAAATTTATAATAAAATTATAGCAGGTAAAATACACTGTATAAAAATAAGTGAATAAACCCAAGTAACAGAATAGAGAGCTCATAAGCAAATTCAGTCACATTGTCCCTTGATTTATAACCAGTTTAGCTCTGCATAACAAGGGGAAAAGAAAGAATATTTCAATAACTCATTCATTGACAACTGATTATTCAAAAGAATGAAATTACCTCTAACTCACACTATAGAGAAAAAAAATAATTTCATGTGAATTGTATATTATCCGTGTACATGGTGTATCTCCTTATTATTTAATTTTTAAAAATAATTTTCACATTGCTATTCCATTTAATCATACATTTAGATATATTTTAATTGTTGATGTTTTAAAACTTTATTAGTGATTATTTTACTCATTATTTTGCATTTTTGTTTTCATAATCAGCAAGCATTAATTTTTTTCTATCTTCATCCCATGAGCTAACCTATTGTTTGTTTTCTTTTCATTTGTCTTATTTTTTTTTTTCCATGTCTATAGCCTTTCCCTAGACTCTGATTTTCTCCTAAAGAACCAGCTTATTTATAGGTGATTTGATGTTGTCTGCCTGCAATGGTAAGGATGGAGATAATGAAAATAGAGTCAGCGGGACTTGCCTTTCTTCTAATCATATAGACAAACATTTCAGGGAAAAGTTGAGTACAGATTGTTTGGACCTCCTTTTTGAGCAGAGGAGATCAACAGGGTCCTCTGGTTTAAATGCTGCCTGGTTCCAATAGTCTGAATAACTAGAGACAGCTTTATTCTAAAAGAAATAAAACTCTAATTGGTTGTGCATGGACTAAACCCTGGTAGTCCTAAGATTGTAGTCTTCATTGCTGCTTGCATTTTTTTTCTGTATTATGGCCATAATGATATTTAGCATATTTTTTTTTTTGTATAAATTACTTTCGTTCTTCCATTAAAAAGCTAGTATTAATTTATCCTTTTGTTTAAAACTGCAGGTGTTTTCAGTTGCTGATAAGCCCTTTCAGATACCTCAGAATTAAATAGTGGTATATCAATTATGTTTATGATATTATGTGACATCTAATTGATATTGCATACAAATACAGATAACTATTTTTTTCAGTAATAATTTGGAAAATACATGACCCAAGAAACAGATAATAATTAAAGCTCATCTTTCCTAAATATTATCTATAGGTCGAATTACCAATTTAAAATGAAATAGGTTACATATTTTGTGGCAAAGCATTTGATAACAAGTAATTTAAAATTTGAATCATGTCCATTATACTTTATGGTTTTCATTCTAAAATAAAAATGTAACCTTTTTAGCTTAATATTTATTATCTTGTCAGAATTTTTCAATTTTTGGACTCATTAAGTTAATATAGCAGAAAACCTGACCTAAGCGAATATAGTCACTATCTATTTAGAAATTCGAAGTGTAGTGTATGCATGCTTTTCTTCCTAGATCATTTGCCATTTCAAGTAGAGCCTTTATTTCATTCTTTATTTTCTAGGACTTCATTATCTATGCTAAGCCTGACATTTTCCAGATTGTAGATACTAGATTTGTCTTTTTTTACCATCTGTTTTAATTCTTGTGCTAAAACCATCACTTATCACTTTGCCCTAATTAAATTCCACTGTACATATCATGTCATTTAATGCCCTAATAATGCCTTCTCTCAATCTTTCCTCCATCCTTGACAAAACCAACTTGTATCTATCCTGAAAGTGACTCTAACTCCATGTCTCCAAGATAGATAAGCACATGTGGTAAAATGGGAGCTTCCTCCAAAAGGACCATTTTACTTATTACTTTATTTGAGCTTTTCCATTTTTATCCACTGTGAGAATTCCTCCTCCTGCATTTCTAATGAAAGATGTACAGCTGTAATCATCTTCAGCTTTTCCTTCTTTGTGGTTTCTTATCAGTGTACTCCTGAGTTATCCTTTATATATTTTACTTAGCTGTTATTGTTGCTGTTATTTATATGCCATCTACATAACTCATATGTCCAAAAGCCAGGGTGCCTGATTTTGAATTTTATATGTATTAGTTTAAATTATCATTTCTGTAAGAAGTGTAACACTTGTGAAGTGATTGTGTCTTTTCCATGTATACTACGTTTTCTAGACAATTAACTCTTTGCAAACCACAAGCAATATTAATCCTGTTCTAGTACTTCTAAATTTTAGTCCTTCAAGCATATTGCTGCTGACTACCTGCTCTGTTGTGCAAAGAATGATTCTTATATCACCACATACTCAAACAACTCCACTGATCATTTCTGTATGGTTAAAAATTGCCCTTTGTTAGCCTAAGCATTTTTCAAACTGTACTATTGTTTATATTATTCATTTTTACATTGATAAAGCAAACTTGTAACTAAGTGCAATGTGACTCTACTTGTCCAGCACAGGCAAGTAAGTGTCCAGCACAAACATTTTTTTGTTTTGGTTTAATCTTAATAAATTTTATCCTGTTTTGCTCAAAAGTAATAAACTTTTTTCAGTTTACAGAGATATTGTGTAGTGAGAGGTCCCATAAATCCTCTAATATCCCTTCTTTCAATTTCTACTTTTATTAACATCCTGCATTGCTATGATACGTTTGTTATAATTGATGAACTAATATTGATATGTTGTTATTAACTAAAGTCAACAGATTACATTAGGCTTCACCCTTTGTGTTGTATTGGGTTGGTGCAACAATTATGATTTTTGCTATTAATAGCAAGAACTGCAATTACTTCTGTATCAATCTAATACATTCTATGGGTTTTGATAAATGTATAATTACATGTATTCATCAGTATAATATCATACAGAATGATTTCACTACCTTAATAATTTGCTCTGTTTCTCCTGTTTATCTCTTCTCTTTCTTGGGACCCCTGGAAACATCTGCTTTTTTTTTTTTCCTGTCTCTATAGTTTTGTCTTTGCCAGAATGTCATACAGTTAGAATTATGTAGTATATACAATTTCAATTGCATTCTTTCATTTAGCAATATTCATGTAAGTTTCCTCCATGTTTCTTTTCATGGCTTTATATTTAATTTACTTTTCTACTCACTGTATTGCTATACCATCCTTTGTTTATGTATTCACAATATTGAAGGACATCTTGGTTGCTTCCAGGTGTTGGCAACTATGAATAAAGATGCTGGAAACATTTCCGTGTAGATTAATTTGTAATCATAAGGTTTAATTTTTTGGATAAATATCCAGGAGCACCACTGGTGGATCACATGGTAAGAGTGTATTCAGTTTTGTAAGGAACTGCCAAACTGTCTTCCAAAGTGGCTGTACCATTTTGCATTTCCATCAACAAAGAATGTGAGCCCCTGTTGCTCCACATCTTTACCAATATTTGATATTAGTATTTTTAATTTTAACCATCCTAATGGTGCATAGTAGTATCTAATTGTTCTTCCTATTTGTAATTCTCTAATGACATAGGATGTGAGAATTTTTATATGCTTATTTACCAAGTGCTTATCAATTTTGTGAGATGTCTATTTATATATTTTGACTTTTTTTTTTAAAGCCATCTCTTGTTAAAGAAAAAACTCTGCTCTATAAATCTTCCTGTGCCCCCTACTACTGTTTCTTCTATATTTTAAATCTTTTTGGGGACTTTTTGAACAAAATATTCCTTCTTATAATATTACTCTAAATGTATAACATACATATTCATTTTTAAAACCCATATAAAATTTTATGTAGGCTATATTAATATAATGTTAACTACGTATTGCTATATATTTTATTCAATAACAAAAAACTCTATTTTAAAAACGTTTTTCTATGATGGCCGCTTTGACCATTTTTTTTTTTCATTTTGTCTTATGAGGTGTAATATGCATACCTGAATATTAAATTTTTTATTACATATATCTACAAATTTTGATAAATCCATGCAGTCGTGTAATCAGACCACAATCAAGATATAGAATAGTTCCGTACTGGGAAAGATTTCTCTGTTCTATTGCATTCAAACTCTCTCCCCCACTACCAGCTTGATTTTTGTTACTACATTTTTGCAATTTTTAGAAAAATATGTTAGTAGAATCATCCAATATGTAGTCTTTTAGGCCTGCCTTATTTCACTTAATATAATGTCTTTTGGAGTCATCCATATTGGTATGTGTATCTACTGTCTGTTTTGCTTAGTTTCTACTAGACGGATTTATTTCCTCTGTTTATCCATTTCCCAGTTGAGGGACATTAGAATTGTTTCAGATTTTTGGCAATGAAAGACTAAAACTGCCATAAACATGTAGATGCAGGTTTTTGTGTAAAGATAAGTTTTTAGTTAACTTTGGTAAATGGCTAAGGGTAATGTGTTGGTCCATTCTACATTACTATAAAGGAATATGTGAGGCTGGCTAATTTATGAAGAAAAGAGGTTTATAAGACTCACATATCTGCAGACTGTATAAGTAGCATAGTGCTGTCATCTTCTTCCAGTGAGGGCCACAGAAATCTTTTACTGATGACAGAAGGCAAGGGGAGCCTGTGAGTCATTTGGTGAGAGAGAGAGTGAAAGGGAAAGGAGGGGTGCCATGCCCTGTTAAACAACCAGCTCATGTTTGAGCTAACATACCAAGAACTAATTACCACAGGGAGTGCACCAAGACACTCATGAAGGATAAACTGCCATGACCCAAATACCTCTTACTAGGTCCCACTTCCAACACTGGGGGGTCACATTTCAACAGGCGATTTGGTGGGGACAAAAATCCAAACTAAATTAAGTAGGATACTTGGTTCACTCAGGTAATAAAAGTGTATGTTTAACTTTATTGAAAACTACCAAATTCGTTTTTAAAATGACTGCCATTTTGCATTGCTTTCAACTAATTATGAGAGTATTCATTCTCTAAATCCTTACCAGCACTTAGTATTGTCACTTTAATTATTACCACTTTTTAAATTATAGCTATTCTAAAATGTATGGAATAGTATCTGATTGTGGTTTTAATTTTGATATTCCTAATGTGCCTATTGTGATATGCTTATTTGTGTCATATATATATATATGTATAAACATATATTTATATATAAGGTACATACATACATTTACATTTAAATATAAAGTATATATATAAATATATATTTTTAATCAACTATATTCAATTTTCACCCATTTCTAAAATGTGGTTATTTGTTGTTTCTTTATTCTTGAGATTATACATTCTGAATACAAACCTTAGTATGATTTGAGTGTTTGCTTATTCTAAAACTCATGTGGGGCTGGAAGTGGCGGCTTACCCCTGTAATCCCAGCACTTTGGTTGGCCAAGGTCAGGAGTTCAAGACCAACAGGGTGAAATCCCATCTCTACTAAAAATACAAAAATTAGCCGGGTGTTGTGGAGCACACCTGTAATCTCAGCTACTCAGAAGACTGAGGCAGGAGATCACATCACTGCACTCCAGCCTGGGTGACAGAGCAAGACTCCATCTAAAAAATAAAAATAAAAAAATAAACTCGTGGAAATTTGTCATTGTAACAGTACTAAGAGTTGGAGTTTTTAAGATGTGATTAGGCCTTAAGACGTCTCCATCATGAGTGGGACAGGCCCTGCTATAACAGGGTGAATTCAGTCTTGCTTTCTTTTTCTTTCTTTCTTTCTTTTTCTTTCTTTCTTTCTTTTTTTTTTTTTTTTTTTTTTGAGACAGAGTCTTGCTCTGTAGCCCAGGCTGGAGTGAGTGCCGTGGCGTGATCTTGGCTCACTGTAACCTCGACCTCCCGGATCCAAGCGATTCTCCTGCCTCAGCCTCCCGAGTAGCTGGGACTACAGTTGTGGCCCACCACACCCGGCTAATTTTTGTATTTTTAGTAGAGACAGGGTTTCACTATGTTGGTCAGGCTGGACTTGAACTCCTGACCTCATGATCCGCCCACCTTGGCTTCCCAAAGTGCTGGGATTATAGCAGTGAGCCACTGCGCCCGGCCCAGTCTTGATTACTTAACCACTCTGCCTTCCTGCCATTTAAGGATCCAACATTCCCCTCCCATTCTGAGCATGCTGCATAAAAGGAACCATCTTGAAAGTAAAGAAGCCTGGCGCTAACTTGCTGGTAACTTAATCTTAGCCTTCTCAACCTCTAGAACTGTAAGCCCATAATTTCTGTTCCTTATAAATTACCCAGTCATAGATATTTTATTATAGCAGCACACAACTATGGCAAGTACTTCCTTAGATATATAAAATTAAAAGATATCTTCTCTGATCGAGGCTTGAATTTTTAGTCTCTGAAGAGTGTTATTCAGAAAGAAAAGATCTTAATTTTAATACAATTAATTTATCATTTTTTCTTTTCTCAATATAAAAAGAATTTTTGTTTAAGCCAAAGTCATGAAGATTTCTTCCTATGTTGTCTTCAATAAGCTTTATAATTTTTTACATTAATATGTTTACCCATTTATATACACATACACTTATATATGAGTTTATTTTTTATCATATGTCCATACAATAGGAAAATTTATTAAAAGAATATACTTTCTCCTTTGAATTCCCTTTGGATCTTGATAAAAGTTAATTAATCATAGTTTAATTGTATATGATTGGGCTTATTTCTGGACTCTAACCTGCTTTTGTTCATTATTCTAAATATATCTTTGATAATTCACTGTTTTGATGTCTATGGTTTTGTGTAAAGTTTAAAATCAGGTAGTGTCATGACTCTAATTTTTATTTTTAATTTTGTTTTGACTTTAAGTTGCTTTACATTTCCATATAACATTTAGAGTATGCTTCTGGATACACACAAAAATTATGTTGCCATTTCCATTGAGATGTCATTAATCTATGAGTTACTGTGAGGGAAACTGACATCTTCATTATATCAAAACTTCCTATTCTTGAATATGATATATTTCTAAATTTAATAGGATTATTTTGATATATTTTTATTGGCATTTGCAGTTTTTAGCACACAGATCTTACATACACTGCATAATAATACCTAAGTACATTATAGTTTTGGTATTATTATAAATGCTAATATTTTATTTTGATTTTCATTTTGTATTATTCTACATAGAAAACAATTTTATATCAAACTATTATACTACAACTTGAGTAACTTCACTTATGAGTTTTGCTAGGTTTTCTGTACATATTTTGTGACTTTTAAAATAGAAGATTGTTACATGCCAATAGAGACAGTTTTATCTTTTCCTTTCTAAAGTGTATGCATTGTTTTGTTGTTTTCTTCTTTTTGAACTGAGTAGACACTCTAATTTGCTTTTAAATAGGTGCAGTTTGAGCAGATGGCCTTGCCTTTTTTACTTTTGAAGATAGCGTTATTAATTTGAGAAATTTCCATTCTTTCTCTAGCTTTCCGAGGGCTTTAATAGTGAAAGCTTTTGAAATCACGAGTGGATGTTAAATTTTGTCAAATGATTTTCTGCTTCTATTGAGATGCACATGTAGCTTTTTTCTTTAATGTGTAAACATAATAAGTTACATTGATGTTTTGCGAATATGGATCCAAACTGGCATTAGTTGGACAAAAGCTATTTGGCCATGCTGATGAATAATGGATTAATTATTTTAGTATTTTTAAAGCATTTTTTGAGCATATGTTTATTAGAGATATTAGATTAGTCTTTTTTCTCTTGTAACGTCTTTGTCTTTTTTGAATATTAAGGTAATGCTGGTCTTAAAAATTATTTGAATTGACTTACTGGTTTTTCGATATCTTTATAGAGTTTTATAGAATTTGTATTGTTATCCTTATAAATGTTTTAAAAAATTACAATTGTAATCATCAGAACCTTAAATTTTCATTGTAGCAGAGTTTTGCATATAAATGCTATTTGTTTAATAAATACAAGTTCTTTCAGGTTATCACTTGTAATTGAGTGAACTTTGGCAATATGAGTCTTGCAAGGAATTTGTCTATTTCACATAAGCATCAATTCACAGGCATATAATTGCTCATAAAATATTTTAATTTTATCCATTTAATCTGGAAGGTATGCAAGAATAATTCATGCTCTGTACTATTATTTATACTTGAAATCCCCTTCACTGTTAATTTGGGCAATCTGGCTGGAATTTCCCAATTTTATCTATCGTGTCAAAGAACCAGCATTTGGTTTCATTGACCTTTTACAGATTGTTTACCTATGCTCAGTTTTGTTGATTTCTGCTCATGTTCCTTCTTTTTCTACTTGCACAGAATCTTTCTAAATTTTTTCTAATTTCTCATGCTAGAACATTATATAATCATGGCATTTTTTTTTTCAAATATAAGCATTGAATGCTACAATTCACACTGCCATGTGTGTACCTATGCAACAATCTAGCATGTTCTTCACATGTACCCCCAAACCTAAAATACAATAAAAAATAAAATAAAAATAAAAATAAATAAAATAAAAAAATAAAAAAAAATATTGGTATTACAGGCATGAGACACCGTGCCAGGCCTACACTTTTCTATTGTTTTACTTTATATGCTTGCATTTGGATATTAAATTCAGGTTCTTAGTAGACAGTATGTATACTGGGACTATTTTTATAAAATCTGAAAATTTCAGCCTTTTCTTTGTGGAGTAGTAGTTAGATCACTTACATTTAAGGTAACTATATGTTTGAAAGTAAATATGTCTTCTTACTATTTGTTTTCTGTTTTTCCTATCTGAATGTTTTTTCCTCTTACTTTGCAGTTTTTTATTTCTCATGGCCATTATTGGCGTTTTAGCAATATCTCTTACTCGTACTCTGTTAATAATCTTTCTATGGTTTACAATATACCTATATACATTATCACATTGTACATATAAAAAGTATTATTTTACTTTTTAAATAAAGTGAGAAACTTACAACTTATAATAACATTATAAATAATAGTTAATTTTTATATTTGCTTGCACATTTGCCTTTCCAAGCTTTACAAATTTTGGCATACATACCAACTTCCTACTTGGTCTAATTTTTTTCTGTCCTATAAATTTTATTCAACATTTCTTATGTAAAGTTCTGGTGATAAACTTTTGTCAGCATTATTGTTCTATGATAATATTTTTATTTTGGATATATTTTGGGATGACATTTCTACTGTGTAAAGAATAACTTAACAATTTTCTCATTTGACTAATTAAAATGTATCTATTATTCTACCATAACAGTTTTCTCATTTGATTAATTTAAATATGTCTATTATTCTCTTGCTTTATGGTATTTGGCAAGAAGTATAGTGATTTTTCTTAAATTTGCTATTTTCTATCATATATATAGTAGAAAATAGCAAATTTAAGAAAAAAAATATATATATAGTTTTCTGATGGGTGGAATGAATCCAGCTTGCTCTCTCTCTCTCTCTCCCCTATATATATATATATAGATATATGTATAGATAGATAGCATATATGTTCGTATATATATATATGTCAATATTATAAAAAGCAATATCTCAGAACTGAAATATGAGGAGCAGATAGTTCCCAGGGCCACAGAGAAATGAAATAATTCCAAGCAGATAGTAAACAATTTGGACTTTCAAATGTACCCCGCTCCTAATCTGACTCATATTGAGCATGCAGAAAATTTCTCCCTGACTCAAGGTTTTTATACTACAAAAATGAGATTGACGTCTTCCCCATCTCCTTGGGTTTTCTAGTCAGAGATCTATCCCTGACTCAACTCACAGAAAGCTTTGGGAGTGCCTGAAAGGGGAACTATCTCAGTGGATAGACAAAGTCTAGAGGCTGGACTACAGAAAACCCAGCTCTGTAACTCAGCCAAAGAGGATGCCAAATCAGTGTCACTATTAATCAGCACCTGTAAAGTGTTTGTTCCACAGATATCCTCAGTACAGACCCCTAGACAGCCTTTTTACACTACTGGGATATCCAGTTTGTGTCCTCTCCTATATGGGAATTGTGGCACTCAATAGAATTGAGACAATCCTGGGCTCAAGGAGCCATCTAGTGCCAAAAAGAAAAGAGAAATCTAGAGAAAGAAGAAAGAAAGAGAGAGAGAAAGAAATAAAGAAAGAAAGAGAGAGAGAAATAAAGTAAGAAAGAAAGAGAAAAAGAAAGGAAAGAAAGAGAGAAAGAAAAAAAAAGAGGGAAGAAGGGAGGGAGGGAGGGAAGGAGGGAGGGAGGAAGGAAGGAAGGGAGGAAGGAAGGAAGGAAGGAAGGAAGGAAGGATCAAATGGATATAGGGCCTAATAGAAAAACTAAGTACACAGTGAAATCCCTTATACACTACTACTGTAATTGCGGTATACAATCCACTTATAACTTTAGTATGAAGCCCAAAAAGCAAACCTATCATAAACATTAATAGCTAAAGCATCTGTTAAGTAATGAGCAATAAGAAAATGTGTAAATTGAGACAAAATAAAGTCAAACTGTAGAGGAGATGAAGTTAAAGTGTAGATTTTATTTTATTCTTCTGATCTTGAAGGAAAGGCTTTAGTTTTCCCCCCACTAGGTGTGGGTCTGTCATACATGGGTATTTTTCTTCCATTTTTTTTTGATGGTTTTTTTATCATGAAGGGATTTTGAATTATATCAAATACTCCTTCAGCATCAATTGATAGAATCATTTTTGTCCTTTATTTTCCTAGTATAAAGTATAACATTTGAATAATTCCCACATGTTGAACCATTCTTACATCCCAGGGATAAATCCCATACTCTCCTGATGAAGGATCTCTTAAATATGTTGTGGAATTTGGTTTACTAGTACTTTCTTGAGGATTTTTCATCAATATTCATCAAAAATATGGGACTGTAGTTTTCTTTTTTAATGCATCTTTGTCTAGTTTTGGTAACAAGGTAATACTGGCTTCAAAGACTGAGTTTGGAAGTATTTTCACCTACTTTGTATTTGCGAATAGTTTGAAGAAAATTGGTATTAGTTCTTCAAGTTTGGTAAAATTCAGCAGTGAAGCCTTTGGGTCCTGGGATTTTATTTGCTGAGAGGCTTTATATTATTGCTTTCATCTCATTACTTGTCATTGGTCTGTTCAGGTTGTGGATTTTTTCATGGTTCAATTATGGCAGATTGTATGTGTCTAGGAATTTACCAATTTTTTCCTAAATTTTCTTATTTATTAACATATAGTTGCTCACAGGAACACCTAGTGATCCTTTCAAGTTTTTAATTATTGGTTGTAATATCATCGTTTTCATGTCTCATTTTATTTATGTCATCTCTCTTTTTGCTTATATAGTCAGGCTAAATGTTTGTTGAGTTTATTTATGTTTTCAAACAATAACTATTCAGTTTGATGATGTTTTATAGGGCTTTCTTTGTTTCCATTTTATTTATTTCAGTTCTAATTTTTATTATTTATTTTGTTCCACTAATTTTGGGTTTGGTTTCCTCTTGCTTTTCTTATTTCTTAAGATACCTTGTTAGGTTGTTTATATTATATTTTCCTACTTTTTGATGTAGATGCTTATTGCTATAAACTGTTCTCTCAGCATTTATTTTACTATATCACTTAGGTTTTCATTTGTTGTCCTTCTATTATCATTTGTATCTATCTATCTATCTATCATCTATCTATCTTATCTATCTACCTACCTACCTAGCTATCTATCTGTCATCATCTATCTTTATTTAATTTTCTTCTTCATTTTACTATTGACTATATTAGTCAGGGTTCTCTTAGAGGAACAGAACTAATACAATGTATGTATCATAATATATACATACACATATTAATTAATTTTGTGGTAATTTATTTCTTTAACTTTTCACAGTCTTTGCTTCTTTATGTGGATGACTACACCTTTAAGGAGACAGCTAAATCTTCCAGTTTTTGTAAGTGTTCTTTAATCATGTTAGATCTTTACTACTAGTTCTGGACACTTAAAGTCTTGCCTGTTGTTTCTTCCCAATCTAAGGAGAATTTACATTGAGCAACAGAAGTAAAAGGCTGCACTGGAATTAACTGATTTGTCTGCCATTATTTCCTGATCAGGAGCCAACTTACAGTGAACATCAAAATCTTAAATACTGCTCTGGAACTAATTTGCTGCCCTCCCATAAGTGTTTTTTTTTTTGGTTTGAGAAAGACTCAGGAAACACCAGAAGTAAACTGTTGCCCTGGCACTATATTCCTGCCCTCTCATTGTTTGCCACTCTGGGGAGGACTTAAGCAGACACTGGACCTTAATTCTGACCTTTTAGTTGTTTCTGGGACAGAAGAAGTCTCCAAAAACAACTATGTAAAAAACCCAGCCAGGGATTTGAACCTTCTCATTGATTGATTTCCCTGAAGCATAATTGTGACCAGACTGTCTCTTCAATTAGGAAGTGCCACAGTGGGCTCATTCTCACAGAATTCACTGATCTTACCATGTTCCCCATCATCCTGAAGCAACTGGATTGATATAACAGTGGAATGGCCTAGTGAAGTCACAATTACAATGCCAACTAGTTGACAATACTTTGCAGGGCCATGTATGCTCTGAATCAGCGTCCAATATATGGTACTGTTTCTTCCATAGCCAGGATTCATGGATCGAGGAATCTAGGGGTGGAAGTGGAAGTGGCACCACTCACCATCAAATGTTTATCTTCCTGTTCCCATGACATTAAGTTCTGCTGTCCTAGAGGTTTTAGTTCAAGAGGGAGGAATGCTGCCATCAGGAGACACAACAACAATGCCATTACACTGGAAGTTAAGATTGCCACCTAGACATTTTGGGCTCCTCCTACCTTTAAGTCAACAGGCTAAGAAGGGAGTTACAGTGTTGGCTGGTGTGATTAACCCAGACTATCAAGATGAAATTAGTTTGCAGCTTCACGATGGAAGTGACGAAGAGTATGCATGGAGTATCGGAGATCCATTAGGGAATCTCTTAGTATTATCATGCTCTGTCATTAAGGTCAATGGGAAACTACTACAACCTAATCCAGTCAGAACTACAAATGGCCCAGGCCCCACAGGAATGAAAGTTTGGGTCACTCCACAACAACAACAACAACAACAACAAAAAAATCATGACCTACTCAAGTGCTTGCTGAAGGCAAAGGGAATACAGAACAGTTAGTAGAAGAAGGTAGTCATCAATACCAGCTATGATTACATGACCACCTGCAGAAACCAGGACTATAACTTTGTTATGTTTCTTGGTTCTCCACATATAGTCAAATATATTATGTATAAAGCCACTAACTTGAAACTTGCCTCTCATGAGCAGTGAATCAGGCATGTCAAATACATTTGTTTTGAATAATTCTCTTAACAGTTCACAACAAGGACTATCAGTGTTCTCCATACTAGTGCAATCAAACTAGAACTCAGGATCAAGAAATTCACTCAAACTGCACAAGCACATGGAAACTGAACAACATTCTCCTGAGTGACTACTGGATAAATAATGAAATGAAGGCAGAAATAAAGATGTTCTTCAAAACCAATGAGAATGAAGACACAATGTACCAGAATCTCTGGGTCACATTTAAAGCAGTATCTAGAGGGAAATTTATAGCACTAAATATCCACGTGAGAAGGGAGAAAAGATCTCAATTTGAGACCCTAATATCACAATTAAAAGAACTGGAGGAGTAAGATCAAACAAATTCAAAAGCTAGCAGAAGACAAGATATAACTAAGATCAGAGCAGAACTGAAGGAGATAGAGACACAAAAAAACCTTCAAAAAATCAACAAATTCAGAAGGTGGTTTTTTGAAAAGATTAACAGAATAGATAGACTGTTAACCAGTCTAATAAAAAAGAAAAGAGAGAAGAATCAAATAAATGCAATAAACATGATAAAGGGGATACCACCACTGATTCCACAGAAAAACAAACTACCATCAGAGAATACTACAAACACCTCCATGCACATAAACCAGTAAATCTAGAAGAAATGGATAAATTCCTGGACATTTACACCCTCCCAAGACTAAACAAGGAAAAGTTTTAATTCCTGAATAGACCAATAACAAGGTCTGAAGTCGAGACAGCAATTAATAGCCTACCAACCAAAAAAAAGTCCAGGATCAGATGAGTTCACAGCCAAATTCTACCAGACATACAAAGAGGAGCTGGAACCACTCCTTCTGAAACTATTCCAAACAATACAAAAATAGAAAATCCTCCCTAACACATTTTATGAGACCAACATCATCCTGATACAAAAACCTGACAGAGACACATTAAAAAAGAAAACTTCAGGTCAGTATCTATGATGAATATTGTTGCGAAATCCTTAATAAAATACTGGCAAACAAAATCCAACAGCACATCAAAAAGATTATCCATTAGGATCAATTGGACTTCATCTCTGGGATGCAAGGCTGGTTTAACATACTCAAATCTATAAATGTAATCCTTCACATAAACAGAACCAAAGACAAAAACCACATGATTATCTCAATAGATGCAGAGAAGGACTTTGACAAAATTCAACAGCCCTTTATGCTAAAAACTCTCAATAAAGTAGGTATCAATGGCTTGTATCTCAAAATAATAAAAGCTATTTATGACAAACCCACAGTCAACATCATAATGAATGGGCAAAAACTGAAAGCATTCCTTTTGAAAACTGGCACAAGACAAGGGTGCCTCTCTCACCACTCCAATACAACATAGTACTGGAAGTTCTGCCCAGAGCAGTCAGGCAAGAGAAGGAAATAAAGAGTATTCAATTAGGAAAAGAGGAAGTCAAATTGTCTCTAGTTGCAGATGATATGATTGTATGTTTAGAAGACCCCATCATCTCAGCCCAAAATCTCCTTAAACTAATGAGCAACTTCAGCAAAGTCTCAGGTTACAAAATCTATGTGCAGAAATCACAAGCATTTCTATACACCAATAACAGACAAACAGAGAGCCAAATCATAAACCACCTTCCATTCATAATTGCTACAAAGAGAATAAACCACCTAGGAATACAACTAACAAGGGATGTGAAAGACCTCTTCAAACAGAACTACAAACCACTGCTCAAGGAAATAAAAGGACACAAACAGATGGAACAAGATTCCATGTTCATGGTTAAGAAGAATGAATGTCGTGAAAATGGCCATACTGCCCAAAGTAATTTACAAATTCAATGCTACCCCCATCAACCTACCATTGACCTTCACACAACTGGAAAAACAAAGAACTTAAACAAACATACAAGAAAAAGACAAACAACCACATCAGTAAGTGGGAGAAGGATATGAACAGACATTTTTCAAAAGAAGACATTTATTTAGCCAACAAACATATGAAAAAAGCTCATCATCATTGATCATTAGAGAAATGTAAATCAAAACCACATTGAGATAGCATCTCATGCCAGTTAAAATGGCGACCATTAAAAATCTGAAGATAACAGATGCTGGAGAGGATGTGGAGAAATGGGAATGCTTTTACACTGTTGGTGGGAGTGTAAATTAGTTCAACCATCATGGAAGACAGTGTGGCGATCCCTCAAGGATCTAGAAATAGAAATACCATTTGACCCAGCAATCCCATTACTGGGTATATACCCAAAGGGTTATACATTGTTCTATTATAAAAACACATGCACACATATGTTCATTGCAGCACTGTTTACAATAGCAAAGACTTGGAACCAACCCAAATGCCCATCAATGATAGACTAGATAAAGAAAATGTGGCACATATACACCATGGAATACTATGCAACCATAAAAAAGGATGAGTTCATGTCCTTCATAGGGACATGGATGAATCTGGAAACCATCATTCTCAGCAAATTGACACAAGAACAGAAAAACAAATACTGCATGTTCTCACTCATAAGTGGGTGTTGAACAATGAGAACACATGGACATGGAGCAGAACATCACACACTGAGGTCTGTTGTGGAGTGGGAGGACTAGGGGAGTGATAGCAGGGGATGAGGGGATAGAGGAGGGATAGCATTAGGAGAAATACCTAATGGAAATGACAGGAGGATGGATGCAGCAAACCAGCATGGCATGTGTGTACCTACATAACAATCCTGCACAATCTGCACATGTACCCCAGAAATTAAAGTATAATAAAAAACTCCATAAATAAAGAATAAAAAATAATTTTTTCACCTTGATAAAATCGCTAAATAACCTACAGATAAAATACCATACTTTATTGAGCAATGCTGAAAGGTTTTCCCCTAATATCTGAAGGAAGACAAAGATGTCTGCTTTTACCGTTTCCATTCAGTGTTGTATTGAAAGTTTTAGTCAGGTCAAAATAGCAAATAAAAAAAAAGAAAAAAGAAAAGTTATTCAAATTGTGTAGAAAGAAAGTTAAAACTGGACTTCTTCCTTACATCTTATACAAATGTTAAATCAAGATGAATTAAAGTCTTAAATATGAAACCCAAAACTATAAAAACCCTAGAAGAAAGTCTAGGCAATACCATTAAAGACATTCAGGACATCAGGCACCAATGAAAATTTCATGACAACCATGCCAAAAGCAATTGCAACCAAAGCAACAATAGACAAGTGGGATCTAAAACTAACTAAAGAGTTTTTGAATGGCAAAAGAAACTGTCATCAGAGTTAATAGACAAACTACAGAATGGGAGAAGATTTTTGCAATGCATCCATCTGATAGTTTAATAACCAGATTCTACAAGGAACATAAGCAAATTTATAAAATAAGCAAAAATCAACCCCATCAATCAGTGGGCACCAGACATGAACATACACCTCTCAAAGGAAGACATTCATGTAGCCAAAAAAACATACGAACAAAAACTCTCAAAATCATTGATTACTAGGAAAAACCAATCAAAACCACCATGAGATATTGTCTCATGCCAGTGAGAATGGTTATTATTAAAAAGTCAAGAAATAACAGATGCTGGTGAGGCTGCAGAGAAATAGGAACACTTTTGCATTGTTGGTGGGAATGTAAATTAGTTCAAACACTGTGGAAACAGTATGGCAATTCCTCAAAGATCTAGAAGCAGAAATACCATTTGGTCTAGCAATCTTATTATTTGGCAATATACTAGGTACATTGTCAAAGAAACGTAAGTTATTCTAGTATAAAGATACATGCATGCATATATGTTCATTGCAGTACTCTTGACAATAGCAAAGACGTGGAATCAGCCTAAATGTCCATCGAGAGTAGACTAGATAAATAAAATGTGGTACATATGCACAATGAAATATTATGCAGCCATAATAAAGGAACTAGATCATGTCCTTTGAAGGGGCATGGATAAAGCTGGAAGCTGTTATCCTCAGCAAACTAACACAGAAACAGAAAACCAAACAATGCATGTTCTCACTTATAAGTGGGAGCTGAACAATGAGAACACATGGAAACACGTGGGGAACGACGCACACTAGGGCCTGTTCAGGATAGGGGAAGAGAAAGCCTCAGGAAGAACAGTTAATGGGTGCTGGGATTAATACCTGGGTGATAAGTCTATCTGTGTAGCAAACCACCATGGCACATGTTTAGCTGTGTAACAAACCTGCATATCCTGAACATGTACCCCAGAACCTAAATTAAAAGTTGATAAAATAAAAGAAAGAAAGAATTTTTTTTATAGCATATGTGATCTTATACTTAGAAAACCCTAACAAAATAACAAAAAATGTTAGAGCTAAAAAGTGAGTTTAGCAAAGTTGCAGGATCTAAGATCAATATACAAAATCAGTTGAATTTTATACAATTACAAGGAACAAAATTGGAATACAATTAAGAAAACACGTTTCCTTACAATAGCAAAAAAAGGATAAAATATTTAGCAATAAATGTAACCAGAAAGTGAAATAATTTACACTTAACACAATGAAATATTTTCAAAATAAATTAAAAATGACCTAAACAGACATATTTATTTAGACATATCCTATGTTTGTATATTAAAAGACAATATTGTTTAAATGGCATTTTTAAACAAATTGATCTCCAGATTAAATACAAATCCATAAAAATACCTAATGTCATTTTTTTTTTCCAGAAATGAAAACCTGATTCCAAAATTTATAGAGAATTGAAAGGGACACAGAAGAATGAAAAATATCTTTTAAAAGGACAAAACTGAAGGACTCACACTTTTCAGTGCCTGAATTTACTAGTAAACTACAGTAATCAAAACAGTGTGGCATTATCATAAGCATAGACAGATATGGACCAACGAAATAGAACTCAAAGTCCAAAAATATAACAACATATTTATGGTCAATTTATTTTCAAGAGAATTGGTAAAAACTCTTTTTAATACATGGCACTGATTCAACTGAATATTCACAAGTGAAAGACTAAATTTGGACCTCTACATTATGTCATTTGTAAAAGTTAAATCAAAATGGATCAAAGACTTAAATGTAAGAGTTGAAAATATAAAATTCAAAGAAGAAAATATATGTCTTTATCACCTTAAGTTAGCCAGTGGTTGTTTAAACATAACACAAAAGACACAATCAACAACAACAACAACAAAATTAAAGAAGATAAACTGTACTTTATCAAAAATCAAAACTATTTTTGCAACATCAGACACTATGAAGGAATGGAAAAGACAACTCAGGGAATTTAAAATATATATTTACATATTATGTCTGACAGGAGTTGAAGTGTCTAGAATATGTAAAGAACTCTCATAACTAACAATTAAAACATAAACAACTAAATTCAGAAGTGCAGGTGGGCTCAGTGGCTCACACCTGTAATTCGAGAGCTTTGTAAGGGTGAGGTGGAAGGATTGCCTGAGGCTAGAAGTTTGAGAACAATCTGGGCAACATAGCAAGACTGTCACTACAAAAATATCTTTAAAAAAAATTAGCCAGGTGTGATGATAGGTGCCTGCAGTCATAGCTACTCAGGAGGCTGAGGTGGGAGGATTGTTTAAACACAAGAGTTCAAGGTTACAGTGAGCTATGACATGCCACTGCACTCCAGCCTGGCTGATAGGGCAAGACTCTATCTCATAAATAAACAAAATAATAAATAGATAAAATGGGCAAATAACATACACATTTTTCCATAAATATGTAATGTCAGTAAGCATCTAAAACAATGATTAATAAATTCATCTTAACAATGGTTAAGAAATTCAAACCAAGAACTACTCCAAACCCACTAGGATAGCAGGAGGAAAAAGAAAAAAAAAAGAAGAAAGAAGAGGAGGAGAAGGAGGGCAAGAGGAAGAGAAGGATGGAGAAGGCAAGGGGAGGAGGAAAAGGTGGAGGAGGAGAAAGGGAGGAAGAAGAGAGAACATAAGAAGTGCTGGCAAGGATGTGGAGAAATTGGAATGTTTATACATTACTGGTTGGAATATAAAATGGTGCAATTGCTGTGAAAAACAATATGGTTATTTCTCAAAAAGCTAAAAGTAGGCTTATATCAGAAAATTAAGAAGTTTCACTCCTAGCTGTATGCCCAAGAGAATTGAACACATATGTTTACATAAAAACTTGTATACAAATGTTGATAGTAGTATTATTCATAATAGTCCCAAAGTAGACACAGTGTCCATCAAATGATGAATGTATAAACAACAGTGATATATCCATACAGCAGAATATTATTTAACCAAAAACAGAATAAAAAGTATGGATACATACTACAATGTGGATGAACTTAAAAACATGCTAAATTAAAAAGCCGGTCAATAAACTCCACATGTTATATGATCCATTTACATAAAATATCCAGAAGAGTCAAATCTATACATGCAGAAACTAGATTAATAATAGCAGAGGCTTGGAGTAGAAGGAATAGTGCATGACTGTTAATTAGGTGTAGGCTATTTTTGGAGTTATAACAATATTCTGGAAGAGAGTAGTAATCGCACAACATTCTGGATGTACTACAACTGTCAAATTTCCCAGTTTATCATGGTTAAAACGCTAAATCTTATGTGAACTTTATTTTTCTTTATTTTTTAATGAAATGAATTGTATTAATTTATTCACTATTTTATTCTTACCGTATCAGAGTACTGATCATACCCAATTGCGCATTCTTTTTTTAGATGTATATTTAGCATGTACATATAAGTGTGTGAGGTTAGGAGCTATCTCAATGGTTTTTAGAGTTAGATTATTTATTTGCATCAATATATCTGACCTATTGTGGGATGTGAATAAATATTTGTTGAGTGAAAAATAAATGACTGGCTTTATACTATGTCCTCCTTGAAAACCCTTAATGAATCTTAGCGAATGGCAGCAGAATTTAGTAATAATATACTTAATTCAATTATACCCCAACTTTCAGCTGTTGTGCTGAATGTGATATCATTACAGCCTGTGGTACTTGTGTGACTATTGATCTGGTTTTTCTTTTTCTTTTTTTGACAGAGTCTTATTCTTTTGTCCAGTCTAGTGTCCAGTGGTGTGATCATGGTTCACTGCAGCCTCAGCCTCTTGAGCTTAAGTGATCCCCTTGCCTCAGCTTCCCAAAGTACTGGGATTACAAGCATGAGCCACCATGACAGCCAAAGGCATTCTTTTTAATAACAGGCAGAAATAAGAATCAGATGCAATTTTTTCACATGTGACAGATGACAATATACATTCAAAGTCTTATCCCAGTGCCTGTTTAATTTCTGTTTCTTTGTCACAATACATTCTGATGGTATCAACACCATCAAGACATTCTGCAGAATACTACATTGACACATGTTATTGATACTACCATGAAATAAGACCAGATAAATATAAATCCACAAATTTTTTAGATTATTTGGTAATGCATTTGGGTTCTAGAGAATGAAAGATAAACCTTACAAAAGATTAGGGATATACTGTTCAAGAAAATTTAGGAGTGTAATGGTCTGGAATATACTTGCAAAATAAAAGCCATAATAGTGTATAACCTACCAGTAATAAAAGAATATAATGCTTGCAGGATTAATTTTAAATAAAACATTCCACAATTAGGAATGTTAAATTAGATACATTTATCTAGTGATATTGAAGACTGCTAGTTAAGAAGTTATAAAGCTAAAAGAGGCTTTTCAGCAGGTCTAGGATGATATGACCCAGCAGATCCCATGGTATTAGAGATATGTACATTAGAGAAGGTTTCCATGTGAGAAACCTCTGAAAGCTCCAGTGAGAATCTGGAGCTTGTCACAGATTATAAACCATTCAAGATTGAGTTTAAGAGGGTCCACAGTATTTAAGCCAATAATTGTATGTTTATTAGTCCACATACAACTGAAGAGAGAAGTGACCCAAGGAAGGCATATATATATAAAATCACAGGCAATGGAAATTGAATCCACTCCTTGTTTGGGTACCCGGAAGTAGCAAGATTGGAAGATGATGTATAGGAAGGTCTGGAAAGAAGCATATATATGGATTATTAAGAGTAGATCTAATGAGTGAGAATATTTATATTATACGTTAATGCCAAGCAGAGGCATCAATTTCATTGGAGGCAATACACAATAGAGTCAACAGAATGAACCAATTGGTATCAGCCAACCTCTATCTTCAGTCGCCATAGTGCTTTCTTAGTGAGTTTAGTAACTGAGCAGCTAAAGATATTGAAACTATGAATTAGACATTGAAAATGGCATGGTTTCTTGTACTAGATTAAAGAATTGGCCACAAATCCTTCCACTCTCATCAATCAACAGGCAATATGTGTTTTTCAATTCCTTAATCTATATTGGCCATGAGAAATGTTTTGACACATTTCATAACAACAAATATAATGCAGGAAGACACAAGAAAGTAGTTTCACATCAGGATATGTGCTGTCTCATTTCCCTTATATCTTTAGAATCCGCCTGCTGGAGAATGAGAGGCCATCTGGGGGATAACAACAAGACATAGTCAAAGCTTGCTGACCAACAGATATTAAAGGCCATTCTAAGTGATCCATATGTCATTTGACCCTCCATCTGACCATAGACACATGTAAGATTCCAGAAGAAATCAGCTAAGTCATCCCAACCCCCCCAGAATGATGAGCTTTAATAAATGCTTAATCTTTTAATTCACTAAGTTTTGAGTGGTTTGCAACATAGTAACAAGTAACAGATATAGAAATTAGCACCAAGAAGTGGGGTGCTGGCAGAAAGTAACTTAAAAAGTGGTCTTGACTTTGCAAAGAGTGGGCATGCAAAAGCAGGAAAAGAGTCAAGGAAGCTTTCTATACTATCTTGGAAAAGATGTTAGCTAGTTGTATAGTTGAAAAAAAACTGTAAATGTTGTGTTTTTACTAAACTTGTAAGGTAGAAAAGGTACCTGATTCATCATAGACCTTCCAGAAAATGTTCCAGAGACGTTTAGAAATGGTGGTTGACTTACCATAATTTCTTATAATAAAATAGAAGATAAAAGAATAAACTTCTGAAATAGGATCCTGCATAAATCATCTTTAACTAAAATATTTTCTTTACAGAAAAAAATAATAATGTGGTTTGGTTGCATCACTCAAGAATTCATTGGCCCTACTTCACATGACATTGTAAAAAAATTATCCCAGCCACATAAGCATTGAAGGCATGTCTGAAAATTCAACTCGGGAATGACACCTTGAAAGAATAGGGTATAATCCTTTAAAATATGGTAGATAAACAACAATTGTATGATCATTGTCCCCAGTAGATAGAATAAATGTATCTAGGAGCAAAACAGTGCAAATAGGATTTGTCCCACTCTGCAACACTCGGTACTCTGCTTGGAGAAATATTTCTTTTCATTATTGCAACTTTAGACCCTAATCACAAGAATAGACATGATGATAATCCTTGTGATAACTTTTGGCTCTTTGCTTCAGTAAACTAGAATCACAGAAAGAAAATGTCATACTGGGAGGGATAATTTACCGTGGTCAATGTGAGATCATGGGGCTATTGCAAAATAATGAAGGTGGAGAATTACATGTTTGACATGCAGATAATCTACTGTAAAATATACAAATATAGCAACCATTTTCTGATACATGCATGATAATTAGATATTCAAAATCCTACAGGGATGAAAGCATAGATGACATCACCAGTCAAGCTACTTAGACCAACAGAAGTGTTGGCTAAGAGGAAATAATACTTAAATATGTAGAAAAAAGGACAATATGAGTTATAATTTTAGAAACAACTATAGTGGAAGCTATAGTTCATCTAATTAATCTTTAATCCATTCATTTTTTGCAGAAAGTATGACAAATCATGCTCCTAGTGAAGCCGTGACAAGATAAAGTGAGCCTAAAGTCAGGAGCAAGCTGATCAGATAGAAACACGTGATGGATTGTAGTGGATGCTATTTGGTTCCCCCAGCTCATTTTTATTAGGCAAGTATGTCCATTCACCAACTGTCATAAATTTTAGCTGTTGATAGTTCAAAAGAGCACTTTTCTCTGGAGAATATTTCTCACCCAAATAGGAGTTGCCTTATCTGTGAAATTAAGCTCCCTTTCTCAATACAAAGACCTTATGCTTCAAATGTCGAATTTACATTTGGATAAAATAGCAGGGAAATTTTCTCCAGTGTGGGGCCAAGTTTGCCACAAAATTTATATTCCAGGCCTACTAGCAGGATTACAGCTGAACCTCATCAACAGCTGAGGCTGAGGCCACATTCTGGCTGATCTATGTTCCTCTATGTACCCCGTTGTAAAACAATAGATGGAAAATAGTTTAGTCTCTGAGGGCTGCTTGATATTTATTCCAACTACTCAACTCTGTCATTGTAGCATGAAAGCAATGTGTCTGGGTTCTAATATAATTTTATTTAGCAAACAGGGAGTGGTGGTGCATCATTTAATTCCTGGCAACCATTTGCCAATCGATAATCTAGGTTACATCAATTCAGAGAACAGTAAATATTAAATGTGGGGTAGTGAGCCAAGTATGCACCCAGAGGAAAATGTATAGTTCTGAAAACACTCATTGCTAAACTTGGATGAATTAAAATGAAAATGACTAAAAATTACATTTTAAAAGATCATGTAAAATAAATAAATGAAGAAAAGAAGGAAGTAAAGGAATAAAATCAGCTATGAATGAATTATAATAGAAAAACAGATGACTGTTTTTTATAACAGAAAAAAGTTAAAGAGCTTTAAAAATCTCAAAAGAATAAATCACAAGAGAGCCCAAGATAATATGGACAAAATGTAAATGCAAATCTAGAAATGTAAATATAATGAATATGTCATTTACATTGTTCTACATGACAGCAAATGATGAAATTCTTGTATTTTTAAAATTCTCATTATGTTGGACTGAAAGCTGACAAAGAGAACACATGAAATATATAGTAGGTAGTAATCTAACACAGAAATTGTTTCAAACATTTCAAATAGAAAATCACAATTAAAATGGAGAAATCTAGTAGGAAAATATATTGCATAATCACATAGAATACATCCCAGGAACTCAATGATACCCCAAATTTTGGAAACACATTAAATGTGTGAATATCTTGATCCATAAAGGAAAAACCTTTGGTCAAGTTGACACATATTTCTGATTAAAAACAATCAGTATAATAGAAATACATGCAACTATGTGCCATAGAACACATGTAGTTTGATTAATAGTGAAACTTTAAAAGCATTCCTATTAAAGTGAGAACTCAGATGTGGTAGCATGCTATCACCATAATCGTTTTCTAACATTTTCTAAAAGTGCCAGTCAATGGAATTTAAAAGGAGAAAAAAATATGGTACAAGTATTTTGATTGGCAAGGGAAAATTATTTCTATATTAGGAAATTATAATAGAATAAAATTTATGTATATGAGTTTGTTTAATTAAATATATATATATATACACACACACAAACATATGAGGGTGTGTGTGTATATATACATATAGTATTAACAAGACATAATTGAGTAAAATGACTATAAGTTAAATGTACAGTGTCAGTTGTGGCAAGTGTTCAGATACTGGGTTCCTAGAAAACTGGGATCAAGATACAACTCTGCCACTTATCAACTATGTGATATTAATATAGAGTTAACTTCTTTGAATCTCAGCTTTGTGATTTAATAAACTGAGATAACAAAAATATCTATCTATTTTTCTAGTTTGCCAGTTATTTATTATTCAGTTTAATATTATATATATGTTATTATTTATTATTCAGTATAATATTATATATATTTAAAAGAATAATATTAAATCTCAAATTTAAGCATGAAAATATTTAATATTATTACTAAAATGGTTATCCAGAAAACTATAACATTTATTGGAGTTTAGTAAAAATGTTAATAAAATTTTAACCACCGTGTAAAAGCAAGAGGCAAACGCTGTCCTAAATGATATGTACTTTATAATTCTCCCTTACATGAATGAATATAGATATTTTCTAGTTATACCGTAAACTCCAAAAGTCTCTCTGCATAATTAGTTTAATTTAGGAATTTTTCAAAATGACAGAACAGTCATTGAAATAAAGAGAATTATGGAAATATTCATAAAACTTTCATGAAAGAAAGACAAAGAATATGAGCAATATTCTCTAGTAATCAAAAAGTATTCCGGTAGTAAAAACACACCATATAAAAAACTTTAGCAAGAAAGGGCCCTCAGATATTGATAAGATGGGATAAAGAGAGCAAGAGACTAGGGGAGAGAGTCAGAGAAGGAGAGTGAAAGAGAATGAGGACTAAATTGCTTTCTGAAATCAGTGAGAAAAATATGGGTTGTGAATGCAGTGTCAGTATAAATAGCTATCATGTTAAATTTTTAAATGCTTATGAATATTTAAATAACTTTGAATTTGTAATCTTCAAAAAATAAAGATAAATATAATTTTATTTTCCTTATTAGTTTAATTAAGAAAAATATTCGAGAGTCCAATGCTGATGTAGAAATAATCTACTGTGGGAATGAAATTTGATGTGACATGTAGAAGGCAATTTTACAATAAAAAAGATGATGTTAAATCTGTGAATAATTTGACTCATCAACCCCACTTCAAGGCCTTTGATCTTAAAATGTGTAAGGACATACATATGTACAAATATGTTAGCCACTGTTTTTGATTGTAACAGCCAAATCTTGAAAGCAAATCAAATATTTAAAAGATTTGGTTAAATATATTACAGGAAAGCAATCTTTGCAGGTACTTAAGACACTGAGTAAATTTATTAATTTACCTGATTTATTTGCTTTCATTATAAGAAATGCTACATCAAATTTTGACATAATATTACCAAAATGACTATGGACTGTACTATAATTCTTTTTCAATATTTTTAATGAATCAGAGGGAATAAAATAACTACTTTTTCATAAGTGAAAAGGAATAATAATCATGCAAAAAGGTAGAGCAAAAAGACAATAGGAACCCTCTCAACTTTATATATTAAAGTATATATTGTATGTTAGATAATCTAAGCCACTGCCAAAATTTATCGTGCTCATATTTTGCAAAACTAAATGCAGTTGAAAGCAATTTGAAGAGTTGCTTCTGTCATGTTTTATACTAGGGTAATAGTCTTAACAAGTAAAACAGAGAAGTTGAGTCAAATATATATGACCCATTTATTTCTTCTTGTTAAATGCATTTCACTATATCTAGAAATTACTATTGCTGTAAAGTTTTGTGGGGTTTTTCTCAAGTAATCAGACATCGTAAATAAACCGTATAGTTCTTTTATGTGACTAAAGTGAAACATAAATTACTAAAAAGAAAAGCCTTTGTAATAACACTCCAAAACACTTCTAGGTGTTAGTGTTAGGTAGGGAAACTGGGAAAGTAGTTATAATAATACTGCCCCACTTGACACTACAGATGCTAATGAGAAGCCACACTAGAAATACTTCCAGAAGTAATGACAAGACTCTCATATTGTCTGAAAAGTGCAGCATATACAAACAAGAAACATAATTGTTTTAAATCTAACACTTACCTAAAGAGGGCATAATAAATCCTAAACCCATTTATTCAGGCCAAACGATTCCAGGAAATAATACATGTGAAACCCAAATCTTTTTTTTTTACTTTATTATTCATTTTATTTCAGTTTTACAACAAAAATTATACCATGAATATTCAATATTATTTTCAAAATCTTTCAGGAAAGTATATTAATGACTGCAAAATAGTCCAAGCTATGTGTATGTTCATTTATCTTAACTATTAATAATTTAACTTAATAATAAGATAAAAGTTTTCCAGATATATGTGCATCTTTAGACTCCACAAATTCTGCTTTATGATAATATTTACTAATCAAGTCTACTTGGTTCTTGTTATTATTATTATTATTATACTTTAAGTTCTGGGATACTTGTGCAGAACCTGCAGATTTGCTACATAGGTATACATGTGCCCATGGTGGTTTGCTGCATCCGTTATCCCGTCATCTACATTAGGTAATTCTCCTAACTCTAACCCTCCCCTATCCCTGCTCACCCTCCATCCCCCCTACAGGCCTCAGTGTGTGATGTTCTGCTCCCTGTGTCCACGTGTTCTCATTGCTCAACACCCACTTATGAGTGAGAACATGCCATGTTTGGTTTTCTCTTCTTGTGTCAGTTTGCTGAGACCCAAATCTACTAAATTTTAAAATATTGTAATTAAAGAAAAGCATTAAGAAGTATGTCTACTACTTGCATATTTCATTCTCAAATTCTAAAAATAGATTTAATGTTCATTATAATATAAATATTTAAAACGTTTCAGAAAGTGTTACAACACAAAATGAAATGCCATAGTATTATAAGCAAAATTCATGGCTGTGTTTAAAATTATATTCTTTTGTGTGTCAATTTTACTATTTTTCAGCTTTTGGATTTTTGACACTACCTAATATATTTAACTGCTAATTTTTCTAATGCATTTTATATTCTACTGAATCGCATGATTTAAAAGAAAAATGAAATATTTGTGCTTCTATTGCTGTTTGAAAATTAGTTCTTGAAAACCTGACAAAAGGATACCTAATTTATAATATTTTCCTTTTATAAATGTGAAAAAAATAATTTTTAGTTTTTAAAATTTTTCATTCTAAGATATCATTTTAACGTGAATGGTGGCTTTATGCAAAAGCAAATAAACACAGAAATAAATTCCCTGTTTTTAACCTTTGCTTTACATTGCTGTGCCTAATTAATGTATTTCTAGAGCTAAAATAAAATAAAACATTAAAATTAAGATAATTTTCAAATCAGGAATTACACTTGAGTCACTGTTCCCATAATAATTACTGATTTCATCTGTTGATTTATTGAATATTTCATGCAAAATGAATTATGGGTGTTATTTAGCCAAACTTCATACAGTCAATTTTTTTCATAATTACTTTATGGCAATTATTTTATATTTGCAATAGAAGGCACTAAAACAATTAAGGTAAATTATATTTACAAAAGAAATAGAATGAATACCAAAAATATTAAAGACTCATCCAACTATCACATATAACATATAAATTAAATTTCCAAAACTCATTTTTAGTTTATATTTTGTTGACATGTATTTGAAAGTGTCTTACAAAAATCGTATCTTTAAAAAAACCACATATGACATGAAAGTGAGAAGGGGCATAGGCTTTCTAAGAACACAAGCAACAAATTACTTAATAAAAGACTATTTTTTATTTTATTTTATTTTATATTACTTTAGGTTCTGGGGTACATGTGCAGGTCATGCAGGGTTGTTACATAGTTGCATACATAACCAGGTGGTTTGCTGCCTCTATTCCCCCTTTGACTATATCTGGCATTTCTTCCCATGCTATCCCTCCCCCACCTCCCACTATTTTTTTTTAAAGTAAGCTAAAAATTAAACATTTCAAAATTAAAATACATAAGTAAAGAAAATGAAACTACAAACTGTAGTATGTAGAAAGGAAATAACAACAGTAGTAAACTACATAACTATTTCAGCCGAACAGTTTTTACAAACATAGCAGAAAAAGAGAAACACCAGGACCAATAACAATATTCAGTAAGACATATAAAATCAAAATGACTTTCAAGCATGGGCTCTCAGATTTTCAGCTCCACCTTATTTTACAATAGATAAAGAAAAAGTTTGAAAAACTATGGACAGACCACAAAATAATTTTTTTAAATCAAATGAGTAATTTTCTAGTTTAGGATTTGACTTTCTTTCCCTGAAAATGTGTAACAAATTGCTAGTAAAAATAAAGGGAGAAAAATTTCTATAAAGTAATATATGCATAAACACAGAATCATAGTATATCTGCCTTAAAAATTAATGTTCAAATATTTTTAATTTATGCTAATTCTACCTGTAATTATCAGATACAGTTTTCTTAAAGGTCAAAAAACCTACAAAAGAACTGTCAATACAAAAATTTTCCAAAGGATTACAAATATTCTGAAGGGCTAAAAATGAGCGAGAAAAATAAATTAAATAAATGGTAGTTTTGTTTTGTTTTGTTTTGTTTTTCTAATAATATCTTTTAATGAGATGCCCTGGAAATAATATCAAGGCTGAGCTTTGTAACTTCTTCATTAATGAAATAAGAGAAAAATAAATGATATCACTTTAAATCTTAAATTTTGCTAAATTAGGATCTATTTAAAACAGATACAGAATACAATGAGCTTTAACCCAGACAAAAATTAATTAAGGTACTAAATGGCAAAATGTTAGCAAACTTAATTTTGTTTCATGTGGACTGTATGCATAATCACAAATACAATCTAAACTCATCTTTCTTTTATATGTATTGCAAATAAATATTGACTTAGTGTCTCTGGTTTAGTAGAGGTGTTGGATCCATATGAGTCAGTTAGAATTTGGATTGCAATTTTTTGTTTATTTGAACATATCCTCCTTTAAGAATATCTGATCGAAGACAGTAAGGTGTATAACTATTTTTACCAAAGTTTAAGAGTTTTTCATCCTGTAGTGAACCCATTTCTTTTTCCAAAGAAGCAGTTATGATCATATGAATTAATTAACAAATGGATTCACTCTATAACATCAATGTCACTTTTAAATAGTTTGGTAAAGAAAATTAAAAGTAAGAACACGTATTTTTTAGTTAAATATATAATTAAAACTGCTAACTCATAAACAGTACTAACTATGGTATTTGAAACATGTTCCTGACATTTGTGAACTAGTTTATTCCTTACCAGAATGCAATGAGATAAATATCATTATAGTCACAGTCGTGTTGCAAATAACAAAACTTAGATTCAGAAATGCTAAGTGCCTTAAAGCCAAACAAACAGCTAATGGCAATGGTCAGTAGACCAGCTAGTATCCTTTTATATATTTATCATTGCCCCTTCAAATGGGTGTTTGACCAAATGCAAATAAAATCCAAGTCGAAGCTTCAATTTTGAAGAAGGATTTCCCTCTTGACTTACTGAAATCTCCCTGAATTTACGTAAGCCTCAGCACAGGTATTCATATTTACAATACAACTTCCATTGCTGGGTGAGTGATGCTGGGTTGAGTGGTTGGAGGGATAACTTGACAGATGGAAAGGCTTTCACAAAGGCATGTGGTTTTATAAAAATTCACACATCACATCAAATTTCAAACACAGTAGCACAGTGTAATGGGTTGTCAGGATAAGAAATGAAGGAATTCCCTATACATTTACATTCACGCTTGCATTTGACATTCAGGAAAACCAGTAAGTTTATACAAATGAGTATTTCTTTATATTTAAAAAAAAAAACTTTTTGAGATAGCTTCCTAAAAAGAAATATCACGTTTTATAGAGCTTACAACTTCCCTGGAAAATGTAGATAATGGTCATGAACTCTGAGTAGAGCTTCCTCATCTAATAATGCTTTTAATTTCTAGTTTCTCAGAGTTTTATTGCCAATATTTCTAATTTCTACATTTTACCTATGTAAAGACATTCACTAGTAGACATAAATAATTCACATCGGTTAATATTTAAGTAAGGGTGATATATTACTTAATATTGTACAATATTCTTATCTTTAAAAAATAATGAAATGACATTTAGAAAATCAATTCCTTAAATACCTGGTCTCCTGTGCTTTGGAATTGAAAGAAAAGAAAAAAAAAGAAAATCTAGTTGACTCTAATATATAGTATAAAATTAGTAAACCTATTTTGATCAAAGTGACTTTCCTTTGAATTAGAAACAACTCCATTTCATACAATAAGTAAAGAATAATCACTTCACCTTAGGCTATAATAACTTCTCAAATGCATCACTAAACAACTTTATATATGGCACAGATTTTAGAGAAAGAATCCCATTTAAAACTTTATTAAATATATATGTGTGCCAATGATATGTATTACTAGCGGGGATTTTTTTTGATCCAGTACTACTTTTTATTTATATAGAAATTGTGAATCACTGTAATGAAAATAAGCATTGCACCACGCATTTAGCATCCGAAAGAAATCAGGGTATCCTAATGAAAAGCAGGTAAAGGGCCTCATGAGAGTAAGGAAGTAGGTGGAATGACACGGTTAACACATGTTGCTCCTCTTTTCTAGAGCTCTTTTGCTGGTGTTTATGAGAATCTATGGGGAATTCTGAAGTTATCTGGTCAAGAGAGACATCAATACTTTCTCATTTTTGAAAGATTACTTAAAAGTGTATGAGAAGAAAAACAAAGGAGAGACCAAAGATCAATATGAATAAGAATAGTTACAATGAAAATTTTGCTAATCAAGTCATGTTATCCAAAATCATTATTTTCCTAATGTTAGACTTCAAAACATTTCCTATACTACGTATTCAAATGAAGACAGCTGACAGATAAATATAAGATATTCCATTTATTGGTAGCTACTAAAATTCATAACAGTTATTCACGTGTTTAAAAAAACAGTTATTAATGTGTAACAAATGTGTTTTCATAAAAGCTCTTTGATAATTAGATATTAACATACTATGCCAATAGTATAATAACAATTATCTCAAAAACTGAATTTTTCTATTTATAATGGAGCACCATTTTTGTGTCACAAGAAAGTGAGTTTCTTAGATCTGTTCAGTGGGTAGGCTCATATGCAAGAAGGATGACATACAGATTCACTATTTTGAGGAGAGATTTGGCTCAGGTACATGTGGAAGAGGGTGTAGTGCCTTAGGAAATTTACTCTTAAATTTTTCACACAATGTGCATATTGTGAAATGAGATTAGAAGAATTATTGGGTAAGGAGGACATATGGAATTTCAATTAATAATGATTTGCTTTAATAATCCAAGTTCTAAATATAAACTCTCAGATAGAACATGATAAACTATCCAAGAGCAAAAAATAGCGAGATATAAAATCCTGGAAGCATAGGGTCCTGGAAGTGAAGATTCATTAACAATCTGTGTGCCTCTAATTAGGACTTTTTTTTTTTTTTTTGGTGACTGTTACCCTCTAATTTTTTCACTATGATATAATTCACATACACTATAATATGTAAACTTCATTACTTAGGAAAAAAATGGGTTAGATAATAGTAAAATAAAGTCAACAACATAACAAAAACCCCAAAACTTTCTTCATTTTTTATCAAAGAATATATCTCTGCCTTTTTAAATAGACACAACCACATAAAAAGAAAAAGTGAAGCAGATATATTTACAAATACAACTCTCAGGAAAAAATATGAAAGTAGTAAGTAAAGTATTCCTTAAGCAAAGGAAATAAGGAAAACTAATGAACCAAAAATACTTTTGCTTTTTAAAATGTATAAACAGACTGAAACTGCTTTTGCTGTGTCCCACCTTTTCGTATTTGTATAAATGCCCAAATTTAAAACAGCACTGGACTTCACCAGTATGTCAGCAGCATGATTTTCTATGACAGATTTATTTGGATTGTTATTTAGATGTAAAATATTTGGAATGGCTCTATCTATTGTTTGGATGAGTTACATTGTGTGAACTAGAAATACATGCTGAATCTGCCAGCTGCTGCATAAAATATTTCATTAGTATCGTGACCTCATTTGTTAGATTGAATTGTAGTCTTTTTGTCAAGTATCCCCCCCACAGATATATTCTATTTTAGAAAAATAGAATAAAAACAACACAAATGAGAAGATAATTAATTCATATCTGTGAAACTCAGAATGCCCAGAATGTAACAATTAACACTGTATATGATACAAATTGCAATTAAATTTCTATTTTTAATGTAGTTTAGGTAACAAAACTTTGCAAATACTTTGGAAATTTTTAAATTTTCTTTCATAGCAGAGATTCATTCAAATTAGATGCTTTTAGTGTTATCTCTATATATGTGTGTGTGTGAGTACACACACACGCACACACATATAATTTGAATGCAAATTAGTATTACTTGTAAGAAAATACTTTAGATCTTATAAGACAATCCTTTATCATTTTAGAATATAACATAAGGATAATCGTTATCACTAAATTTGTGGTACCTCATAAATAAACAAAGCTGCCATATGCTTATTTTATACAACATTAGTAATCCTGATTTGAGCCTAAGCTGTGTTTGCTACTGATACAACCAAACCTATCTGATGAAGTAGAGTATTTCTCCTGGAAATAATTCATTTTAAAAATAAGGTTGGCATAAGGACTTTGTGTAGTCAGAGAAAGGCACAGAAAAAGCCTACAGCAGATAAGAGGATAGCAGAGATTTGCCATCTTATGACCATGGAGGCTTATTTGAATATAACAGAGGATGAAGCTAAAGGAAACATTTCCCAGAAGGGCATTGTAAAATTCAGAAACATGTGGTGATTTTGTTCACAGATGACAATGTATAATGTCAAGGTGCAAAGAAGCATTCCAGGAATTGTTACATAGGTTGGAATATAGCCTCAGCATACGGAGGGTCTTAGAGGAAGAGAGTTAGTATGTGAAAGAAAGCAAAATCAGTGTCCAGCCAGTAAACTTGCAGGATGTGATCATGCCCATCAAAAAGAATAAGGTAACTGGCAGATGAAAATGTACCACGTGCAGGATTACTTGGCACATGTATATGTATAAACATACAGGGATGTCCACAATGTGCACCACAAATCTGAGTATTGGACTATAGAGAAGACTGAATAACTGACTGAAAACTACAGGAATAAATGAATTCATGTTCAAAGTGAATGCAATGAGAGAAGACAAGAATGAGATTTTGAGATGTGTAGTAGGTGAGGGCATGCATGTTCTAATAGCAGAATAAATGACTATACCTTTGACACCTCGTAAAGAGAGTAATTAATTTTGAATTCTTCATTTAAAAGCAGAGTTTATCTAGTAATGCTGTAAGTTTCTGCTCCTGCCTCATACTATACTGTTTCTCTCTCTCTCTCATGCACACACACACACACACACACACACACACACACACACACTAAATTTTTTTAACTATTTACTCCTACTTCATAGCCTCCCTGTTAGTTATTTTTTTTTTTCTATTTCAATCTCCTGTTTACCTGGACATAACCTTTTTGATAAGAAAGACTTTTCCCAGTTTTCAAGCTAGTGTATGAGAATATGGCTAACTCTCTCCATTTACTTAAAACTTCATCTGGGAGAATAATATGAGAGATTAGGGAGGGATGAGAAGGAAGTCTCAGGGTAAGGGTGAGACTTTTTAAATGACAGATCTTACAGCACTTTTTATTCAATAACAGAATTTCCAACAGGAGTTTTGTGTTCGGTATCACATCATAAATTAATAACCTATATTTTAAGAACAAAAGTATAGATAGTTATGTGGTCTTGCTGAGGTGGATAATCTGACAGCATAATCAGATTTCCTTCAACTAACTTTTCTAGTAGATTTCATAGATGTGTAATGGCAGTTAGGTTGATGTGAGTAGGGTAATGTGATTATGGCTCCTAAGCATAGATGTCCTATATCTTAGCACAATATCCTACATAGGAAAAACTGAGGAGAGAACATATATGTAGTAAAGCTGAAGGGTATAAGCAAGGAATATTTCTCCAGGGTTAATGTATGCCAGTGCTAAATATTTAAAAATCATGTTCTCAACAAGTTTAATAGGTTGATATATATTAGAGATTATTTTTATTTGTGTAAATGTATGGGGTACGTGTTTAAATGTATGGGGTACATGTGTAATTTTGTCACATGCATAATGTAGTGGTGAAGCCAGATATTTTATGTTATCCATCACCTGAATAACATACATTATACATATTAAGTAATTTTTCATAATTTACTTCATCCACCTCTTCAACCTCTGAGTTTTCATTGTCTATAATTCCACACTCTACGCTTATGTGTATACATTATTTAGCTAGGACTTATCAATGCAAACATCAGGCATCTTTCTGTGTATTAGTTGTTTCACTTAAGATAAAGGCCTCCAGTATCAAAATCATATAAGACATCTGAACTTAGTAGCCATAATCATAACATTATGATTTCTGACTAGTGTAAGATGGTATCTCACTTTGTTTGAATTTGCATTTATCTAATGATTAATGATCTTAATCATTTTTACATGCCTATTGGCCACTTGTATGAAAAATGTCAATTTATGTCATTTGTCTACTTTTTAATGGGATTACTTGTTTTAATGTGTTACTGCTGTTGAGTTCAGTTCTGTACAAGTTCCAGATACTATTCCCTCTTCAAATGCATAGTTTGTAAGTATTTTCTCCCATTTTGCAGGTTATCTGTTAACTCTGTTGATTATTTCTTTTGTTGTGAAGAAGCTTTTTAGTTTAGTTAATTCAATTTTTCTATTTTTGTTTTTGTTGACTGTGGTTTTGAGGTCTTAGTGATGAATTCATTGCTTAGACCAATGTCCAGAAGAATTTTCCCTGGGTTTTCTTCTAGTACTCATATTTTCGTGTCTTACATGTAAATCTTTAATCTATCTTAAGTTGATTTTTGTATATAATGAGAAGGAACCAGTTTTATTATTTAAACTAAAGAAGAACCATGTAAAGGTTTTAACATTTTTTAAGTCAAATTTACTTATTTATTTATTTATTTATTTATGTTATACTTAAAATTTCTGGGATACATGTGCAGAACGTGCAGGTTTATTACATAGTTATACATGTGCCATGGTGATTTGCTGCACCCATCAATTCGTCATCTACATTAGGTATTTCTCCTAATGCTATCCTCCCCTAGCCCCCATCCTCCAACAGGCCCTGGTGTATGAGATTACTCTCCTTGTGTCCGTGTGTTCTCATTGTTCAACTTCCACTTATGAGTGAGAGGATGCAGTGTTTGGTTTTCTGTTCCTGTGTTAGTTTGCTGAGAATGATGGTTTCCAGCTTCATACATGTCTCTGCAAAGGACATGAAATGATCTTTTCGGCTGCATGGTATTCTGTGATGTATATGTGCCACATTTTCTTTATACAGTTTATCATTGATGAACATTTAGGTTAGTTCCAAGTCTTTGCTATTGTGAATAGTGCTGCAATAATATACACATGCATGTGTCTTTATAGTAGAATGATTTCTAATCCTTCCAGTGTATACCCGGTAATGGGATTGCTGGGTCAAATGGTATTTCTTTTTAAATAATTTGCACTCCCACCAACAGTGTAAGAGTGTTCCTATCTCTCCACATCCTTGTCAGCATCTGTTGTTTCCTGACATTTTAATGATTGCCATTCTAACTGGAGTGAGATGGTATCACATTGTCCTTTTGATTTGCATTTCTCTAATTACCAGTGATGATGAGTCTTTTTTTTCATATGTTTGTTGGCTGCATAAATGTCTTCTTTTGAGAATTGTCTGTTCATATCCTTTACCCATTTTTTGATGGAGTTGCTTGTTTTTTACTTATAAATTTATTTAACTCCTTTATAGATTCTGGATGTCAGACCTTTGTGAGATGGATACCTTGCAAAATTTTTCTTCCATTCTGTAGGTGGCCTGTTCACTCTGATGATAGTTTTTTTTTAAACATTGTTTTATGTCAAATTTACTTTTTAGAGTGTTTTGTTGTTGTTGTTGTTAAGATGTGGAGGATTGTGAGACAGACGGCATTAGGTGATCAAAATTGTAATTAGAAGTAAGTGGTGAGAGTCCTGAAAAGACATGGCAAATAAAAAAGAGTAAACAGGATAGAATAAAATTTTAAAATATTTAGTAGACATTAAGAATAATGTGAAAGAGTAGCACATTGAATTTAGGTAACAGAGAAATATATTGATCTAAACATACTGGAATAATATTCTGCCTTTGCAAATCTGCTTCCCCATGGTGAAATTTCCCCTCGGACTAGAGATGAGAATGGAAAGAGAATTGGTTGGTTTCCTAATATGAAGGCAAGTAGTGGGCAAGTCATTTGAGACCTGAATTTATTAAATGTTTTTTCCAATATCAATTAGCCAAGCTCATTGGCGATAATGATATCATGTGCAGACAAATTATGAAAATTAGTTGTGGATATTTCAAAATAGGAAGCTGAGTATTTTTCAACAACTACACAAATTGTATAAAAATTAAGAGATTTTGTCCATTATTACAAAATGCAGTGTTGTGATTACTGTACTATGTTTCTTCCTATTGCTTTCTAATAATACACTTTGTGAAGGAATGTCACAATTGTGATTTCAGTGTAGAGTCATTTTTAAAATGCCAATGCATATTTGGCAAAATACATAAGAAGTGTTTCTTACATAAAAAGAAACACTGGAGACAGAAGGTTCAAAAGAGAAACATACCTAAATTTTGACTCATTATCAAGTAAGCTGAAAAAGAGAACATTCACAATTTTGCAAACTATCAAACCTTATCTTTAATTTAAATTACTATTTAATTTCATCCAAACCTAAAGGCCGTTTGAGACGTAAAGAAATCCTTATGAATATTTTGAATTTTGCTAATTATAAAGCACAGCTAGAATCTTAAAAAAATTAGTATATAAGTTATCTGCTGATTTTGCCTTTGTCACATCTTGAAATCATTAAGGGATATTCTAAAATGAGTTCCCACTATACCTTGAATGCAACTAACCTTCAAAATACTTCTGAGTGTAACAGGATATACATTGCTTTGCTGTATTTATGAAATTTAGCGTGTGGTGACAATTGCCTATTCAATTTGTATCTATGTATAGGGAAATTTTAGATAAAGCAGAGGACATCTTTATTGATCATTCCTTCATTATTACTGAATACATAATTTCTTAGTTATACAAATCAAATAACAAGACAAGGATATTGTGCTATGATATCCAATTTACAGAGAAATTATATCCATTCTTTAAGAGCTTGTTTATCTATGTATCACTTTGTATTACTAAATGTAGACATGCAGGTTAACTCTCATTTAAGGCATACAGACTAGCTCCCACCCTGAAGCCCCAGAGAAAGCAGCAACCATTTGTGTAGTCCATAATTGTCACCTCCAATCCCCAGGAATATGTTTTATCATGGAATTCATTTTCACTGTCTTTTCAAGGATATGAGATTGCCTGAATTGCTGGCTGCAGGGATCTCAGTAATTTTTCTCACTGACTAGCCCTACAAAATCACCCCCTACATGGGAAGAAGTTTCTAGAAATAAAGGGATAGCAAGTATTTCTATCTCCTAAGAAAACCATTTGTTTTAATTGTGTTTTGGTTTGTGCTATAATAGAAATCATCTCTATTGCTATGTGATATGTACACGATAAATAAGTTTCAGAATGATTAAATGCCTTAGACTCACTTCAACTATTATTTTCAAAAGCCATTTATTCTGGACATAGTAGAAAACCATAGTGAATACTTATGAAATAATTTGACACTAGTGATATTTCTATGAGTATCTTAAATATTCTCATCTTTCCTAAAGAGAGTGTGTTTTATGTTTGCAAAGTAATAAACGGAAGACAGTTCGTGACTTTATAAACTATTTATTCATAACATAAATATTTCTGATTTCCTACAGAAGTTATAGCCTGTTATTTACTTTTCCAATTTTTTCCTCAAAAAATTAGAATCCAGCAGCATTTTAACAAAAATGACCGAAAATATAATTCACTTTAGAGGAGAATGTAATAGAGTCAGTTGTACTACACTAAAGATATTCCAAAATGAAAATCTAGACTGTGTTATGGTACATCATCTAGGGATAGCAAAGATATGTATTTAATTTATAAACTTTGCATACTTAAAATCACAATAAATTATGATTTCATGTGGAGAAAATTATAATGAAGTCGTTCTTAAAAAGCATCACTTTTTCTGATTAATTACCTGAAGATTTACTAATTGAACAACAAGAATTGTAATTTTCTTCTCTTTGTCACTATTTCTTCAATTAGATTTTGGTAAGTATAGGATAAGTTTGCATCTCAGTAAAAACAAAATTTCAAATTGCAGTGGCTTAACACAATAAGGATCAATTTCTTGATTATACATTACTTATTCATACAGTTTGGATGGAAGCTGGGCTTGACTCAGACTCACAGAGCATTAGGCTGACATTAGCTTCACCTTCTTACACCTGTAACATCTGGAACAACTAGAACCATATATTAGAAGATACAACTGGAAAGATATGTGCTAGATTATTTATACTTTGGCTAGTAAGTGATAAAACATTATTTCTGTGCACAGCCCCTTGTTAAAACTTAACACATTATTACCTCCAACTAGTCACATAAATGTTAAAATACATGCGTGAGCTAGTGAATATTTGTTGACCATTATATTTCTAGAACACAAACATTAAGAAGAAAGAGGTGGGACTAGATGTATCAGGTCCCTCCAGTTATAATACTCTGTGATCTTACATTTTCATATGCTATTGCTACCCTTATTGGCTTATGAACCCAGTATATTCTGTCTCAGGGCCTTAGGTTTTACATATATGTCTACATGCATTCAAGATACAATTTGTTTGAATCACACCAATCTATCAATGCAGATTCTTCTACTCACAGATCCACAGGCATGATTCTCAACCTGGTTTTTCAGAAACATGGATTTTTTTATTCTCTTATGCTGTGTTATATCTATCCTTAGAATAAAATGCCTTCAGTTCTGGACAATAATACATCACTAAATTTTAAGAATAAAAAGTATTTATGGTTAAAAATTAGACACTAACTGTATTGGCATGTGACTCTACAAAGACCAATACAGTTTTCTTGACTCTATTTATTCTTCATTAAATTTTACTGAAATTCAAGGTAAAAGCCTCTGTGTGACTAATAAACTTGTTTTTTTTTTTTTAAGAGAGGGAAATTTAAATATTCCTACAGTCTACCGTTAATGTCCTTCACAGTAAATGCTAATAGTGAGCATGTCAAATAAATTGTTTAAATTTTATATTGCCAGCCAGTGTTAATTTCTTATTTTTCCCAATTAATTAATCGATCTACCTGTACTTTAGGATGATTTGAATGAAAGGATAATCTTCTTTCTAGAAGTAAAATGATCTCCATAGAGATATAGCAAAAGGTTACCTTAAGTAGTCATATTTTCATTATTATTCAAAGTATAGTTGGAAAGATCATTGTTCTTCTGAGCAGTTACTTACTCTGCCCTTCCCATTTTAGTGGTTCTGCTCCCACAGAGCATTACCTGTTAGAAACAATAACTTACTTACAAGATGTGATGCACAATTAGCTTCTTAACATTAAGGAGATTTGCAGGCAAAAAACTAAAATTTCAATGGTATATACAAATAACATTAATTCTTACATCAAGTATTTTTCCTTAAACTTTGTATAATGAGGTTGTTTTCTTACAGATACAACTTTATCTGCACATATTAAAAACAATAAAAGTGGCTAATCATTAATTTTACAAAGAGAATTTTTCCTATGACCACACACATTAAATATCATTTTTATATTTAATTAAATCATTAGAAATTATGTTATGTAACAATTGTTATATCTTTATTGTGACAAAAGTAACTGATCAAAATTTCTAGCCAGGCAAATTAACTCATCACCTTCAAGTAATCTGACTTATAGTCATGTAGTTTTAGAATGCTCAGGAGAAGATTATTTTAATTATATTGATTTGTTAATATTCTTGAGATATTTTCCTAAAATTTATGTTTGTGTTACATTTGAATAATCTAAAATAAAAATGTTAACTTTAAAGTTAATGCACATATATTTTAAAAAATGATAAAAAGACAAAAATTATAAAACTTTTCAACTCTTGAACTTAGAATAAAGTTTAATAAGGCAGTAAGACTAAGGTCAGTAGTGGACTCTACCAGGAAGTATTTTTTATAGTAAAAATACAGTCCTCTGTATATGGTATAATCCAGTGAATTGTAATTATGGTGCTATAATAGTGTTTTTGATTCTTTGGGGGAGCAATTTGTAAAGGAATTTTCTTTTGGATCCAATAGAAAATCCATGGACAATAATTTAAGTCCTGTTTCTACCTAGACACGAATGAATAAAAATTAGGTAACTTAATGTGAATCTCTTTGTTAGCATACCAAAAGCGGTTTAAAACTTTTTCCTACTTACAGGTGAACTGAACTAAACATATATTTTAATAGCTTTATGTGTTCTCACTTGTATTGTTGTTAGTGAGCTTTTAAAAATAATACATTTTCTTTCCTAATGGGCAGACTTTAAACCAAATGTTTCATAAGATGTAAATCAGGTATATATTTCAATAGTATTTTTAGAGACAATCATGTTAGTTCATAAAAATTCTTGGGAAAAGATCAGCAAAAGTGTTTATAAAACCACAAAACTGAAACAAAAGCTAAACTCTCTGAGGTACTATCCTGGTTAACACATCTGGAGGCTTAGCTTTCATGCTGTGAGCCTTTATCATACATAAAATTACATAATCAAGTAATTTCTGGGCACTGAAGCCTGTTTGAAGAGATAGCCAAAATTAGACACAACTATAGTTTAACTTAAGACAGATTTTGTTGTTTTTTCATTACATACATTTCCAGATATAAGACAGAAATGCTGAATCATGGTAGAGTAATGGTGAAGTTGTTTCTAAAAGTATTTTAACAGATGGTCTATGTTTTAATAATATGCATTAATTTTTTTCTTTCCTACTTAAAGTTATAAACTTCGTGAAATCCTTATTTATTCAAATTATTTTATTAGAAACTGGCAACTTATGATTCTTTCCAGCTGATGACATACTTTTTGATACCTGTAGGAAGCAGTCATTTCAAATGATGATCCTGTCAACCCATTCTATTCTGTAATTCATAAAAACAATGCTCTGTGTGTGCTTTACTTCTAGAAAGCTTGACCCCGCAGTTTTAGTTTTAGCTATATACATTGACAGCCAGACATTTTTATGAAGACAGTATTATGATTTCATATCAAATGTAGTCCAATCACTGCTCATGAATTCAGTCATTATCATTCCCAACGAACAATACTGGCAATCTTATCCTTCATGGAATAAATTGGAAATGCAGATGGATAATCTGGGAACTATTCCACTGAATATCTTTAAAATTACAATTATTATAAAGCATAAATTTGTAAGGTGCAGTTTATAGTTTTAATAAATAGGGTTCTGATTAACTGTATCATTTTCTAAATCAGATGTAATATTAGATCATTTACAGAAATAAGATTTATACCACTCTGCTGCTTTAAGACAAATTTGAAGTCTAGGTTGTTCTTTCTATTATGATATTGAAAAGCAAAGTGAGTTTGATTCAGGAAAAACAAAATGCTTTGTATTCAGAAGTTAAAGAGCCACACTTAAGTCTATTTCTTTAGAAAAATATTGAGTGCAGTGGAAAAATAGTAGTCCAGGTTTTAAAGATACATTGAAGTTCTCATATTTCAACCTATCTTTTGGTGCTGTAGTAATGACAACTATCTTTTCTTCCTAATGGTTTTCTCTAGTCAGATGTCTTATTCCAAATGTATCCCTTTATCTTTATTTTACTCCTTAATCTTTGAAAATCTAATGGGTTAATTTGCTTTCTATAAATGCAGGCCCATGTACTGATTACATAGCAATGGAAATATACCCCAAAAGTTGGCACTGCAGGATGGTACAAAATCCTATAAATACATGTAGGTCATTTCCTTAGAAACCCATATGCAATTCTAAAAGAGAAATAAGGATTCTATGAGATCTCTACCCAAAAGCCACTGGAAAGAAACAAAGTAATTAACTGATTTATGTTATGCAGATAACATCCTAGATATTTGAACAATGAGAAGAAAAATTTAAAATAACTGTGAATGTGTTAAAATGAGTTGAAAATGTAGATAAAATGTGTCAGCAAAAGAAAAATTACAACACAGTAATGGAAAATATAAGAAATATTAGAGGAAAGTCTTTTGACAGAAAAAAAATTGATAACAAACAGACACATGAATCTACTCAAGGAAATAAACGTCTCCTAAGTGGTTAAAAAGAAGATAAATATAAAAGACATAGTTTTATCTATGGTTATATATGATTATATACAGATTTAAAGGCATACCACCTTGCCATGTATGTACATATACAACAATCCTGCATGATCTCACATGTACCCAGAACCTAAACTACAATAAAAAAGATTATATTATTATCTCACTAAATAAAAATACAGTAGCAATGTATTTCAAGTTTATAAAATTTATAAAAAGAAAATATATGGGAAACTAGTACAAAAGACAGGAAAGAAGAATTGCATATTACTTGAAAGTCATTCTACTACATGTGTAGTAAAATATGCCTATTTCAAAACATACTGTGATTAATCAAATTTGTATATTGCAAATTCTAGGAAAACTGATATATTTTAAAGTTTCTATAAATAATATAACAATTGCTAGATAAAATGAATTTTGGAAGACAATTTGCTCAATATGAAGCAGAAAAAATGGTCAAATAACAACAATAAAACCAAAAAATAATAGGCAGAAAACATAGAAAACAATTAACAAGATTTAGATCTTCCTTCGAATATTTAAATAACTGCATTGAATATAATTGGTATTAACAAATTAATTAAAATAAGAATTTGCCAAGTTGCAAAATAGAGAAATGACACAACTATGGGCTATTTACAAGTACCTACTTTAAGTACAATTAGAGCTGGGCAAACTAAGGCCTGGTGGCTAAAACTCTTCCATCATCTCTTGTTCTGTAGCTCATGAGCAAATACAGTTTGTAGGTATCTTAAATGGCTAAAAATAATTTAAAATAATAATATTGTGTTATATGTGAAAAGTATACAAACTACAATTTCCAATGTTCATAAATATCTTCCTAAGAACACAGCCATGTTCATTAATTTATGTATTGTCTATGATCACATTTGTATTACAACAGCAGAGTGAAATCCTGTGACAGAGACCATATGTGGTACTCCTATTACTTTGTATTGCTGTTCAGCACATTACATATATCAGTAATGTAGTTATAATTCAGCAATATTTTTGTACTATACATATCACCATACCATTATTTTTTTGTTTGTTACTTAATATAGTTTAGCTATTTGTTCCTTCCAAATCTCATGTTGAAATGTAATGTAATGAAATACACTCCTCTCTGTTGGAAGATGGGTCTAGTAGGAGATGTTTTGGTCATAGGAGGCAAATCCTTCATGAATTGCTTGGTGCCATTCTTATAGGATTGAATGAGTTCTTACTAAATCCAATTGTTATAAAGTGTCTGGAACCTCTTGTCCCCCTCTGTTCCTCTCTTGTGATATGACATGCTTTCTCCCTCTTCACTTTCAGCCATAGTAACTTCTAGAAGGTCTCATGAGAAATAGGTGCTGATGTCATGCCTTTTACAGAGGCTGCACATCTGTAAGCCAAATAAACCTCTTTACTTTGTAAATTACTCAACCTCAGGCATTCCTTTGTAGAAACACAAATTGACTAAAATATTACTAAATTATAATCATCATGTCATAAAAAGAGAGAACGATAGAGAAATGGACTATGATTGTCACACTCTTATAGCAAAGAAGAGTGTGTATTGTTTTATTATTGAATTCTATCACAAACTTTGTATTCATTATGCAATATCACTATATCTGTACTAAAAGAATGCAAGTTGATATTACCAGACTAAGCATTCTTTACCGTTTCCTCAGCTAACAAAAGAATAACAGTTGAAATATTACAAAAGTAAAAATGAAATATCTAAGCGTTTCCTCAAAAAATTAAAAAGAATATATAAACAAAATAGAATTCTGTGTATCTGAGTTGTTAGCCAAGCCAGGAAAAATCATTGACTGATGCTTAGTTAACCAAATAACGGTATCTTAGAAAAGTCAATAAAATGTGTCAGAGAAAATAAATATCTTTAAAGAATATGAGCCTTACAATGAGAGCCACTGCAGGAACATTTTAGAATACTGGGAGTAATATCAATAATCTGCTAAAATTAAGGTAACAAATTTCAAGTTGTTTGCTTTGGCTTTTGATAAATTGGCAAATATTTCTGAAACTTGTAAGTTGTCTTACATTTAAAGAATTAATCCAAAGTCAAAAGTAAATTAAAAATGAACCTCTATAAATAATCTGTGAACAACTACAGAAAAAAAATATTTTCAAAATAGCTGAGAAAACACTAATTCTTTACAACCTAGAGTGGGATCTACTAAGATGTGTTAATATGTATGGGGAGCAAATAATATTTTAGTTAAGCAAATTTGCAAAGCTCATTGAAATGTAAGCCTTGATTATTCAATGTATTATTCATCAGAAAGTACTTTACAGAAATATTTCAATATATTATCTGTAATTTTAATAGAACAAGATGTGTTAATGATGAATTTCATTTGTTCTCATGTACCTAACCATCATCAAGTACAGAAATGTTTCTAGAAAACAGAAGATAAAATTCTGACTTGCCCTACCACATAGCATTTTGCTGCTTAGAAGTAGTAAAGTTTTATGGTTACTTAATGTTTTTTATCTGAATGAGAGAAAAAGACCTGAACTACCATTACAGAACACTGAATTGCTTAGAAAATTAGCTTTTTCTGAAGAGGTGATGATGTTCTGAATATTTCACCAATAATAACAAAAAAAAACAATTATTATATTCAAAAGTTATGCCTTAATAGTAATTTAAAAGACAATATTGTTTGAATTACAAGTAACATTATGCTTGTTTATGCATTTCTTGTGCAGTAAAAATATGAAACAATAAGATCTATAGTGTAGATGTTGTAGCAGACAAGAAACAAAAGTTATGTCTAAGTGATCAAGATAAAATTAAAATGTTAAAAGTATATTCAATTAATCCATAAAAGCAGAAGAGGATTTAAAAATCACAAGAAATTGGCAAACAAAAACATGATGATAAATTTATACATAACTTTACAAAACTCACATTACCATAAATAGCATTAATTCCTGAATTAAAAAGCATATATTTTCAAAAAAAATTTAAATAGCAAGACTAAATTATATACCACCAAAAATGAGAAGTTTATGTATAAAGATAGAAAGTAGAAGAATGAAAAAACATATGTTGTGATAAAACAAATAGAAAGGAATCTGGACGCAGTGGAACAGAAAAGAAAGCCTAGAAATAAATTCAAACATATACATGGTCAACATATTTTCCACAAAGGCATCATGAAGACATAATGGGAAAAGCATGGGATCTTCAATAAATTGTATTGAGAAAAATGAATATCTACATTAAAAAATAAAATTAGACTCTTAAACGCTACTCAAAAATAAACTCAAAAATGAATTCAATATATAAACCTAAGATGTGAAAACATAAAAAGCTTAGAAAAAAAAACAGAAGAAAAGTTTTTGACACTGGCTTTGACAATGTTTTAAATATTGTATCAAAAACTCAGGCCACAAATACAAAAATAAGCAAGTGGGGCTATGTCGGTCTACAAAAACAAATACACAAAATGCAAAGAAGACAGTCAACTAAATGAAAAGGTGATCAGTAAATTAGAAGAAAAATTTATAAACCATATATATATAATAAGGAGTTCATATTTAAAATTTATTAAGAGTTTATATAGCTCCAAAGCAAAAAATGAGCAAACACACATAATTAGTTTTATTTCCAAAGAGGACCTAAAAATCGCCAGATATATGTGAAAAGATGCACAATATCACCAGTGAAATGAAAATCAAAACTACCATGAGAAGCCACCTCACACCCCTTAAAATAGCTATCATAAAAAAAAAAAAAGAGAGAAAGAAATTAAAGAGTGTTGGCAAAAGTGTTGGAGAAAAGGGAAGTCTTGGACACTACTGGTGGGAGTGTAGGTTGGTGCAGCCATTATCAAGACAGTATGGAAGGGAAGGTCTTTTAAAAATTAAACATAGAAATGCCATAAAATCCAGCAATCCTTCTGAGTACATGTCCAAAGGAAATAAAATTATTGCCTTGTAAATAATTATGTACTCCGATGTTCTTGACAGTCTTATTTACAAGAGCCAAGATATAAAAACAACCTAAATATCCACTGATAGATGAATGAATAAACTGTGGAACTGAAATATGCACAAACCCACAAACACACACACACATATGAGACAAGAAAAAAGCAATTTTATATTTCAAAATTATACTATAATAATAATTTAGAATATAGTGTTTTAATTACAAATAATATCAAGCGTTTTCATGCATTTCTTGTGATGATACATTTAAAACAGTGAAGCATATACTATAAACATTATACCAAGCCCTCAAATAACAAAACTTATGACTAAGTAAACAAGAAATAAAATTAGAAGATTAAAAAGTATTTTATTGATCATACATATGTATATATAATCAATCTGTATTAGTCAGGGTATATATGTAACTATATATATATATATAATCCATCTGTATTAGTCTATATATGTAACTATATATATATGTAACTATATATATGTATATGTAATCCATCCTTATTAGTCAGGGTACTCCAGAGGGACAGAACTAATAGGATATATGTGTATATGAAAGGGTGTTAATTAGAAAGAATTGGCTCACACGATCACAAGGCAAAGTCCCATGATGACAGTCCTTCTGCAAGCTGAGGAAGAAGAAGCCAAAAGTGGCTCAGTCTGAATTCAAAAGCCTCAAAAGTAGGGAAGTCGACAATGCAGGCTTCAGCTGTGGCTAAAGGCATGAGACCCCCTGGCAAATCACTGGTATAAGTCCAAGACTCCTAAGGCTGAAGAACACGGAGTCTGATGTCCAAGAGCAGGAAGAATGGAAGGAAGCATCCAGCACAGGGAAAAGAAGAAAATGAGAAAACTCAGCAAGCCAGCTTAACCTACCTTCTTTCACCTGCTTTGTTATAGTCCTGGCAGTCAACTGGATTGTGCCCACCCACAATGAGGGGTGGGTCTGCCTCTGCAAGTACAGGAACTCAAATGCTAATCTCTTCTGACAATACCCTCACAGACACACTCAGAAACAATATTTTACCAGCTATCTAGGTATCCTTTAATCCAATCAAGTTGACACCTAACATTAACCATCACACTATCCTTATCAAAAGAGGAGATTCTATTGTTTGACATGCCATGAATAAACCAGTAGGACATTATGCTAAATGAAATGAGCCACACACAGGAAGCAAAATATTACAATTTTTAAATAAGTAAACTATAAAGAGATAGAACATAAAACAACAGTTACGATGGGATGGGCATGGTAGGGGAGTGGCAAGAAATGAGAAATGTAAGTCAAAGAATACAAAACAGCAGATATGTAGAATAAAGAAGTTTAGAGATCTAAGGTATATATGGTGTGTGCAGTAGGAATTATGAAGCATGGGAGAGAGTGGTGATTTGAAGAGATAACAGAAACATGAAGAAACCTATAGGTAGGATGAATATTTTTATTTTCTTGATTATGGTTTTATGGCTTCACTATGGCTTAACAACAACTCCAAGCACATAATTAAATAATGTAAATATATTAAATGTATTGCATTTTTATTATTCTCCTATAAATCTTTTTTTAATCCATTGAAAAGATCTAATAAAAGTCATGATGTCTCTCAAAGTGAAGAACAAAGTCTACAAACTACTAAAGATTATGTTATGAGATAATACTTTATGTTTAGAGAGATGTTTAAAATAGATTCCATAATTTTAAAATAAAAGTCTGGCGATGCTAATTTGAGTTAAGGTTTCTCATGATCTTGGGAATATAGTAGCTTCTAAATAAAACTCAACTAAAATTTTACCATTTTTAAGTAACTTCCTAATTGGCTTATTATTTAAAGGGATGTGACAGTTATTTGGAGAAAGATATTTCTCTTAGAGTACCATAAGAGAGAAATAGTTATCTGTATATTCACCTAGATCACAGAAGATGCACCAAGAAAACAAGAAAACACAGCATTAAGCAAAATTTTATCTCTCTATGATAAAACTAAGCATTATTTTCTGGAGAATTAAAAGTTTAAACTTCTTATTGCTTCTTCATGATTAAAATCATAGAGCTTTTAGCTAACCTCTGGGGAACAGATATTACTTTCCCTATAATCTGCCGTTCTCACTTCTCAGTGCAGTGTTAACAAACATCTCTCTACAAATGTTCTTTCAAATTATATCACTGTAATAGGAATAACTGATGTCTATCTTTTCCAGAAAAGGAAGTGACACTAGAAAAGAGTATTTAAGACAATACAATGAGTCAAGGCCAAAATCAAAATATAAATCTTTACAAAGTTCAGAGGTAGAAGTAATGGAGGCCTAAGTTAAGCGAGCATCACTAGAAATCAAAAGACCTGATAAATTTAATGATAGATTGTTAACCAAATGTGATGAATATAATTTTGTTACCCAGGGCTACAAATTTCATGTTTTTAAGTTTTCCATGTGTGTTATGACACATGAATAAATAGGATGAATTTTCATTTTGTCCTACAATGACTTACTTTCCTCAAAGCTTTTAAAGTGCCATTTGGGTCACATTATTATTGCTCAGTTCCTACACAAGTCATAAATAGAATATCCTTAATAGTGCTACCATCTGAAAAAAATTACAGAATATGTATGTGCCACACTTAATGGTTATCTATTACTATAAACATGGCTAAAGAAAAAGTCTTTGACTTATGTGCGTCTGCACACTGTGTATATGCCAAAATTTTTGTGTTAAATGGGCATTTGTTGAAATATTAAGTTATTTTGCCAAAATATTTTAGTGTTATGCCTAATTCTTAATACTTGCCTAAAAATATAAAAATTTAATCCTATGCCATAACTGATTATTCTCCAATTCGTATTAAACTTTGGGGAAACTATGTATTTGAGACACATATTCAGCATTTTTCAGGGTTAATCATAGGCATATTTAAAATTTACTAAAGTTAAGATTCAGACAGCAGAAAATTATACTGAACATTAATCCATCATTAAATAAAATTGAAGTTCTAAAGCAATGACATTTTCCAAATGTGCCTTAAATATATCTCCTTACCTTATTTTTTATTAAATCACAAATGTAAAGTGGTGATTATTAAGAACCAACATAAAGTGTATTTTCTTGAAAAATACTTACATGCTTTGGAAATAATCTCCAGAAAAAAATTAATTTAGAAATAATTGTTAATATTTTCACTCAAAGTTTATATTTGTCATTGGGTAGAGCTATAACATTACTGGTTTGTTAAAATTGTATTTCCAACTAAAGTTACAAACTTCAACTTTTCTCAATAAAAAATAATAGTTTCTTTTTTATTTAAGGCTGCTAATATATTACATTCTTACTAATAAATTAGTGGTTATATCTCATTTATATACACACATACACCTACAAACATAAACACACAATACACACGTACGTTTGTTGGGGGAAGATTCTTCCTTTATAAGAAGACTTCATAATATCTTTCAAATTGCCAATATAAGTGCATGTTTTTCAACATTAAAAGAGTTGTCAAAACAAATTACATAGAACCAAACATCAAAGCAGCAGTTCCAAAACAGCCTTAAATCATAAACCTAAAATATGTTTCCAAAGCCTATATTTTACATTTATGATTAATATACAATTTATGGAGTTTTTTTCCAAATACAGGGAAAATAAATTTAAATCAACTGTTACAATTTTATAAGAAGGTAATTATAAATTTTTACTGTAAACAAATTCTTTCAAAATAAGTAATCTACATCTGTTATGCCACAATGACCAGCTGATGCCAACTAAATTCATCCCAGTTTATAAACCATCCTCTCTGCTGATGGGAAAGTGATTTTTTATTAAAATCTTGTAAACACTGATAACCAACAACATAACATGGCATGAAAACAAAAGATATAACATTTTCTTTATACATTTAAAAATGCAACATATCAGTATTTTGTTAGCAGAATAGTTTAGTCAAAGCCTGAAAAATAGAGACAAGCATACCTCTTCATTATGTTGTGTAAGATAGCTTCTTTGCATTAGAAAAATTAAATGGATTTTTAATACACCATATTTTTGCAAGTGCATGGCTTCTTAATATATAATTTCCACGTTCACCTTGTCTTTTGAAAAACGGTGGCACCTTGGTCTTAAAATTGTTCTTACATGGAGAAAATTGTTTTGAAATATTATCTTTCAGATTCTCATTCACTCATAGTTCATATTTGCCACTGGGGAGAACTACATTCTCACTGGTTTGTTAAAAAAATTTTTTTTCCAACCAATGTTATAAACAGATATTTCTCAATATAAAACAATTACTTATTTTTAAGACTCAAGATATTACAGTCTTACTTATTAATAAATTAGTGATTATATCTTATTTTATATACACACATACACCTACATACATATGCACACAATACACACATACATCTTCTTATGAATCCAAGTTAAGCTGCCTATGAAAGGAAGTAATTTCTATCCTCCTAACAGTCATATGTACTATAGCACATTTCCAAACTTTCCAAAAGCAGGATTGTATATTGGAAATTGGGGAGATTATGTCTATTTGAATAAAGCAAATCTGGAATTGAATCATTCCTCTTATACTCTGTAATTGCATGCAAACACTTGGTAGACAGGTATAAATGCAGAAATCTTTTAGTAGGGCCTTGTCTCATACGGATGGATTTGGGAGGGAAAGAAACTATTCATGTTTCTCAAGTGATTTGAACACACATTATCTGGCACAATAAATATGATTTCTTAATTTCCTTTAGCATAGAATATTAGATTTCTATAAAATGGTCTTGTGTTGAATCTTCCTCCTCTCTAGGAAAGCAGAAAAAAAAACTGGAAACAGATTATGTGCTCCAGTGCAATGGAAAGTCCTAAATCTGAGAGTGGAAGAGGTATTCAGCACAACTCTCAGGTTCATAAAAGAAGTCACAAGAAAAATAGCATGGAAGCTCACACCTGTTATCCCAGCATTTTGGGAGGCCAAGGCAGGTGGATCACCTGAGGTTAAGAGTTTGAGACCAACCTGGCTAATACAGTGAAACTCCGTCTCTACTAAAAATACAAAAATTTAACTGAGTTTGGTGACAGGCACCTATAGTCCCAGCTACTGGGGAGGCTGAAGCAGGAGAATTGCTTAAACCCAAGAGGCAGAGGTTGCAGTGAGCTAAGATTGTGACACTGCACTTCAGCCTGGGTGATAAGAGCAAGACTGTCTCAAAAAAAAAAAAAAAAAAAAAAGAAAAAAAAAAAAAAAAAAAGAAAAATAATAGAAAATAGGATGGAGTATTGCTACAGACATTTGAAGGCTATGGTACTGTGAGTTAAACCTTATTAACCACAAACTCAAACCTACTTAGACTACTGTGTAGATTAACTGAAACCCCATTACAGCAGAAGGAAAGGAGTGTCCATTTCAAGCACAAAATGAATTGAATCAGTCTCTACTGTGTGATGGAAGATATTTGGATTCGACAAAAATTTATGAAATATACATAAAGGCAGGAAAATCAACACTGCGAAAACATGAAGCAATCAACTGAACCAGACTCACATATGGCACAGATGTTGAAATCTGCGACAGAGTATTGAGGATAAGTATGTTTAATATGTTAATGGTTCTAATAAAAAATATGCTATATCAGATAGATAATTTTAGCAGAGCTATAAAGATTCTAAGCAAATGTTAAAAGAAAATATTAGAAATGTGAAACATTATAACAGAGATGAAGAATGTTTTCCCTGAAATTATTAGTTGGCTTAACACAGATGAATAGAAAGTTCATAAACATGAAGGCATCAATAAAACTAACTGTATTGACACAAAAACAGAAAAAAAGCATGAATTTAAAAAAGTGTACAACATTCAAAATTTGTAGGACAATATCAAATGTTCTATCACACTTGTAATATCAAAAGAAGAAAAAAACGGGTCAAAAGATATGTTTGAATGTGATATAGCACATTAACAAAATAAAGAATGACAATGACATAATTATCTCAATAGGTGTGAAAAAGCGGTGACAAAATTCAACATCCTTTTATGATAAAAACTTTCAACAGATTAGGTATAGAAAATATGTAACTCAAAATAACAAAGGCCATGAATGGCAAGCACACAGCCAACAGCACACTCAATGGTAGAAAAATGATAGCTTTTCTCTATTATATCAAACAAGGTAAGGATGCCCAATGTCATAACTTCTATTCAACATAGTACTGAAAGTACTAAGTAGAATAATTGGGAAAAAAAAAATCAATAAAAGGCATCCAAATAGGAAAGAAAGAGGTAAAATTATCTCTACTTGCCAATGGCATGACCTTATACACACAAAAATCTAAAGATGTCACACACACACAAAAAAACATTAGAACTGATAACCACGTTCAGTTAAGTTACAGGATATAAAATCTATATACAAAAATCAGCTATATTTCTATACATTAAAAATGAACTATCTCAAAAAAATTTGAAATTAAGAAAATAATCTAATTTATAATAGCATTAAAAGGAATAAAATACCTTAAAAAAAACTGAAAGGAGGCAAAAGACTTTAACACGAAAACCATGAAACATTGCTGAAAATAATTAAAGAATACACATAAATGAAAAGATATCCTATGTTCTTGAATTGAAGGATAATGTTGTTAAAGTGTCCATACTACTCATGTCATCTACAGATTAAATGCAATTTCTATCAAAATCCCAATGGTATTCTTCACACAAATAGAAGAAAAATGCTACAATTCATATGGAACTATAAAAAATAAAATAATAATAATAATTTGAAAAAACAGCCAAAGAAAGCTTGAACAAAAAGAACAAATTTGAAAGCATCTCAATGTCTGATTTCAATACATAGTGCAAAACTACAGTAATCCAAACAGTATAGAACAGCATAAAAACAGACATACAGACCAACAGAACAGAATAGAAAGGCCTGGAATTAAATCCACACATTTAGAGCCAACTGATTTTTGACAAGGTGCCAAGAACACGCAATAAGTAAAAGACAATCACCAATAAATGGTGGTGGAAAAACTGGATATTCATATGCAGAAGAATGAAAATGAATCCTCATCTCTAATCATGCACAGAAATAAATTCAAAGTAGATTCAAAACTTAAATGTAAGATCTGAACATGTAAAACGACTAAGAGAAAACAGGGTGACATCCCCATGACATTGGTCTTGATAATGATTCCTTAAAAAGACACTAAAACACAGGCTGCAAAAAAGAAAAGAAAAAAAATCAAATAAAATATCAAACTAAAAATCTCCTGCAAAGCAAAGGAAATATCAGTGAATGAAAAAACAACGAATGGAATGAGAAAAATATAAACTATATGTCTGATGAGGGGTTAGGAGTATCTAAAATATAAAATCAACTCCTGGAACTCAATAGTAAAAATCCAAAAAACCCAATTAAAGCAATGGGCAAAGGGCTTGAAAAGTCACTTCTTCAAAGGAACATGAAAATGCCATCCAGGTATATGAAAAGATGCTGAACATCTTAATCATCGGGAAATACAAATAAAAACCACAATGAGATTATTAACTCACACCTGTTTGGATGGCCATTATAAAAAAGTTGGAAAATTACAAGTGTCAGTGATGATGTGGAGAGACCAGAGAGCTTGTACACTGTTAGTAGAAATGTAAAATAGAGTAGTCATTTAAGAGTATAAACTCATGAAACAGCAAAAAGTACTTACCTTGAGCACTGACATTGCTGAGATGTTTCATTTCATACTGTATACACATATATTCCTTACTCAATAAATTGTATAAATATATTTTTATTATTCAGGTAAAGATAAATTTAAAAGTAGGTGTTTTTGTTTTTCTATATCCAAGCCTTTTTGTTTTATTTTTGTCTAAATTTTACCTCATCGCTTTTATCTTCTTTATGAGAAGAAATTTCCTATTTTTACATATATCTAGTAGTTCTCTGAAAGTAATTTTTGACATAAAAGCTCATCATAATAAAATACGAATTGTTTCATGATGTTTTATAAGGGTAGAAGCAAAAAACAAAGGGAATGTTTTCTTATTATAGTGAATTACAAGTAAAGTAAAACAGCTTTTAATGTATTTTTCTTAAATTGCATATTAAAATGAATTGTTTGGTATACAGTGAAGCACTGAAAAAATAAGGGCAAGAAAATAAGGCTGTACTCAAGAAATATATGAGGAAAGCAGCTTTGACATGTGTGAACTTTATTTATTAATTTCCTTGCTGTTCTTTTCAGAACACACTGGAAGACAGCTACTCATAGTATCATGCAGAATTCATAATGAAGGATGCTGTGTAACCCCCCTAGGTCCCTTTAACTGTAGCTGTATGGTATAAATGGCTTAAAGGATGACAAAAGCTATGCTAAAAAAAAAAAGCCTGTCTATCGATTCTACATAACCATTTTCTTAGGGGTGAAAATACAAGTCAGTAACTAGAGAAACATGATGCAATTTTTGTTAAGAAAGCAATTAATGATTAATTTTAAAATAAAATTATTAATTGATAAAGACAAAAAAGGAGGGTTTGCTGGTCAGTAGGGAATTATATTCAAATGCATTTTTAGGGATTCCAAGTGGCCTTTTCAGTACTGGACATGGCTGAAAATGACTAATTACAATTGCACGGATATACATTAATACTAAATATTTTAAAACAAAAATGATTTCAAAACGTGGCTCTTTCCTGAAAATACTTAAGTATTTCATGATGCAAAACCTAAAGTGCTTTTTTTAAAAAATTAAGTAGAGCATCAAATAAGAAAACAATTTTTGATTTTTTTGTGTGTGAAAGGTAAGATAAATCATCAAAACCAGATTTTGTTATGTAATAGGATAACAATTGTTCTATTCAGGAAGAAGGAAATGTATATTGATGCTTCCTCTTCAGGCTTTGGATTTCAATGGAAATATCACTGCTTCACCCATATCACCAGAAGAGCCTTTCTGAGCTCCCTCTTGCCAGCCTGAAGATGCAGTGGAAGATGAAAAGTCATGTCAAAGAATATGAAATACCTTGGCCACACTAAACTAATCCACTTCTAGATTCACAGCTGCCAGGGACTTTGGTCAGATTTGTTTTAAATCATAATAATAAAGTTAAAAAAAAACTTTTATAATCTGTGTCATGCTCTAGCATGTTTTACAAATTTGCATGTCAGAGTTAGGATTTAATTTTGTTATTAGTTAAAAAGCTCAAATGGACTTGAATGATAAGTTTTCACTGAAATAAATAATCACAACCCCCCTACAAAGAAAACATAATTTTATATCTTAGAATATTCAATATATCATACATTAAAGAATCATCATGCTATTAGAAAGGCTAGACTAAATTGAGATATATTGCATTGCATTCCCCCCATTCTGGATAAGCTAATAAAACTTTTCTCCAAGACGATGTAATATTCATGTCTTTGGATTGAATTAAGTATTTCTGGCAGGCTAAAAAAATTTGAGGAGGTGCAGTCTTATCTCTCATAATAACAAAGAAGTATCTGGTCCATGAATATAACCTACATATGTATACATTTTACATTAGTGAAGAGTTAACACACACAGGTAAAAAGTCTCCAAAACCCTGTTGCAGGAATTAATGGTTTGTGAGAAAAATAAGTGTCTGGATAATATAGTAATACTCAGCTTAATGAAAAATGTATATTTTCTACTTGAATTTTGCTATCAAAAGTGACTGCTTTCATAATTCAGAGTTCAAACCACCAATATTTCAAAAGCTGGGTTAAATTTGAGATTTCTAGTCTAATGACAGAATTAATCTGGGGAAAAGTTTTAAACTTATAGACCTTCCTTACAAGACCTTGTAGTTTTTTGTTTTTTTTTTCCAGTCTGGCTATTTTTAGTTGATCCAGTTTAACCAATTTCTTGATACCTAAGGCCTAGGATACATTCAGAGTAGGTTTAATGCACCATTAAACCAGGACTGCCTTCTCTAATCAGCACTAGATATTCAAGCCTCAATTTTTTTTTTTATCCTACCCAATTTAAATTTTGTAAATTCCTTTTCCTCAAATCCCCCTTTTCCATTATCACAGGAACAACTCCCTATTTGATAAGAATACTTTCCATTTTGCAGGTATTACAATCTGTATCATATTTGAGTAGTCATGTGCTTACATCTTACCATTCAAGAACAGCACAAGATTCTGTTTATAGTAGGCCTCATAAATGTTATTAGAAGTTAATTGGATCCAAGATGTTAAAGAAACACACTTAATGTGTTTTCCTCAGTTTGTACATCTGTTTTGTCTTGGATAAAAAAGACACTTGACCTGGACTTGGAGAAATCCTGAAGCATTTGTAGCAGATGGAAGAAATAGCTGGCATACAGGAGAAAAAGAAAATAGAAATAATTAAGGTCAGCATACTGCCTTTTCATGATCCTTCCTTTTATAATCCCCCCTAGGCTTTTTTTTTTTTCTTTTAAAATATCATCCTGTCTGATATTTCTGCAGTTAAAGATATGGAAGCTCTAGATTCTAGTTTACACCCATATGACAATCAGTATCCAAATAATGAAAACCCACAAAACTAAGTGCACCAAGTTGTTGGGAGTTGAGAATGCTCCTAAATTTATTGTAAAAATACTACTTATGCACAAATATTATCAAGTACTTGGTGAATTATGTATGTTACTGATAATGAGAACATTTAGAACACATTAAAAACTTTAATTTTATTATATCATATTCTCTTAATGCAGATTATCAGTGCAGATAATCAGAAAGTTTATAGTTGAAGGTCTTAAACACAAGACAATGAAGACAAAGAAAGAAACAGAGAAGGTCTCTTGTTCCTAAATTATTTTCAATCTTGAGTTGTAGCCAAGAATTTTGATTTTGTAAGCAATCACCTCACCAGCTGTCTTGATATACCCCTGCCATGCCCTTGCTATTTCTTTTCTCAGTGGTGTCTGTGCTCACATGTAAATAATAGATAGGGTACATTAAGACATGGGGTAAATTGAACAGGTTTATTTGGCACTGAGCAAACATCTGCTGTATAAAATCAAAATTAATCGCCATCATGAGTTTCCTGACTAACTTATTGCCATCCATTTAAAAATACCCATTGGTTTAAATAATGCTAATAAAACACACAGAGACATATATTTTCATTAGAACTGGAGCCCTCAGACTCTCAGGGTCAGAACTCTGTGACACTGAACTCCAAAGCAATTGCATTTCTCATCAGTTTCTGATCTCTGGGAGTAAGGTAGGGCTAAATAAAAATAGCATCAGAATGAGTGCATCAGTCTTCCCCAAAGTCTTTGCAGTCATTCTCTGGGAACCACTTATGTGAGTTCTGAGTTACAGCATGGCCCCCTTTTCGATGTCTAAGTATTTTCCATCACACTGCATGCATTCTTGAATAACGGAACTTTTCAGACCATTGATATTAACGACAACAAACAGTACCAAGCCACATTTAAAAGGAAACATGAACACTTATTGTAAATTGTTAAAGTATATTCAAAATGAAATTCAAGTTTTATTAAAAATGCTGAACATTTTTATTAGAGGCACAATAAGTGTATTAAAAACAATATAGTGTGAGCTTGAAAGAGTAGTGTGTAAAACCTAGAGGCATAAGAAATGCATACATCTCACTGAACTTTAGACATTACAACTTCTGGCTCATGTAACTACTAAATGTAATAAGTCGAGAGTACTAGGGCTTGCCATCTGCTTTTCTACACATGGGCAATATAATCCATAACCAGGACTGCTATCATATTCTTCAAAATATGATATTCCCATAGTTGATGCTGTCCTCTTACATCATTTATTGTAAAATTCTTATAAAATGGTGTCTCCACTCTCTGAAAATTCTGGATTATGAAGACATACTTTTACACTTTTTCAATTGTTTTATGAAAATAAATTTTCAAATTTGTCTTCAAAAAATTACCACACAAAAGAAAATAATTTTAAAATAAAAAAGTGAATTATAAAAAATAAAGATGAAATATAGAGAAACAACAAAAAAAATGCAGGTCCTATGTTCTTCAATTTTTATGGAATATAATTCAGTAAGTCTATGCAGAATACAGATTTCTTAAATTGAGAAATAATGTAAGAAAATATGTACAAGTCTTATGTGATTCCAACATGTTCTCTACAAGATTATGTCTGTTACTTCTCTGCTTAACTGCTTATCAGCTAATTACATAATTTGCCTCCCTGCTTAGTAAATTAAAATCCCCGTTCTCCTTCTTATAGTGCATTTGTTCCAGATGTCAACATCTGTACAGAAAGGATAACGACCATTCAGCAAGGATGCTGCTGTTTCCTGGAGTGAAACACTGAAAATGTCAGCAGGACTTAACATAGAGGTGAGCTCTATGCTGTAGAGGTGAAAACAAGCCAAAGTGTTTAACCAAATGTGCCGTAGATAAAACACATATTCTGTTAAGTCAATAACTCTATGTTTTATATCCTTTTAAAAAGTTTGTTTTAGTCATACAGATAATTTTACTCTTCTCCTCACCTGGAGAGTACCTACATCTTTGTATAGAATTTTGTCATTTTTTTGTTATGCTTAACTTCTGGGATACATGTGCAGAACATGCAGGTTCGTTACATAGGTATACACATTCCATGGTGGTTTGCTGCACCTATCAACCCATCATCTACATTAGGTATTTCTCCCAATGCTATCCCTCCCCTAGACCCCAATCCCTGACAGGCCCCAATGTGTGATGTTTCCCTCCCTTGTTTATGTGTTTTCATTGTTCAACTCCCAATCATGACTGAGAATGTGTGGTGTCTGGTTTTCTGTTTCTGTGTTTGCTGAGAATGATGGTTTCCAGGCTTTATCCATGTCTCTGAAAAGGACATGAACTCGTTCTTTTAATAGCTGTATCGTATTCCATGGAGTATATGTGTCACATTTTCTTTATCCAGTCTATCATTGATGGGCATTTGGGTTGGTTCCAAGTCTTTGCTATTGTGAATAGTGCTGTGATAAACATATGCATGCATGTGTCTTTATAGTAGAATGATTTCTAACCTTTTGGGTATATACCCAGTAATAGGATTGCTGAGTCAAGTGGTGTTTCTGGTTCTAGATCCTTGAGGAATCGCCATATTGTTTTCAACAATAGTTGAACTAATTTACACTCCCACCAACAGTGTAAAAGCATTTCTATTTCTCCACATCCTCTCCAGCATATGTTGTTTCCTGCCTTAGAATTTGACATTTTAAAAGGCTTCTGCTATCTCGATAACTTGTACTTTATAGTACTCCTGTGAAGCAGGGACGGCTAGTATTAATATCTTTGATTTACATATGAGAAAGCTGAGGATCCCAGGAGATATTAGTCAGTGATACTGGGTGTCAAGGTATCTCTTTTTAAAATACCCATGCAATGTTATTTGCACATTATAATGCCACCCTAAATACTACAACTACATTTATATTTCTAAAACGCTAAGCTTCTAATTACTCTGGCAACTGAACTCTGATTTCTGGAACTTTGAAGTAGAGAAGGGGAGTGCAGATTTTAAGGTAAGAGTGTGGGGATGAAGGTCTAAGTGGGGCAGAACAGATTGCAGAATGAAAAGGGAGAAATACAGTCTCATTGCAGGACTACACAGCAAATGAGAGAGATGCAAAAGTAAACCCGGGCAATTAGTTTCTATCATTTACTGTCTTTTCTTCCTGCTGGATGCAAAACCCTGCCTGAGTAGCAAATTCTTTTTATTCTATTTCATTTTTCAGTCCTTCAGTCATCAGGTACTGAATCTTTCTCATTTTAAGACATTCAGTCCCTCTACTCTCACATTTTCTTCCCCAAATTACTTAAAATCAACTTTTCCTTCTGGCTTGTCTCCTCATGTGTGCCTTCCTAAGTAATAAAAGACTGCCCCAAGATGCTTCAGTTTCCATTGAAGGTTTTCTTTCTTTATTTTTTTTTCCCTCATCAGGAAGCATCCTCACATTCAAGTATCCAATTTTTCCTCTATCAGAGAACACTTTTTAGAGTGTTTTCAAGTAGGAAACTGAGCAGCTCTGGCTTGCAGGATATTACGGTGGCTCTCCACCAGCAGAGAAGAGATGGGATTACCCTACTGAGTTTTGGATGGGGCACCAGAAAGTGGTCTAATGTGATAATGATTTAGTGATAGCTCTAATTATAGCACATCTCAGTCCAGCAAATGTGTATTGAACACAAAGCCATTTAGAAGGAAGTTGCAGGCTTTTCCAATGGAAAAAATAAAACTGCACATCACTGTTTGTTAGTAATAGGTCATTGTTTTCCTGAATCATACGTCTTTTCCATTTCTCTGAATGTGAGTGTATAAAGAAATGCTAGCTGAAATTTGCTATTATTATGACAAATTTCCGAAAGCGAAAAGTGGTGAATTTCAAAAGATTGATAGCGTTAGTGAGCATATTGAATGAATTGCTCATTAAACTTTCCTTAAAAAGTAAAAGTAAACAGGGAGTCATTTTTGAATCTTTGAACAAAATAGATTCAAGACTATTGCCATTATTGTTATTATTGCTTTAGAATCATAGAGGTTCTAGAGTTGGTTTTAGGCTTAAAGTAAAGATGTTTAATTCTTACTTCTCTATAATTTCAATTATCACATAAGTTTCTGTCAGATGAGTATGTTTAAGCATCCCTAAAAAAGAGAGTAGAAGAATATTTCCCTAGTACACTAAATGTTAGACTCTACATAATAGCTCATTATGGAGATCTACAGGGTCACTTAAAATGTTTCTGGGTCTCCAAGAATGAAATCTTACTTAGGAAATGTGTTAATATTCTCCCCAAAACAGTCACAATGTAGGTTTTATCAGATAAGGAAGCATAGGAAAAAAGAATCCTGTTACAGCACCATCCATGGAAAAATAACTTTAAAATCAGCAGCATTCCAGTGTCCTTTTGCCATCTCCACCTGTCTCCTCTTGTGGAATGAATGGGGCTGCCATCACAGTTTCATGCAATCAAATAATTAAGTTAATCTGTACCTTTAATATTTATCTGTAATGGCATATTTAATTAACATGCAGTACCCATGTTCTCATCTGCTCAGCTGATACTCAATAAAAACCTTCTGCTTATTATTCTAGTTTTTATGAGAGTTACATTTCTACACTGCTTAAAAGTATACCAGTCACTGGATTTGGAGGCCCATTCTAAATCAATATGACTTCAACATAATCACACTTGCAAAGATCCTATTTCCAAATAAGTTCATATTTTGAGGTCTCAAGGGGATATGAATTTTGGGGGATAAATTCAACCCACCGTTTCCTCATTCTTAGATACATTATTACTAGGGTCATGATGCTTATCAGGGTTTAGAAGGTATTTACTATAATTTATTTCAAAAAAAGAATATGTGGCATGTGTAATATTACAAGGGTCCCTCCTAAGTAGTCAAGAGACACATAGGCTGGAATTTATGATGGGCCAAGCTGATATAACGATGTCTCTTAGTTGCTTAGCAGTTTTTTCATTCTGAAAAGTCAGACTCTATCCTGACCTACTTTGGGGAACATCCTGAACTAATTATGCTATTTGCTGGGTGTTTCCTAACTCAGATGCAGAATTTGTTAGAAAGGCAAAAATGCATAAATATTTGGACCAGTAGCGACAAAGAATGGACAATAATCTTAAAAACACCTATTTCCTCAAATGACAAGTTCAAATTTATTAACATACCTCACAAATGTGGCTCTGAAATACAATAAGATTAATTATCCAAAGTTCAAAAAATGAAAAGCAAACCATTTACATCTGTTCAAGAGAAGCAATCTTTCATGCTGACAGGACAAAAATGTCTTTTATATTTTTTAAAAATAATTTTAAAAAATTGATGCAATTGTATCTATTGTGTAAAAATGAAGTATATATATATATATATATTTCATGAAATTTTTAAATCTAACTAATTATATGCATTACCTCACATGGTTATATTTTTGTGGCAAGAACATTTAACATCCACTCATTTGTCAAGGTTGCAATTATTTATAAGACCAACAATATATTTTGTGATTTTGTATATATATTTTTCAACATTATACCTCAAGCATGTATGAAATGAGCTTTATTAAACTGTTTCTTATAATAACCTAATATAATAAAGATCAAGTAGCCTCTTTCTCAGACATTTAGTAGTTGTATGACCTTGAGCCAGTTTCTAAAGCTCTTTAAGGCTCATTTTTCACTTCTATAATTGGGCTTCATAGATTTGTTTCAACTGATCTAATAAGGTGGTGATGTAATAAATATAATAAGAGTTTGACCCTTGTGAGGTTATTATTAAATGGTAGTTATTAATTTCATTAAAGCAAACTATATGTTAACTTATTGTGTGCGTTCTCAGTGTCCAAAATTATCATTATCTATCTGAGGAAGCATTTTTATGGACTTAGTCACTTGAAACCTAACTAATATACAGAATATTCCAGGATATATAGAGGAAGAGTGCCATTAAAAACTACTCTAAAGAAGCCATGATTAAATATAGTGAACCCTTCTGCCACACCTTGGTAGACTTTTGCAGTGATAAAAAGTTTGAATGTATCAGATGTCTTTTTTTATCTTTATCATGCTGGATGAATAAAATATATATATATATATATATATATATATATATATGTACTCTACAAATTAGTTTTTCTGAACTTAATGAAAATCACAAACCTGTTAATGTATTGTGTTTAACCAGGATATAAACAATCTTTTAGATTACATTTGTCATTTATTTGTCTTGGTTTCCAAAGACAAGTTTACATTATTTTATGTGGCAATTCCATAACCTCCTGAGCTTCTTCCTTAAAAACAGTTTGTCATGGTTGTTTCCATAACAATAACATCATTTAAATGTTGACTCTATTTTTTGTAAGTTTCTTGAATCACCTTATTATACTATGTCCTAACCACAATTGATAGGGAATAAAGAATAAATTAAACTGTGATGTGATAGGTGTCACTCAGAGTTGTCAATTAACGTAATCACATTTGTAATTATGGCAGCAATTTTTTTCTTTCATTGTTTTCATATGTCAAAAATGTTTATGTTACATACTTTTACTATGATTAAACATTTTTAAAAATTAATTTTAATCACTTATCATTAGTAAATGTGTTTGCAAGTTTAAAATATGATTTGAAAAGAAAATATCATGCACCACTCCAAAAATTCATCAAAAAAGAACCAGCTTGTGTACCTGTTAAATATTGTTTTGAAAAGAATAAATTATATATATAGAACATGTATCATGTTGAACTTATTGGGAACATTGAAATATTTTTTTTGGATCTCTAGAAATTAAGCAGGGGTAGATTAAAAGCACACATGATGTGAAGGAAAGACAGACCATGTGGAATAACTTAGCTATAGTAATGAAATATAGGAGTGCTTTATATAACCTCAAATGACAAATATGTGGCAAACAACATGAGAATTACTGAACCCGTATATTTATATTTTAGGATGGAATGTGTGGAGCATTATGCAAAACCTTCATTCATAAAAGTCAAAGTGTCTTGGATTGACTTGTGTATCTGCTTGCCAGGTATATGACTCTGAATAAGCCATGTATCCTATTTATAGTATCAGTTTTTTCCTCTGTAATTTCGAAGCTTAAAAAATATTAGCAAGGTTGAGATGAGGATTAAAATAATTACATTATACAATATTGCCTTATAAAGATAAAACCCACAAAATATCATGTCAATACAAGGCACTGTTACTATAGCAAAATATAAGAAAAAACTCACAACTTTACTGAAGACTAGATAAAATTTAAATCATTACCCCACAATTTTGCAAATTATATTTTAATTTTAATGTCTTAACAAGATTAATACCTGCAAAACATCCAAAACAGAATTGTTCCAAATAGATCTCTGAGATTTTTGTTTGTTTGTTAATGTGCTATTTGATTTCAGGGCTTTATTACATTTAAATATGGTAGTGGCACACATGGAATCATGCAATCATATATAAATCATAACCTTTCTATATTGATTCATGGATCAACCATTTACATTATTATCTTCTTCCTCCATTTTTAAAGAAATACTAAGGTAAAATTGTATTTAGTAGGAAAATGCTGCAGACAAGCTATGGCCTACAACAGCAATCTCCAACATTTTGGCACCAGGGACCAGTTTCGTGGAAGACAATTTTTCCAGGGACACAGTGGGTGATGGTTTCTGTTAGATTATCACAAGGAGGGCCAACCTAGATCCCTCACATGCATAGTTCTCAATGGTGTTTGCCCTCCTATGAGAGACTAATGCCGCTGACCTAACAGGAGGCAAATGCAGGCCATAATACTTGCTCAGCTGCTGCTCACTTCCTGCTGTGCAGCCCAGTTCTTAACAGGCTATGGACCAGTGCCAGTCTGCGGCCTGGCGGGTGGATGGGGGCAGTCCATCGAGTACAAGGTGAAATGACTGCTCATTCAAAATATAAGATATTTCTCTTGTGAGGTTCTTTGAACAAAATTTTCCTCATAGTATCATGAAAAGTCATTACCTATATAATTAAACTATGTATGACCTCTGAATAAAGCAAATTATTAAGTCCCCTAATAAGTAAATATAAATGATGTTATTGGATTACAATAAATGAAGACACATCTTGTTGTGTTAATAATTAGACCGTGATATAAAATATTCAAACACATACAGAGAACAATCACACCATATCAGAATTACATTTTCAAGGTCATATAAAAGGCAATCATTTAAGGTTATGAAATTATGGGATTCTAAATGATTATTTACTACAATTATATAAGCACAAACGTTTATATTGTTACCAAATGTTGCCAATATGTTAAAATGCATAAATGAAAAATGTAGATGAATTGATTGGCCAACATGTTTATTGGGAATGTGTTTTATATACAGACAATACTTCACCACTCTTTAAAATTTACTTGATCATGATTTAAAACAATGGCAGGTCTATTCTCACGAGATTATATAGACTATATGTAGATATCTATTTTGGTATTGTCTCCAGGTTGGATGATATGCAAATGGATCATCTTTATTTTTTATAAACACACATTTAGGTTTATAAACAACTTATGAAACTTGTCTAAAATTGTTGCTTTATCTGATAACAAGTAATTCACGTAATTCACAAGTCTACTTATTTACCTATCATTCTTCATTCCAGCACCATTTCTACCTTCTTCACTTCATATGTTATAATTATCTTAGTAATAATACATTTCATTAACCAGCAAAATGTATAACCTATGCACTTGAAAAGCTATAATCAAGAAGTGTAAATAACTTCATCTTTATCTAAATTGCTAAAGATATGATAAAAATTGTATAAAGTTATTCCATGAAAATCTACTCGGTCTTTTTTTTGTTTGTTTTTTTGAGACAGACTTGCTCTATCATCCAGGCTGGAGTGCAGTGACCTGATCTTGGTTCACTGCAACCTCCACCTCCTAGACTCAGGTGATTCTCCCACCTCAGCTTCCCGAGGAGCTGGTATTACGTGCCACCATGCCCAGATAATTTTTTCTGTTTATTGTAGATATGGTGTTTGGCCATGCTGTCCAGGCTGGTCTTCAACTCCTGGGCTCAAGCAATCTGCCAGTCTCCGCCTCCCAAAGTCCTGGAATTACAGGCACAAGCCACCACGCCAGGTCAATCATCATTTTAAAAAATGCATTTTGGATTTAAAGATTTTTAAGATATGGCCCCTCACCTAATAGGGCATAAATATACATGACTATTTTCTGGAGTGCCTGTAATGTTTTTCATGATGATTTTCAGCAGGTTATCAAGTTTACACTCAGCCTATGGAGGTTGGAATTTAGGATGGGGATGCATTTGTGATATTTTGGAGATAGAATATTTTGAACAGAGATTAAGAATTAATAATGTGAAGAAAAAGTTATTCCAAAGGTTTATTACATAATATATATCTAATAAATACTCATTGAGTGAAATAATAAATAAACTTTAAGATGAATAAAAGCTGTTTATAGATTTTATTGACATTAATGGGGCCATAAAAATAGAAAATATGCCACCATTTCTTTGGTAGAAAATGCACATCTTAATAATTACTAAAACAAGTATGTAATTACTGTCCTAAATTTATCTGGGTACTTTTTCCTCATGAATTTTAGTATTTCATAATTACTTAAATAAATTAAATGAAAAAACAATTGAAATCATTTTGTTCTGGTTTACTCTGAAGTACTTATGAATTTAACACGTATTAATAATATTTTTTCCACTGACTATTCACATAACCTAAATATAACTTTTGTGAGAAGGTTTTTAAATAAGGTGGAAAAATTATTTCAGTTAGAATTGTCAGCACTAATCAGTTCCTTGAATGTCATTCTTTAAATTCTTGAAGTGGCATGGAGCATCTCACATTGATGACTTTTCTCCACAAAAGTGTGTGCGTACTGGCAAAAGATTTTCAGTGCATTGCTGAGAGCACTGCTCTTTTAACACATGCTTTTGCTGGAAGAGTTGTTCTTGCATTCCAATAAGGTGATTCCCAAGGGCCACATCTTTCCCATTGAATTCTGAAATAGTTTTACTGCTTCTAGGACACATATGCAAATCATATTAAATTACAGAGTACAGGCAACCCACTGTCAAACATTATAGACTAATGATCATGACTGCCGAAGTGAATCTACCAAAAATTATGTGTAACGTAGAAGAAAGTTTATAAAGCTTTCATTGATTAGGATAAAATAATATGTTAAACATTACTAGTTTATAAGAATAAGAAAGGGAGCAAAATGCATGAACGAATTATTTCTGTTAAAAAATAAGTACTATTAATTGTTTTCTTTTCTTGTCTCTTCCAACTGTTAGATGCAGATGAGCAAAAGAAAATTGATTCCAATAGATAATAATTTTGAACACTTATTAATACAGAATGTTATGTACTTTATACTAAATACTTTACATATGTTATCTCATTTCATTTTAATAAATTTATAAGATGGGTGTTGTAATCCCCCAGTTTACATAAAATTAAAATTAGATGTATGAATAGTAAGAAACTCCCTCAATATTGCAGTTAGGAATATAGCAAAAAGAATTCTGAACATTTTATCTTACTTCAGAATCAATAATCTAAGTAATTATATACTGCTGAATGAGAAAATGTTTTGTCCCATGAATGCAGAGATATAATTTTAGAGGATGCAATCACATAGGTACTCTCAATTAGAAATTAGAGAGAAGTAGAATACTACAAACTTAATTATTGCAGAAAACTATTTAATAATTCTCAACTTATATTTCTGATATAAATTAAAAAAACAATAAAAAAATTCTAAATCTCACCATAAACTACTCTTCCCTGTGTCTACCCTTTTTTCTGTGGCATCATTGCTGCTTACATTAAATGCTGGATCCATCTTTCTACCTTGCTGAGCCTGTACTAGATTTCTTTCTTCCACTAACAGAATTTAGTAAAATTTGTATATGATTTTAGGATGCTAACTCTTAAGAGGCATGGCATCTCCTTCTTCACCCTTTTTACAACACTTAAGAATGCCTTTCTGTTGAGAAGATGATTTTGCTTGGTAGGAATAAGAGACCACTAGGGCACCCCAATCAGCACCCAGCACCAATTGCCTGACATAATAGTGAAGCCATATTGAAATTTCCATTTTCAGTTAATCTGTAGATGACTGCATCCGGCAATCCCAGGGGACAAGCAGAAGCTACCCAGATTGCCAAACCATAGACTTATTAGAAAATGTAAATCACACTGTTCAAACTATTAAGCTTTGAAGTTCATTACACAATAATAAATTGCCAATGCAGAAAAGTGCCTCCTTTCCATAATACATAATTATATTTCAAATCACCATATATTATAGTACTTAAGAATGAAGCATTAACAATTTGCCCAAAAAGGTAAGAAAATAATTTGGATGGTAATATAATGAACAGATAAAATTTGACTATCAAGTCCTGTGAAAAGGACTGGTTGTATCTTCAGCAAGCAGATTTTCTCTTTTGATCACACAGGTAAACTACAATTCCAAGACATATTTTATCTATGTGGGATCCTGTGATTAGTTCTTACCATAAAATATAAGCATAAATGACATGTAAATTCCATACCAAGGCAATATTAGCTTTTCCTTACTTTTTCTCTTTACCTCTGGCTTCAAACTGGAATACTTTAAGATGTTCAGCCATTTGTGGAAGTTGCCAGATTCCAAACTTGGAAGAATCCTAGGTCCCTGAGTCACTGCAGGAACCAGAACACCCATGACCACAATCATCACTAATTATACTGTATGATAACATAAGTAAACAATGAACTTGTTCTGTTAACCCACTGAGATAATACGGTTTATTTTTTACTGATATACAGCACAGCCTACTTAATATTTATTTTGAAACCAGCTGTCTTATGTTCAATATGGTTTATGTGGGGCTATTTTTCTCATCTTCAGTGATAAATCCATGACCAAGATTTGATTAGTAAAAGTCCACCAGTATCCTGGCTAGATGAAGTAAGTGATTTAACAATAACACTCAACCCAAATGGGACCAATCAGCACATTCTCTGGGGAATTTATGCCAGCCTATTTAGTACAGATGTTTCCCCCCACGTTGGGATTAGAAGCTGAATGGATGGTATAAACTGAAGTGGCTGACATCTATTTTTCTGGACTTAATGAAAGAATTCATTTGTTGTGAGAAAGAATGAGAATAGCATGCAAATTAAAGCAGAGTTGAGAGATGTGGAAAGAAAGAAATAACCCTCAGAATATATTTTACGGTTATAGTTTTAGTCATGCCTGAAGTCAGTTCTTCCTCTGGACCTTACTCAAGTGCTGATTCACTTTATATACTGTTTTTTAACATGTAAGTGAATTTTAATCGGATGTACTTAAATTGCAAACAGAGTCCTAACAGCTGTTATCATCTCTGTTATTTAATATTTTGTTAGTGTCTTATACAATGCAGTAAGACAAACAGTATATATTTTTTAAAGAAGTGACAAAATTATTAAGATTATGTAATTGCTAACCTACAAATTTTATTTAATCAAATAACAAATTAATCAATTTAATGAGAATTTGCAAAGTCAGTATTCTAATGTATATAAAACAGCTTACTTATATTTTTAAAAAAATGATTTAAAATATGCAGGCATAATTTAATTTCTATTCTATTTTACCTCAATTGACTATGTTAGTCATGGTAGTTAGATTAATTTACCAGTATTAGCTGGTGGAGTGGTCTTGCGACTTTTTTAGGAAAGGACAATTGAATTTTAATTGTTGACAATAAGGAGTAGGAAGTTGGCCAGTTTTGATCAGGGGGGTTGTTGTTAAAAGTTTCTTCACTGCTATGAGTAAAATAAGCACAGAGATAGTCTCTTATTTTCCCCTGGATACAGTAAGCATGGACATGACTGATAAAGCCATCTTTCTATAAGCCTGAAGATGACATTTCAAGAATGCTGATTGATACCTCCGAGTTACTGTTCTCCCATACTTGGAACCTGAGCTGCCTTAGGTTTTGCTGTGTGACTTTCCTGTTGTTGTTCGTTTTGTTTTGTTTTTTGCTGTTTGCTTGCTTGCTTGTTTTTCTTTATTCCTCACCTTCTTTTGAGTAGTTTGAGGCAGCTCTAATAAAAAAATAATTTTTCAGAACTCTTTCACTTGAATTTATTGCAACTATAGCTTTACCATGGATATTCCAACACAGCATTTTACGTATATATCTAAAGATAGGGTAATATTAAACCATGACCAATTTTTAGACAAGAAAATATAGAGATATACAAGTGATTTCAACATCTCCTTTTTTTGGATATTGGTTGTTTTAAGACTGAGTGTTTGGGCCATTTCCTCCCTTTTGGAAAGGAAATGTTTACTCAATGCCTATACCCACATTGTATCTTGGAAGTAATAAACTTGGTTTTGATTTTGCAAACTCATAGGTGGAAGGGACTTAGTTTGTCTCTGATAATACTTTGTACTGTGGACTTCTGAGTTAATGCTGAAATGAGTTAAGACTATCAGGGCCTTTTGAGAAGAGATAATTGTATTTTGCCATGTGAGAAAGACATGAGATTTTGGAAGGGCCGAAGACAGAATGATATTGTTTTCTACTGTGTAGCTGCCCAAATCTCATGTCAAATTCTAATTCTCAGTATTGGATGAGGGCCTGGTGGGAGGTGATTGAATCATGATGGTGGACTCTCTCCTTACTGTTTTTATGATAGACTTCTCCTGAGGTCTGTTTGTTTAAAAGTTTGTAGCACCTCCTCTTTATCTGTGTCTATCTCCATCTCTTTCTCTCCTGCTGACCATGTAATGATGTACCTACTTTCCCTGTGCCTTCCACCATGATTGTACATTACCTGAAGCCTCCCCCAGAAGAAGAAACCTATTCAGCACACAGACCCATGAGCCAGTTAAACCTCTTTCATTTATGAATTACCCAGTTTCAGGTATGTCTTTATAGCAGTGCAAGAAGAAATTAATACAATGTTGTATATTAGACCTTTGTCAGATGCATGGTTTACAAATATATTCTCCCATTCTGTGGGTTGTCTGTTTACTCTGCTGGTTGTTTATTTTGGTGTGGTGAAGCTCTGAGTCTAATTAGAACTCATTTGCCAATTTTTGCTTTTGCTGTGATTCTTTTTGGTATCTTTGCCATGAAGTTTTTGCTCATCCCTATGTCCAGGATGGTATTGCCATAGTTGTCTTGAAGGGTTTTTTATGGCTTTAGATTTTGCATGTAAGCCTTAATTTATCTTGAGTTTAGTTTTGTATATAGTATAAGGAAGATGTCCTGTTTCAGTCTTTGCAGATGGCTAGTCAGTTAACCCACCATCATTCATTGAATAAGAAGTTTTCCCCTATTGCTTGTTTTTGTCAACTTTATTGAAGAGCAGATGGTCATAGGTGTATAGCTTTATTTCTCAGCTGTCTATTCTGTTTCATTGGTCTATGTGCCTGTTTTTTGTTTGTTTGTTTTGTTTTTTTTGTTTTGTTTTGTTTTGTTTTTCCCAGTACCATGCTGTTTTGGTTACTGTAGCCCTGTAGTTTAGTTTGAAGTTGGGTAATGTGATGCCATCACTTTGTTCTTTTTGCTTAGGATTGCCTTGGTTATTTGGGCTCTTTTTTGATTTCATATAAATTTTAAAATAGTTTTTTTTTCCTAATTTTGTGAAGAATGTCATTGATAATTTGAAAGAAATAGGATAGAACCTATGGATTGCTTTAGGTGATATGGCCAATTTGATGATACTGATTCCTCTTATCCATGAGCATGGGATGGTGTTTCATTTGTGTGTCATCTCTGATTTTTTTTGAGCAGTGTTTTGTAATTCTCATTGTAGTGATCTTTCACCTTCCTGGTTAGGTGTATAGAAAAGCAAGATGCATTGGTATACTGCCTTCAAGAGACACATCTCACATATAATGACAGACATAGGCTCAAAATAAATGCATGGAGGAAAATCTACCAAGTAAGTGGAAAACAGAAGATAGGATGGGTTACAATTCTAACTTCAGACAAAACAGACATTAAACGAACAAAGATGAAAAAAGACAAAGAAAGGAATTAAATAATGGTAAAGGGTTCAATTCAACAAGAAGACCTAACTATCCTAAATATATATGCACCCAACAAAGGAACACCCAAATTTCATAAAGCAAGTTCTTAGAGACACACAGAGACAAAGACTCCCACACAATAAATGTTGGAGACTTCAACTTTCCATTGACCACATTAGACAGACAAAGCCAATATCCTTGATAAACATAGATGCAAACATCTTCAACAAAATATTTGCAAACTGAATCTAGAAGCCCATTAATTCACCATGATCAAGTAGGCCTCATTCCCCAAGATGCAAGCTTGTTTCAACATATACAAATCAATAAATGTGATTTATGTCATAAACAGAATGAAGACACAAAACACATGATTATATCAATAGATGCAGAAAAGTCAATAAAATTCAACACCAATTCATGTTAAAAACTGTCAATAAACTAGGTATTGAAGGAACGTTTCTCAAAATAAAAAGAGTCATCTATGACAAACCCAAGGTCAACATCATATTAAATGGGCTAAATCTGGAAGCATTCCCTTTGAAAACTGGCAGAAGATGAGGATGTTCTCGCTCACCCACTTCTATTTAACATAGTGTTGGAAGTTCCAGCCAGAGCAACCAGGCAGGTAAAGGTATCCAAATAGGAAGTTAAATCCTGATCTGAAAATGACATGATCCTACATCTAGAAAACCATAGACTCTGCCCAAATGCTCCTTCAGCTAATAAACAACTTCAGCATACAAAATCAATGTACAAAAATTATCAGCATTCACATGCATCAATAACAGCCAAGCCAAGAGCCAACACAGGAAGACAATCCCATTTACAATTTATTCACTCTTGATCTCCACTGCTAATGTTCTGAAATCAGCCTTTTCACATAGGATAGCTCCTTGAATTCTTGGATTTTCCAGTGCATGGTTGTCACTCTGCTTAAGGTGTAGTGACAATTATTTGATAATTACATTGTTTTATTTGCCACATTCACTGTTAGTTAACCTGTAATGTATTTAGTTGCCAAGGCCCTAAAATTTTCAGACTTAAACTCAGAGAATCTGAATTAATTCCTTTGACATCTCTCAAAATATTCTGCCCTATGAAATCCTATGTCACCTTATGCCCAGTAAAGATACTAACAAATTTGTTGTGTTAAGTTGCATTATTTCAGATGCCAAAGAAGATATTATAGACAGGGTTAAACTTGAAAACATAATTGTCTTGTTTGGGCCCATCGATTCATATTTGGCACAACATAAATAATATGTTTGTATAAATAAGAATCTCCTTTTCTGGAACTATTGCAATAAAATTGTACTAAATGTATCCAGTCCCTTAATGTTTTCTAAAATGGAATTCTAACAAAAGGGGTAATATATTTCTGTTTTTTGCAATATGAAATGTAATAAATTATTAATGAGTTTACTGTGTAGAAAGAACTTACTCTAAAACATAAAACCAAATATATAATATATCAAGAAAGAAGAGATTTATGCAGAATCATATTCTTACTAAATTATAATGTATAAAATTACAATACTGTATTAGTATGATGTGTCATTACTGAAATTAATAAATAAGCTAAGGATAGGAATAACGCTAGCAGAAGAAGAAAATACTATATTGACAAAATTAAAATAAATATACCTTTCTTTAGAGAGTCAGTAGAAACAAATGTAAACTTAAAACCTTGTGCAAAATAATCTTAGAAGCATTTTCCAAAATAATAATAAAATACCTAAACTTGTAATTAAAATTTAGTAATTATTAATTACATGAGAAATTATATATTTAAACGATGTGAAATGAAGTATAGATTCATACCTTATATTTATATTTTGAAATATATATGAAAACAACTATGCTTTCTGTATTCATATTTAATCTTAGCTTTTTTCCTTGGTACAAAATTTCTCATGTTTGCCATCTGTATGCCAAAGAATAAACTGCATGACAGCAAAATTATTTTCTGATTTAGAACATTTTTGTATTACAATACCTCTAAATGGCAAATAAACTGAAGGAAATGGAAAAAGAAAAACAATATTGGCTATATATGTACTAATTTTACCTCAAAAATATATAACATAGAATCATTGTCATCAAAAGTTTTACTTAACATTTATGAGTATTATTTTTCCTTGTCTCAGGACAACTAGATTTCTGTTTTAGTAACAGCAAATATTTAAAGAAAATCACTTCAAGTTAATATTGAAAGCAGTCAATGACCCATCTCCACAAAAACAGGACAAAAAAAAGAAAATAATCTTCCGTAATGACAAAAATAAATTAATACCAACATTTCTAAAAGTTAACTACTTAAAAGAACTGAAAAAACAGAATCAGTAAAAAATATACAGCAGCTTAGAACTATGTAAATGTTTTTCGTGTGTATTATCTTATGTAATAGTCATTTTAACTAGTATGTGAAATTTGTGCCAATTCATATTTTGAATGCTCAGATACAGTTATCAACATGACTAAAATCATATAGGCTGTGTGTATTAGAGAGTAGATTCTCACTAAAGAGGACAGCCTACTCCTTATGTTAATTTGGAAAGAGTTGAATTTGTGTCTCTGAGACATATGTATAACTTCCCAAAAGACAAAATTTTGGTTTTTATTGTTACTTAAATGAAAATATTTACAGAGAAGTGGTCAGATATCTTCTATAATTTTTCATTAAAAATCTTCTAAATTGTTCCTTTTTATTTTTATTTGTATTAAGACAGAGTCTCAGCTCTGTTGCCCAGGCTTTAGTGCAGTGGAGTGATCATGGCTCACTGAAGCCTCGCCTTCAGGGGACTCAAGCCTTCCTCCTGCTTCAGCCTCCTGACTAGTTGGAACTAAAAGTGTGTGAAGCCATGCCAGGCTAACTTTTCTGTTGTTGTTGTTTTGTTTTTATTGTTGTTGTTGTTTTAGAGCTGGGGATTTACTATTTTACACAAACTTGTCTCAAATTCATGGATTCAGGCAATCCTCCCACTTTAGCCTCTCAAGGGCCTGAGATTACAGGCATGAGCCACCATGTTTTACCAAATGTCCCTTTTTATATACAAATACTGATTCAGTATAGCTTTTGATTTTGTAAAGTAATTTGTGCTATCCTGATTGCAAATTGTATTGTGATCTTTGAATATGCATATTATTATAAAGGTTTTATAGTATTTATAAAATGTCTTTCCACTGATACTAGCATTATTTGGCAGTATTTTTTGCATTCTTCAAACTGATAATAATGATTAATTACCTGTGACATTTTTTCTTTATTATCTTACATAATTGTGAATTAGTGTTATGCTCTAAAGCTATTTTTATGTACTGCTTTTATAGGCATAGATAACCTCATACCATCTGTAGCCAGTTTCCACAATATATTTATTTTATGTCTATCACTAAATACTAGGTTTTGGTTATTATAATTTTTGCTAATCAAAGAAAATATATGTTTTCTCAAATCAACATTTCTGTGCATGTCCAGTAGCTGGCAGCCTGTTGCTTCTCTATAGTTTTTACAATTTTAGTGTAATTTGGTGACTGATGTCCATTTTCGAAGATACGTGTTACTCAGTAAAATATTTTATGAGATGTAAAGTATTTGCCAATGCCTGATGATTCAGGAAAGTGCAAACATTGTTGTACTAGGTATTCTTTCAAAGATGTCTACTGTGAAGTTCGAGGTGGAATGGAGATGTGTAATCACTGTCAGTGGTGTCATTTTTTATATAATAAAAGAGCATAGTAAAGATGTTCTGAGGTATCATAATTACAAAATTCTTTCTGGCTCTATTGACAAGCCATCTTTTATAAATTGGAGCAACGGGCCTCCTGGAAATTGAGATGTCTAAACTCTAATTATTTTAGGGAAATAAGGAAGCTAGTGGGAAGCCAATAGAGAATTCAGAAAAGGGTGAAGTTGGTGAAACTATAATAAAAAAATACTCTAATGTGCATGCTTTTAAAATAAGCCACACCAAGCATGTTACACTTTTAATGTTGTATCAGGTACACTTTTAAAAAGCAAAAAAGGGACTTAGTAAACAGCAAAATATTTATCAGGGAAGCTTCATATCTGTAGAATATATGATTATATGGAATAACTTATTTAAAACTCATGTAATTGAGATGTCTATATTTAGAAGCTGGATTAGAGTTCTAGCTCTTTCTTAGTAACATATATAGTTTGCAAAATAGTTTTAGTAGGCTTTATATATTTTATGTTTACCATTATTGTATAGCCTTGATCAGGGTATTTAACATGTATGAACTTTTGTTTCTTCATCGCTATGACAGAAGTGTGATAACATTCTCTACGCAAATTCTAGCATGAGTGACTGACATGAAGACAAAACAAATGAAAATATTTTATAAATTATGTAATCATACAAAATGCTATTATGCTAGTTACATAAGTACAGGTGTACTTAATACTATATTTGCTGAGGTAAAGTAAATCAATAATATTTAATTGAAATTAAGGAATTTACTGCAATACAGATCCATAGATAGAATTCTTGTAGTCTACCTTCTTTCAATATATAAATCCAAGCAATAGTCACTGAATCTTAGCTTCAACAGCAGTAATGGATATTTTCACTTATTTTCCCTGAGACCTTTATAGAATGTCAGCCTTGCTGTGGGGTAGAGAGTCTCAGAAGCCCTCCTAAATAGCTGCTCACCCATTTGTGGCCAAGAGGGTTTTGGCATCTTTCTCTGGCCCTACTGTTTTTGGGTTCAACCACATTCCTTGTTGCTAGCCCCAACCACATTCTTGGAAGAACAACCTTTGGAATTTAATATCTGTATTTGGATAGGCTGTATATCTCTTACCTAAAACACCTGGGATACAGGCAAAGCAGGATGGCTGAATAGAACCCTCCAGTGATTCTCCCCCTTGCAGGATCACCAAATTGAACAACTATGCACACAAAAAAGCAGCTTCATAAGAACCAAAAATCAACTCAGTCACAGTGTAATAAAGCGCCAAGCAGAGTCGTGAAGCTCCAAGTCCAGTCCCTAACTTCTAGATGACATTTCTAGGCACACCCTTGTCTAAAGGGAATACATTGCCTTGAAAAGAGGTAACTAGTTGAGGCATGATTTGGTATCCTCTGACTAAAGAGCCCTAGAGCCTTGAATAAACATCAGCAGTAGGCAGGCAGTACTCATCATGGACCTTGGGTGAGATCTACTACTGTGCTGGGTCCAGCACATTTGTAGCTCTAGTGGCTATGAGGGAGACTCCCCACTTAAGAAAAGGAGAGAAATGAATAAAAAGGTCTTAGTCTTGCAACTTAGCAATCAGCTCAGTCATGGTCAAATAAAGCACCGCATAGGTTACTAAAGTTCCCAATTCCACATCCTAGCCCCTATGCAGCATTTCTAGACCCACCCTGGGCCAAAAAAAAACTTGCTACCCTGAAGAAAATGACCCAAGCCTGGCTGAATTCACCACCTGATGACTAAACAGCTTGTAGGCCTCTAAAAAACATCAGCTAGTAGTCAGGCAATACTCACCACAGGCTTTGGGTGTGACCCAGTAGGATACTGGGTTCAGATCTAAAGCAGCACAGTCCTAGTGATGACGGCCACAGAAGTGCTTGTATCATCTCTCACCCAAGTCCAGCCAGCTTAGCACTGAGTACATGTGACTCCATTTGTTTGGG